>JAVSCE010004632.1:0-41947 GCA_032199065.1 Smutsia gigantea | reverse complement strand
ATACTTCCAAACTCATTCTATGAAGCCAGCATCACTCTAATACCAAAACCGGGCAAAGACCTCACCAAAAAGAAAATTACAGACCAATATCCCTGATGAACGTAGATGCAAAAATACTCAACAAAATATTAGCAAACCGAATTCAAAAATACATCAAGAGGATCATACACCATGATCAAGTGGGAATCATCCCAGGGATGCAAGGATGGTACAACATTCGAAAATCCATCAACATCATTCACCACATCAAGAAAAGAAGAACAAAAACCACATGATCATCTCCATAGATGCTGAAAAAGCATTTGACAAAATTCAGCATCCATTCCTGATTAAAACTCTCAACAAAATGGGTATAGAGGGGAAGTACCTCAACATCATAAAGGCTATATATGACAAACCCACAGCTAAATTATACTTAACGGCGAGACGCTGAAAGCTTTTCATCTAAGATCGGGAACAAGGCAGGGATGCCCACTCTCTCCACTGTTATTCAACATAGTACGGGAGGTCCTAGCGACAGCAATCAGACAAAACAAAGACATACAAGGCATCCAGATTGGTAAAGAAGAAGTCAAATTGTCACTATTTGCAGATGACATGATACTGTACATAAAAAACCCTAAAGATTCCATTCCAAAACTACTAGTACTAATATCTGAATTCAGCAAAGTTGCAGGATACAAAATTAACACACAGAAATCTGTTGCTTTCCTATACACTAATGATGAACTAACAGAAAGAGAAATCAGAAAAACAATTCCATTCACAATTGCATCAAAAGAATAAAATACCTAGGAATAAACCTAACCAAGGAAGTGAAACACCTGTACTCTGAAAACTACAAGACACTCCTAAGAGAAATTAAAGAGGACACTACCAAATGGAAATGCATCCCATGCTCTTGGCTAGGAAGAATCAATATTGTCAAAATGGCTATACTACCTAAAGCAATCTACAGATTCAATGCAATCCCTATCAAACTACCAACAGCTTTCTTCAATGAACTGGAACAAATAATTCTAAAATTCATATGGAACCACAAAAGACCCTAAATAGCCAAAGCAGTCCTGAGAAGGAGGAATAAAACAGGGGGAATTACGCTCCCTGACTTCAAGCTCTACTACAAAGCCACAGTAATCAAGACATTTGGAATTGGCACAAAAACAGACCCACAGACCAGTGGAACAGAATAGAAAATCCAAACATTAACCCAAACATATACAGTCAATTAATATTTGATAAAGGAGCCTTGGATATACAATGGGAGATGACAGCCTCTTCAGCAGCTGGTGTTGGAAAAACTGGACAGCTACATGTAAGAGAATGAAACTGGACTACTGTCTAGCCCCATACACAAAGGTAACCTCAAGGTGGATCAAAGACCTGAATGTAAGTCATGAAACCATAAAACTCTTAGAAAAAAACATAGGCAAAAATCTCTTGGACATAAACATGAGCAACTTCCTCATGAACATATCTCCCCGGGCAAGGGAAACAAAAGCAAAAATGAACAAGTGGGACTATATCAAGCTGAAAAGCTTCTGTACAGCAAAGGACACGATCAGTAGAACAAAAAGACATCCTACAGTATGGGAGAATATATTCATAAAAAACATATCTGATAAAGGGTTGACATCCAAAATATATAAAGAACTCATGCACCTTAACAAACAGAAAGCAAATAATCCAATTAAGAAATGGGCAGAGGACATGAATAGACACTTCTCCAAAGAAGAAATTCAGATGGCCAACAGGCACATGAAAAGATGCTCCACATTGCTAATCATCAGAGAAATGCAGATTAAAACCACAATGAGATATCACCTCACACCAGTGAGGATGGCCAACATCCAAAACACAAACAACAACAAATGTTGGCGGGATGTGGAGAAAAGGGAACCCTCCTACACTGCTGGTGGGACTGCAAATTAGTTCAACCATTGTGGAAAGCAGTATGGAGGTTCCTCAAAAAACTCAAAATAGAAATACCATTTGACCCAGGAATTCCACTCCTAGGAATTTACCCTAAGAATGCAGCAGCCCAGTTTGAAAAAGACATATGCACCCCTATGTTTATTGCAGCACTATTTACAATAGCCAAGAAATGGAAGCAACCTAAGTGTCCATCAGTAGATGAATGGATAAAGAAGATGTGGTACATATACACAATGGAATATTATTCAGCCATAAGAAGAAAACAAATCCTACCATTTGCAACAACATGGATGGAGCTAGAGGGTATTATGCTCAGTGAAATAAGCCAAGCCGAAAAAGACAAGTATCAGATGATTTCACTCATATGTGAAATATAAGAACAAAGAAAAAAACTGAAGGAACAAAACAGCAGCAGACTCACAGAACCCAAAACGGACTAATAGTTACCAAAGGGAAAGGGACTGGGGAAAATGGGTTTACGATTAGCAGATGTGATGTTGGGGGGGTACGGGGAGGGCAGTAGAACTCAGCGAAGACAAGTAGTGATTCTATAGCATCTCACTACGCTGATGGACAGTGACTGTAATGGGGTTGGTGGGGGGGACCTGATGAAGGGTTAGTTTAATAATCGTTATATTGCACATGTAATTGTAAATTAATGATAATAAAATAAATTATATTAAAAAATATATAAAAAAAGAAGGATGCTGGAAGAAACCCCCATGCAGCTTTTTCAAAATTGCTTAAATAAGAGAAATCTGTGCTGTAATCAACATTTATGACTACTGGTGGTTTCAGGGAATCCAAGTTCTTTCTTCCTCATTCCACTGTCCCAGAGGGTTGCTCCCCGGCACATGGTATTCCAGATGGAGAGGGGAAAGAGCTAGGGAAAGCACACCCATTCTTTTAATAGACACACATCGCTACTATTACATCTCTTTGGTCAGAACTTGGTTAAACAGCCCCACCTAGTTAAAAGGGAATCTGAGAAATAGTTATTTTCCTACCTGATGGCAAACATAGCAAACTAAAATATGGGGTTCTGTTACTAAAGAAAGAAAGAGAGAATGGATATTAAGGGATAGGTAGCAGTCTCTGCCAAAGAAAACAAATATTCTGGTTTCCTCAATAACGCAAAATGTCTAGATTCTAATAGTTAAACTGGAGGCACATAACAAACACTAAAAAAATCACTTTTACCCATCTTATCATTCACCAAAAATATTCAAATGCAAAACAAAATTAGAAGAATTAAACTGAAGCAGTTATTTTTCTTTAATCAATCTAAATATTTTAAGTCCTTTATTTAAAGCAACAAATAAATGTGCATTTGTACCTGCTAAAAATCCAAAGCTATCAGACGCAGGATCAGAAAATTTATTTATCTAAAACATTTCACAACTATTATATTGTTATTGGACAGTCATTTATTTAAAATAATATCCTAAATACTTACAAAAATAAATCAATTATTGTTTCTATTTTTCAAGTGTCAAATTTTTTCCCATAGAAAATAGAAAGAACCTTTTATAAACTAAACATTACATTTAAGCTACATCAAGTTTAATAACTGCACATTATTTTCTTCTATAGTTTTACTTTATAAATTTCCAAACTACCTCTTTGCAATGTAAAAGTTCACCATAAGAATATATGCATACAACCATACACACCTTTTACATAGGAATGTTTTTCATTAAATATACATATAGATAACCTAACATGGTATTAAGGCCTAAAAGCCACCTCACTGGGCCAGAAGTGGCACTATACAGAAACAGGTATAGATGTAGAAGCATTATCTGACATTCAAATTAGCACTCCAGTTGCAAAGATGATGACATCTTAATGAGGGCTACTCAGTTTAATGTTTCTAGATAAGACATTAATTCTTAATCTATGCTAAATCATTAGTTCAACAGCCTTATTCACTGAAAAAAATAAAGTGAACGTTAAATGTTTCTCAATACATTAAGTTAATTCCAGGATAAACATCACTGTCATATGAATATACACTTTTTATTTTAAAAAGAGAAAGGACTATCAATCTTAGAGCAAATACTCAAAATTAAAGATCATTTCCAAATTGGTCTATGGTTTTACTTTATTATAACTTTATTATACTTTACATTCTTTATCAAGTAGATAAATGTTGAATTTCTCTTTGCTGGTATATGTACTCAAGCCTTACAACACAGACACGTATAAATCATGGTTCATGATGAAAATGTATAATGCTTTACCACCCACAGGGTGTCAATCTCACTACATTAACCAGACGTGGAAAAGAATCTCACTTCTGATAAGTTCCTGAATTTCCATGACTAATCACAATACAGAACTTTACATTACATTTGTATAAATACTTATGTATCAAGCATTTTAAATTCTACCTATCAACTAGAAAAGTGATAAATCATGAAATTTGCTTTTTCTCTATTAAGAAAAAAGAATCTAGTCTATGTCCTTTTTCAGAAACTGCATGATTACTTAGAAATTCTAAATATAATGACTGATAATTTATGAGCAATTCAACTGTAAAAATACTAATTTATTGGAATTGATGTTTTACAATAAATTCCATTTAAAGGTAGCTTGAAGAGCTTGCAAAATCTCAAAGACAAGTAGTAAACACCAAAGGAGCAGATGACTTACACTGACCAAATATACCGAAATGTCATATTTAGAAAAATATAATTAGCATGCTAAAATATTTTCTAAGGCTCATTTCATTTCACTAAAATTTGCAGGCAAGCAGAAACTACAAGAATATATGAAAACGCAAACCAACTAATATAACTGCACCAATAAAAAACATCAAAATCTAAGAGGTAGTCAACAGAAGTAACCCTGATAAAAAAAAATATCCTGACAGATGCTTTCTATTCTCAAAGACCCAAATGCAGTATGAAAGTTTTGTATTTTCAGTGATTAAAAAAAAATTTACTGATGGAGAATCTAAAAACCAAGTATCTAAAAGACTAATACTGTAAATGGAACAATACTTATGTTTGCAAAGAAAGGCTAAGAATAAAATCTAGATCAGAGGTGTACAGCATGCAGGCCAAATGTGGCCTATTGACAGTTTTTGTAAGTTTTACTGAAATACAACCACATCCATTGTTTACATATTGTATATGGCTGCTGTTTTCATACTTAAGGGCAGAGTTGAGTATTTGAAATAGATTATATGGTCCAAAAAGCCTAAAATATTTACTATTTACCATTTATCCGGTTACAGGAATAAATGGTATTTTGCTGACCCCTAGTCTAGACATACGGCTAATAGGTATGTTGCTGCCGAAAAACACTGGAAAGATTAACTATGAATGCCACAACATAAGGTATTCAACTATAAGGAATGCAAGATGCTGGGTATGTGAATATTCAATTCCTTTTCACATCTGAAATAGTCCTAACACTTTTATTCTTTTTATTTTGTGGTCTGACATCAAAGAATATCTCCAAGTTATTATAAAAAAATTTACCATAGCATTGTCCAACAGAACTTTCTGCAAAGATGGAAATGTTTTATATCCTCACTGTCCAGTACTGTAGCCACTAGCCACATGCAGCTATTGAACTTTTGAAATGTGGTTGGTGCAACCAATGAACTCAATTTTTTTTTAGTTAGTTTTAAGTTGCCATATATGGCTTGTGGCTAAATATTGGACAGCACAGATTTAACACTGAAATAAAATTCCAATATGTGAGTTATAAATGACCAGAAAAATTAGAAAGTAACACTTTTGAAAACAAGAGCTTTAGGCAGAAATGAACTGAATACCATAAACTCAGCCCAAGACAGATTTCTTAATTAATAAAATCAAACTGATTCCAAATTATTTCATCACTGCACCAGTTCTTTTCAGTGAAGAGACAAAACTATTATAAAATCCTGTTTTTTACCATCAGTAGAACAAAAAAACATCCTACAGTATGGGAGAATATATTCATAAATGACATATCCGATAAGGGGTTGACATCCAAAATATATAAAGAGCTCACTCACCTCAACAAACAAAAAGCAAATAATCCCATTAAAAAATGGGCAGAGGAACTGAACAGACACTTCTCCAAAGAAGAAATTCAGATGGCCAACAGGCACATGAAAAGATGCTCCACATCGCTAATCATCAGAGAAATGCAAATTAAAACCACAATGAGATAACACCTCACACCAGTCAGGATGGCCACCATCCAAAAGACAACAGCAAATGTTGGTGAGGATGTGGAGAAAGGGGAACCCTCCTACACTGCTGGTGGGAATGTAAATTAGTTCAACCATTGTGGAAAGCAGTATGGAGGTTCCTCAAAAAACTCAAAATAGAAATACCAGTTGACCCAGGAATTCCACTCCTAGGAATTTACCCTAAGAATGCAGCAGCCCAGTTTGAAAAAGACTTACGCACCCCTATGTTTATTGCAGCACTATTTACAATAGCCAAGAAATGGAAGCAACCTAAGTGTCCTTCAGTAGATGAATGGATAAAGAAGAGGTGGTACATACACACAATGGAACATTATTCAGCCATAAGAAGAAAACAAAACCTACCATTTGCAACAACATGGATGCAGCTAGAGGGTATTATGTTCAGTGAAATAAGCCGGGTGGAGAAAGACGAGTACCAAATGATTTCACTCATCTGTGGAGTATAAGTACAAAGAAAAACTGAAGGAACAAAACCGCAGCAGACTCACAGAACCCAAGAATGGACTATCAGTTGCCAAAAGGAAAGGGACTGGGGAGGATGGGTGGGGAGGGAGGGATAAGGGGAAAATGGGGCATTACGATTAGCACACATAATGTGGGGTGGGGAGCATGGGGAAGGCAGTATAACACAGAGAAGACAAGTAGTGATTCTATAGTATCTTACTATGCTGATGGACAGTGACTGTAATGGGGTATGTGGTGGGAACTTGATAATGGGGGGAGTCTCGTAACAATTGCTCATGTAATTGTACGTTAATGATACCAAAATAAAAAAATAAAAAATCCTTTTTTTAGCAGAGACCCCTGATAATTTTATCCTTAAAAGCAGTAACAATTGTAATCTTCATTAAATTTAAAAGTATGCGGGCATTTCACAGAAAGTATTTTTTTTAGCTTGCTGCCCATCAGAAAGTCACCTCTTAACAAAAGTCAGTTCATTTCCATGCCCTTAACATTTCAACCATGCTGTACAGAAGCCCTTGTGTACAGTAGGTACATATGAAAACTATGACATTTTTTGAATCTACAAAATTTCCAATTAGTCATTTTCACTATGCAAAATTATTTCAATAGTCAAATCTTCCAAATGTTAAATCTTCCATTCATTACATGATAAAATAATGAAGAATTAAGAGGATAAAGGTAAAATCTTGTATAAATCAAGTCAAAAACTATACCTCTTTATAGTTTTCCACGTGCCTCCTCAAGACTGTTTATATCATCCAAAACAATAAAACAAATGTATATTTTTAAATCACATATTACTGATTACACATTGGAAATCAACCAAGTTACTGGTAAAACTGAAAACATGAAACTAAAATATACAGAGTCAATCTGAAATTACAACACTTTCAAAGACAAATGTTTGTTTGAAATATGTGCCTAATAACATCTCCAAATTATTCAAATTATTCCCTTAGAGAGAGAACTAATTCTGTACTTTGTTTGAAAAGTCAGCTGGCAAAATTAATTTTATGCATTTTGATTTTAAATTGGCTCATACCATGAATTAATTGCTTTTTCAATCTAGTAAGTCATTGAAATATTTTAAGGGCACTTCTGTTTATGTTTTATTTTGCAGTTTAATCAGATGTTGTAGCAGGAACTTTAACAGAGAGATTTCTTCTGGTGTTGGTGATGTGCCGTTGCTGAGCTAAAAAAGACCGTGCAGGAGTACATGCACCAGTGTCTTTGCACGCACCACTGCCGCTCACAAGTCTAGATTCCATCCCCAGTTTCTGGAATGCTAGACTCTGAACAAAAAATAAACAAATAGCATGACTATTTAGAGTTTGCAAAGTGCTTTTCATATATATAAAGTCATTTAATCCTCAAAATTATCCCATAAAATTGGTGTTTTCCTCATTTTTATAGAAAAAAAGTAAGGGTACAGAAGCTAATTAACCTGCCCATGGTAATGTTAGTAAGGAGGAGGAAGCAAAAGGCATACCCAGTTTCCTACTGTAATCCAATAAATTTGAAGTTTTTAAAAACAGTAGCTTAAAATACTCTTCTAGAATTAAGCTTAATTTTAACATTAAAAAAATATTCCAAAGCAAACTGTTGTGTTTGGGCCATCATTCCACCCACTACAAGCAAACACAGCACCACAGAAAAGCTTAGATAAATGGTTCTTGGTGTGTGGTCCTTGGATTAACATTAGTACCACTGAGAATTTGTCAAAAATGCAAATTCTACCTGTAGATTCTACTCAGAACTATGGAAATCAGAAGCTTTGCAGATAAGTCCAAAAATTTGTGTTTTAACAAGTCTTCTGATGCATGCTAAATAAAGTTTGAGAACCACCACTATAATGCAAATTTACTATACATTTTTGATACATGACCCATTTACTGTAATTGTAGCTGCTGGGTTTCTCAGTAAGGAAAATCATTATTTCTCTGTCACTAGAGACAATACAATTTTACTGAATTTGACATCACTAGTAATTAGTACAATACAGAGAATATAGTAAATGCTCAAAAAATATAGGTTGAAAAATGAATAAATAATGTATTATTTGGTTCTAATATCTTCAATGATTATTGTGTCAAGATGCCACAGAAGTACAAAGAAAATAATGCACAGTCCTGATTTTACATAGGATGGCCAATCCATGAGGGAAGGTTCTAGGCTCTAGGAACATTTCATACATAATTTCCCTCAAGGCCTTGATACATTAAGGTAAATTTTACCAAATAGAGAAGGGAGGTTAACAGCACAGACAAAAAGTATGGTGGCATAAGGAACAAGGCATGTTTGAAGAAGGACAAGTTCTATGTAGTGAAGCACAGGGTTCACATATGGAGAGTCTATAAATTGGTAATTTTCTCATACCAAATCAGCAACAGCTAAGGAAGGTAAGGCTGTATTATTATCTATTCTAACTGATTAGAATAACCCAAAAGAATCATATATATTATGAAATGCTACTCTTGAAAACACTCCAGTGTGATACCAAGGATAACAAAATAATATACATTTCAAATTATTTTTTACTATTTGCTCCTAGTTAGAACTGACAGACAATTAATAAAGATTATTTCCTGGATTAAATAAAACAGGATAAATACAGAAGAGAATACAATGAGAGGCTTCAAAGGGTATTAAAAAAAATGTTGAGTACTAGAAACAATTTTGCATTACACAGATACTCATATTTCTACAGAAATCCTTCACAGAGCACAAATTATGTTTTAGCTCAAATAAGGCCACTTAAAAAATATTTATGAAGTGTGAGTGTGCTTCATGTGTGTCAACAAAGGTTGATGAGTCACAAAATCAGTTTACTTATTTAAAAAAAGTCAAAATCAGCTAAAAACAAACTGAAGTATACAATTCGGATTATGACCAACATTTTAAAAAAACTGAGGAGAATATGAGAGAAAAAACCTGAGTGCAATTCACACAGTAGTCAGGGTTAACTTGTTCAGTTATGTATGTAAGCAGTATATGTACTTATTTGTGTTATATTTCCTTCTGTGGTTCATGATCAAAATGTTTGTTAAACACTGTTCTAAACACCCAATCATTGGCTGAATTTCAACTTACCTTATTGTACCAGGCAGAAACAATGAGTTTTTCTTCATAATCACGGAATTTTGCTACTTTACATTCACTCTGGAAAAAGATATGAGGACTATTAAAATCCCAGAAATAAACCCAAATTACTAAAAATGGAATCATTTTTTCACTATGCTCATTACTGAGAGAAGTTGAAGACACTGTGAGGCACAGAAAATACTCAAAACATAAACTGAACGATGGAGAAATGCATGCATGACATCTTTATTTGAGACTAGTAAATCTTTACTTCAGGAATATTACACAACAGCAGCAAACAAGAAGCTAGTGATTTCTATGCTGCTGTTCTTCGTATCTGGGGAAAAGGTAACAACTGGCTTTCATAACAAAACAGAGCTGTACCTATGGAGGAGTCAAAACTAAGGAGAAGAGCATAGTAAAAAATATCCCAGACAACCTTTTAAAATCTCCTATAGAACTTAGCACAAATTTTTCTCTCAATTCTCGGTGGCTATACACTAGACTGTTGTGGCCATATTTCCATGCTGCCCTAGAAACTGACATCCATTTCTTAATTACTCTACACAGCTAATTATTTAACTTCGTGAGTACCAAAAAAGGTTGGCTCATATAAAAAATTATAATCTAAAACATCTGAATGTTCCTATGGCAAGTTGCTCATGATACAAAAGCCCACAGGAAGCAAGGGGATAAGATGCCCCTTCTGGGTTCTACCAAGTCCAGGCACAGATTTCCCAAGAAGGATGGCAGACAAAATAACCTCTGCTATTTATATATTACCTTTCTCCTTTTTATTTTTTGTAGTGGTTAAAGATTAATACACACGAACTGAAGACCCCCAGTTAAGTGTGAATGAACTGAAGTTGCTCCTCAGAGCCCTACAGTGAAAGGCATGTTTTGTCACCGTACTTGTCAGGGAGCTGCATTTCCAGAATCCACAATGATGTACACACACATTGAATAATCACAGCAACTTAGTCCATGCCTCATTATTTTACAAGTGAAGAGACTAAGGACTAGAGAGAAGAGGTGATAACTTTAAGTTACCATTAAAGCTGAAACCCTGGCCCCTGATTTATGTCAAAGTTAATGCTGGGGGCACATAGATAGAAGATAAAGCCTCTACTGTATACAAGGTACAATACACTCTGACACATGCCATAAAGAAAAACAATGCTATTGTCAGATGAATTCATGAATTCAAAGTACATGGAATCACTATGGAGAGAGAACTAACTTTGCCTAAATACAGGGGAAGCACCACAGACGAAGAGACATTTGAGTTGGATCGTAAAGAATGAATACTATTTCTTCAGAGAGATAGTGCTCTCCAGTGCTTTTTACAGTTGATATGGCCTGAACAAGCACTTAGAGCAAGTTATATAAGGCTGGTGTGTACTCTGGATAAGTAAATCTTTAAGTCTTTAAACAAATATTTCCACCACAATGCACATATATTGGCTCAGAAATAATACAAAGAAAATGGCAAATGAATATAACATGTTTCTCAAAATGTAACATTTCTAGTTGATTTAAAAAGAAACCAGCTGTCAATTATGAGAACTTCAAGGTAGCACAAAGAACTCATCATGGCTGTGCAGTTACACATATGTCGTTATGAGGAAGTATATACTGACTTCAAGAATAGCATCAAAATCACCATATTATTAATAGTTTTGTAAAACACTTTGCAAAGGAAACTAGAACATTCCAAATTATAAAACCTATGAATATATGATTCCATACTGACATCCTTAACGCAGTTAGTAAAAATGATGTAATCATTGGCACAAAAATAACTTTCAAGTGGGAAGATACAGCTAATTAATAAGAACACGCCATTACTAACATAACTTTGACTAATAACCAAGACTGCCACTAGTTCAATGGTTCCCTAGAATTCTGTAAGCACTTCCTTCCCCTGAACTTCTAACTGATAAGTTTGTTTAGGTGCAGGTGAAGGACAGGGAGAAGATAAGAGAGAAAAATTTGGTTATGGCATCTATTTTTAAAAAGGTGAGCATGGTTTCTTTGTTTTTTTCCTGAGTGAACTCTCATCCACATGATTTTAAAAGGAGCATTATAGCAGTACTCTATCAGAAACTAAGGCATATCCACATGAGTGTTATAGAGGGAGAGAGATACTGCAATAGGGTACTTAATTTGCAGAGACCAATCTTGAGAGCCAGTGAGATGCTTTGTAATAAACACATTGTATACTAAAACATGACATTTTAAACCTGTAACTTCAACTTCTTGTGAACTGTGATCATTAATGGCAAATATATGACTGCAGTTAATTACCAAGATTTTACAGAATAATTAAGAGATGTATGAATATAGAAGTTTTACCTCCAAAATCTCAATTCTTCTTTCTTTTTCTGCTAACTGCTTTCTAAGTAGCATTATTTCAGCTGATGCTGGATTTAACTTGGGGTCTAAAGTTTTTATTACCTGTTTAAAGAAAAAAAACCCATAAAATCTTGTTAAGTGGAAAATTATCCAGAAAGTGATCCAGGAGCCTGTTTACAATCTTATTTGTATAACAAAAATAACATCCTATAGATAAGAAGTCGTGTAAAAATTCAGTACAAAAATGGGAAGATCCCATCCCAAAATCAAATTTCCTTTCTTCAAGGTTCAGTACTCAGGGATAGTTATTTTTATTACTAAACTTTGAGCACTGAAGTCTTGGAATTTTATCTTTCCACATTTATCTGACTTAAATATTTTTTTAAAAATTAAAATGAATTCAATAATTAATGGGAACTTGCTGATTGTACAAAGAGTAACAAAAAATTCTTAGCAACAATCTTTTTTACTACCATTATCTAGTTAAATGTAATTCAATATATAAAATCAATATAATAGACACTGGTGATTTTGTCTGCAAACCCTATGGTGCTCAATCACATTTATGTAAGTTACTGAATGTTGGGTAAGAAGAGATGTTTGATCAGAATGTGATTCAGAGACTCAAACTATGTAATCAGCAGCAGGGTAGGAAACCAACTTGAAAATATCATATATAAATTACAACCAAAAACAATAATAAGGTCATCTGTTATAATTATCAATCTACTTAAAAGATTTAAAATTATTTGATGAGTCTCAAAAATTTCACTTAAATTGATAGAAGTAAAGGAAAAAGACTAAAAGGTAATATGCCTAAAAATTCAATCATTCAAAATGATTTACTGAATGCTGTGGCAGGCATTATAATTTAATAATTTAAATATTAAATCATAAATGAAAATATAGGCAACATATTTATACAGAAAGCTTTTCCCTTATTTTGGTTTATCTTAAACTTGTTCCTAGGTTAATGGAATTACTGTGTCCAAGGGTAAGAATATTTTAGTAAGATACTTGATACCTATTTCTAACTGATATTCTAAAAGGATCACTACTTTGACAAAGCAATGACAATGAATACAATATTCTTGCATTATTATCATTTAAATCAAGTATTATCCAATATTATCATTTAAAAAATAACTGCTTGTTTGGTAGACATGAGTTTGCTTTTTACCCTTACATTATTGGCGGGGGGAGAGTAGGTTAAAGCAGTAAGTTTTGTCTGTGATAAAAATTCAGATAACAGAAAAATCACAACCATACATTTTACCATTTAGAGGGCACAAATTATGTGTTCCTTGTAATTAAATTATGATTAAAAGTCTTTAATATTTCTGCTTTTACGATGTGAACGCTGGGAGGGCAGGCACCGTGTCTCGTGAACTCCCATACCCTTCTCTGCCGCGGAGCTGGTCACATCAGCTCTCAGAAGACCATTCTGAATGAGCCAGTGATTTTCAGGCATATTTCATTCTATTCTTCTATTCCTTTACGTCTATCAATAGAGGTGAAATTTTCCTGACTCATTAAATATTTTTAAATCTTTTTAAATAGGTTGGTAATAACATCATACAGATGTCCATGTTATTGGAAACATGTTTTTACTTATAATGTATACCTGGTATTTCCAAGTTGATTTCTCTATTTCTAGGAGCAAAAAAGACATGGAAACAAACTATTTCCAACAATAGGATGATGACTAAGTATCATATCCCACTCAACAGAATATTATGTAGCCATTTATATTGCAAAGACTGCTCCATAAGCAAGTATGTGTCTTGTTTACTGCTGTATTCCCAGTGCTGAGCAAAACAGGTGCTCAAAAAACATTCATTACATTTAAATAACACGAGGAAATTATTAAGGTTAAAAATACAAATCATATGATCACAAATCTATGTGACATGATCATACAAATTGTGTGTGTGTGTGCATGTGTATGTTATGATCAATAATCATGGAGATAATAAGCACTGAAAAAAATGCACTGTAAGAAAATACACCAAAAGGTTAACAGCAGTTATCTCTAGGAACATTTCTATATTTTATATTTTCTACTAGAAGCCTTTATACTTTCATAACTGAGAGAAACTGAACTGTGGCAGAGACTGCCTGAATGTTTACCAAGCTCTGCCTCCCAAAAAGTTGGGTCTGGCTCTATGCCTATGTGCTATCCACTGAAACGAGAGTGAAAGTGGTTCATGCTGTTTCCAGGCCTGACGATTACATATCCCCCAGGCAATCTAGTCTGTCTTCCTTCATCTACGAGTTAAACAATGTCAAGTGAACCTGGGAACCCTATGTTCAAGGAGGCAGAGCCTCTGTCAGCTCGGGACTCTGAATAACCACGTGGAGCAGAGCCCCTCTCCTGCTGATGGCGACTTGCTGTGACCAAGAAGCAAACTCCCGCCTTGTTAGGCCCAGAGATCTGGCACTTTACTGTTGCTGTAGGTACTACTTATACCCTAATAAATATAAAACTTAAACATAAAAAAGGCAGATATATTAGCAATAGTTTAAAGTTTTGTGTAAAATTCTCTTCTTTTAGTCAGTAAATAGAGAAGAAGACAGTAACATTCTCTTACAGTTAAATTGGAAAATAGGAGGGTATTCATGGAAAAAGATTTCATAAGAACACTACTTACAGATATTTAAGACCAAGTATGAAAAAAGGAAAAAGAATAGTGTGGTGAACATTAGAATTGTGTTGTCTAAACTAAATGCTGAAACAATCTCAAACAAATTTGAAAAGCTGAATTTTCACAAAAGGCAATGTTCATTTTAAGAACTAAAGATTGCATATATCACAGTAGTCATTTTCTCTAATGAGATCACTACAGTTCACATTTAAACTGCCCCTAAAAGCCATGTGTTTGTTTTATCTGGTGCTGACGTGTGAGGGGGAGAGAGTATGTGGACTGATGTGGAGATGCACCAAGAACCGGACAGGTGAGGCAGGGTAGTGAGTAAGCGATACAGACACAAGAAGAGTGCTATAATCGGGAATGGTAAGTCACTCACATTTCTTGCTTTCTCCAAGTACATCTTATATCTTTCCTCCATTGCTTTCATATCCTCCTCCTTCTTCTGAAGAGCAGCTTCAAGTTCATTGATCTTTTGCACTATTATTGAAAATGAAATGAAATAACCAATTACTATGTATGTAAAATACTCCTTCCTCACACAAAAGATTATATTTATCATATTTATTTTCTAAAGTCTGATAAGAAAACTTAAAAGAGAAAACTTTTTCTTCTTTGTAGTGAATTCTTATCTAAAACTTTTGAACTACAACGAATATATCCTCAATCATTTCATATTATGTTTTCTGAAAAATATAATCTGCTTTGTATAGCTATTTTTCTATCAAGCATTTCAATGAGCAAATACACCTTACAATGTAATCACAAGCCTTGTAAGAGAAAATAAAGCATTCTTCCTGCATAATGTTTGAGGTTCATTTTAACCTAATAATTATTTACATTTTCATAGTATTAATACTATTATATTTTACAATGTTTGATACTCCTATATATCAATCAGTTCATTTTATTAGATTTGCATTTTTTTTGCTTTAAAATTAGATAATTTATAACTGAAATCATTAAAAATTATCATGGCTCTTATTTGCAATGATATATTTATGCATTGTCCAAAGACTTATACACCTTTCATTCTTTCATCCTTCAACTAAAAAGGGCAGGTCTTTAGGTACAGTCTGATCTAGGTTTTTACAAATACCTACCATTCTGGTTTACATCTGGTTGAAGATCTTCAATGAGCTCTTGCTTCTTCTGTAATTCTTCGTGGACCTCTGTTAGTTTTTCCCTAAGTAGTGGAAAGAGCATGGAGTTTTGGAGTCAATGAAAACTGGTTTCTACCGCTTTTAACATTTACGGACTGTGGCCAACTCACTTTCTGATCCTTAGTTTCTTCACCTGTGAAATGAGAATACTACCTGCCAACTATTACAGGGGTCGTGAGGATGCAAACTGCCTGGCCAAAAATGTTAAATGATTTCCCCTTGCCATCCTTAATTCCTATGAAAGTTAGAGGAAATATTTTCTAGGTTAAACATCCCACATTTCCATTTGGTCAAGTTGTGATAGTTGTCTGCTTTGTAAACTTTAAATGACATTAGTGATTGAAAAATGTAGGAGGAATTTGGGATCTCTGGCAAGCTTTGAAATCTTTAGCATATGTTGTGCTTTTCACTTTTTGGTGGCAGTAGTGAACACTCTTTTAGCAACAGGCTATTTACTTTTATAAAGAAAATCAGAAAAGTTTAAAACCCTTCCATTCTCACATTTGAAATGAAATAATCAGTTTTACTTACATATGAGCTTCCAACTTCTGCTTTAGTTTGCTGGACTATAAAAATTAAAGAAAGTTGCTGTAAGATAACTATTACGACAAAGATAAATTTTCGAGATTTTAATACATCAAAATCTCTATGTATCTTTTAAAGGTGTATTATTTAAAATTATACATCTTTAAAAGTTTTGTTTTTCTAATGACATGCTTGTAAAAACATAAAATTTTAGGTATTTTTAACTTCAAAGGGGAAAGGAAAGGAGGATAGGAAATGAGTACGATAGCAGAAAGAAAAATGCTTCACATTTATGAACACCATGAAAATAAAATTTGAACTTGAAGAGAAATAGCAAATGCAAGCTGAATGTGATATATTAAGGAGTATCAAACATTTAAATTCCTAAAGAATTATTTATTTAAAATAACAAGTTTTATGATTTTAAGCTTTTAATAAAGAATTAAAAAACTAAAATAAGTATCATTTTATAACAAAACTTTGTCATTATAAATGCAAATACTTTAATATTAACATCAAAATGAAGCAACTGGATTTTTGTTAAAAAATAAAATTTTAAACAAAATTTCCTTTTAAAAAAAGCAGTAATTTAAATTGCAAGAGCAGTTCTGTATCAACTGAATAGCTGAAGAGTTTAAAGCATATAATCTGAAATATAAGTTGGGCACCAATACATACTTCTTAAAAGATGAATTTAAAATCCTCAAAATACTGTAATCCAAAATGTAGTCCCCCAAATAGATCCCATTTTAAAAGTATTCCCTAATGTGGCTTAAAAAGTATTGATATTAGAGAGGTTACAATACCGTATATATGCACATATGAGATGCCGCCATGCATGAGATGATTTCTATTTTCCAAGTCCCCAGAGAAAAAAGAGAAAATCATATAAAGTATGTAAAAGACAGAAAAGAAATGCCACCATTTCAATCTTCCTTTTCATCTCTTCATTTACTCTCCATAGTCGTCTCCCCATCCACACAGGTGTATCACCTAACACTCTATTTAATCACTATTTATCTAACACACACCTAGCCCTAACTTTTTGTTGTTGTTTTCGTTAAATACATTCTTCCCTCAGTTATTATTATTTTTCTCCCTACATATAGAGATCAAACTATAGAAACACTGCTAAGTTTATTCAAATTTAGAATATATGATCTCTTCTAAGTCCTTTTATATCTGCCTTCATAATATTTGCCATGAAAAACCATTAGAAATGGCAAGGCCATGAGCAGTATGGGAGGAGGAAAGACTAGGGTAATGTCTTCAAGACTGCATTAAGGTTTCTGTCCTTTGCAGGTTAGTATAATCTACTTCTTGAATGCTCTTTTGGTAGAAATCATTTTCTCATTCTCTCTTCCTATTGGAAATTTTTGTTAATTCTGACTGCTGATTACTTTCCTTAGGTCTCAGCAGAACTGTAAAGGCCTCAGTCAGGAGGCCTGATTGATCATGCTCCCAAACAGGAATTACCATGAACTTAGGTATAGCTATTGAAGCAGGACAGAAAGAAATCACCTTCCAAAACATATGACCAATTTATAGGCTCCAAGTTGGCAAAATCATTGCATCTGTTATGCAGATATATACGGTATTTAAGGGTACCTTCAATGATAAGGGTAGCACCTTCAAATACAAGGTTAATTTGGGCTTCTAGACTTATTACAGAGAGGCCATACACAGCAGAATTATAATTCCTAAGTTACTTACACTTTCTCCTTCAGACTTGGAGCCTTGTTCCTGTAATGACTTCTGGAGGTCCTCGATCTGCTGCTGCAATTCTTGGATGCGCTCTTTGCTCAGCCTTGTAAGATGAATCATGTGTTTATTTGTATTGAAAGTAAAAGTAATTAAGGATCTACAAAGGTGCATTTATGGAATTCAACTCATAGAGTATACACTTAACAGCCAAAACAAATGCTGAACAATTATCTGTGTCTAGGTACAATAAATAGAGTAGGTTGCTTTCAAGGAAATATTTTAAAACCAGAAGACATTTTTATCCTCAAAGCATGTGTGTCCACATTAAAAAAATTTAACAAACTTGTGTATCAATGGCAAAAGCACATTTCTGCACTGTACTCGCTGGTATAAAAGTTAGAAAACTAGCTCAATTTTCCTACAGTTGTATTTTTAATGAATGGAAACTAGGTCTCCTTTTCCTGTTTCAGATTTCACAGTATATTGGGAGAAGAGGAAGGTCACCATGTAACAACTATTTCTTCCTGACTCTTCATTTAAATTAAAGAGACTGGCAGTAGCAACTAGGATGGATTTTTAACTTGGCAAAATCTTCTTTAAAGACTGCTTAAGAGTTACCTCCACTAATGTTACTAGCAAGAGAGAGTCTTTCTCTTTTTTTATTTATATATAATACTCATTATAATTAATGGATTTTATATACCCATTGTAATACTTCATTGTTCCACTGTTGCAATTATCACATAATATAATAATTACCTATTCACATGTCTATATTCTTTATTAACTCTCTAAAAGCTGAAACTTATTATCTCCAGTGCTACGTAGTTTCAACTGCATAGAACAGTAATATTTTAATGGTCCTTTCAGAAAGGTAAAATATTATTCTTTTAACCACAATTGATGTCATAGCATTCATATAAGGTTCAAGTATCTCTGAAATTCCTAGTAATCTCTAAGCTCCAATAAAAGTTGGTCACATAAATCCAAATACCTTTATTGAAAGTCTGCTATTTATGTGAGGTGGGTTAGCACAGTGGTTAATAGCGCAGACTCAGGAATCTGACTGATAGAGCATTCAAATGAAGGATCCAGAACTTACTTGCTGTGTACCATTGGGTAAGTTACTTAACCTCCCTGTACTTCAGATTTCTTATCCATAAAAAAGAGATAATCAGAGTTACTAACGCATAACGTTATTGTGAGGATTTACTGAGTTAATACCAAAAAAGTGCTTAGAAAAGTGCTTGGCATATAGTAAGCACTATATAAATGTTATTTTTAAAATATAATTTCTGAACTCCTCATTTGTATCAAGTAAGTACACCACTTGCTTTAAACACATTAACTGTAATCTTCATGACAACATACAAATAAGCATCCCTCCAGTTTACAGCTGAGGACACTAAGTGTGAATTTAAGTAACTTGCCCAGAACCTAACAGTGAGTAAGTAGAGGTAGGATTCAAATTTGACTCCAAAATCTATGTATTATCTATGCAGGGGACTGCAGTAGAAAGCTAGATTGTCATTTATTCGTTAGATGTTGTAATTGTCGAAGACATCTAAATGAAATTCAGGAATAAGCAACCTGGTTAACGTCTGCTAAAAGTAATGGGTGATGAGAGATTAAAAAAAATTAAGCTTCTGAAAATCCTAATTATCTATATATACAATGATATTTTCCACTTCAGTGAATCAAGATTTTGTGGTTAGGTAATTAGATCACTATGACTGTCAGTTATAGAGTGTCACCTTTGCTCGGTTTCCAATTCATTCATCTTGCGGTGCTTCTGTTCTAGCTGCTCCTGAAGTTCCTCAATGCGCTCATTCTCGGTACCTTCCTGCTGTAAGCGAAGCATCTTATTTTCATGTTGCAGTCGAATAAACACCTCTCTGATGTTGAAAAGCAAAATTTGTTCTTAAATTTTTTAAATGTTAAGAGTTTTTACATTAACTTCAAGAAAGGAAATTCTTTTCTATTCAATAGCTATTACTTTTGAGTATTACCAAAGCTCCTGAAAGTGTTTAAGAGAAAATGATGTACGTTGTAAGACTATGTGTCAAAAAAGAAGTAAATTTTTAAAGATACAAGTATAAGATTATATTATTAAATGTTTATTATGTAAATCCCTAAGAGATAATATCAATTATTTTACTTTGATAATTTAGAAACTATTCACTAAAGTTAATACATAGCATATTCTTAGAAAACATGTAAGTGAAAAGCAATAGATTTAAGAAACTGTAGTTTGTATAAGATTTTTAAATATACTTTTATAATGACAGCCGTAGGTCTCTAGATTTTTTGCTTTTAGATAAAATTTTTTTTATTAAAGGTTTACATACACATTTAAAAAAATGTAAATGATTAATGAATGGTATTAAATAAAAAAGTAATTCTCTCTTACCTGCTGCCCTCCTAAATCCCATTCCCCAAAATAAACTAATTTCAATTAAATATTTGTTCTTATGAATGTCAGCCCCATAACTTTAAAAAACAGGCTCATATGGCTATTTTTTAAATGATATTGCTGTCACTGGATATTAATAACTAAAAAGTGCCAGATGGTTTCTAGTTCAATATGTAAAAAGCTCTGTCTTAACAAAAAACTGAATAAATGGAAAATCAACAAATTTGTAAACATTATGCTAAGTGAAAGAAGTCAGTCATAAAAGGCTACATATTATATGATTCCATGTATATGTGAAATATTATTAACAGGCAAATCGACAAAGAATAGATTGTTGGTTGCCTGGGCTGGAGTTACAGGTACAGGATATCTTTTTGGAGGAATGAAAATATTCTAAAATCAGACGGTTTTATCTATCTAATGATTAAAATGACAAAGCTAAATAGATAGTTTTATCTATCTATGACTATACCAAAAACTACCAAACTGTACAGTTTTAAATGAGTGAATTATATCTTAATAAAGCTGTTTAAATAAAAAGTTTGAAGTAAAAAAATTAAGTGTTGGCACAAAAAGGAAAACCATAGAAGTACGAGATTAGCCAAATGTCTATAAGTAAACATAGCAATAAAATTCCAAGATAAAAGTTGAGTCAAGAGGAACCTCTAAAATTTCTATTTTATGTAATTTCTACTTAATCTGCCTCTTCCTGACAGCTATTCTATTTTTTTTTAACTATTAAAAGGATTTTGCAAGGATAGGAAAAGAAGTTTCAAAACAATAAGGTCATATTATAAAAACCATAATATGTTATTCAGCTAGTTTGTGAAACTTTACTTCTAACAAGTTTTAAAACTATTGCTGTGGCAATGACAAGCTGATTCACAAAATTGAAGCAGATGAGACAAAGTGATTTTGAGCACTATGACTCATAAAGTGTTAAGTCTTAAAGGCTAAGAAATTTACCAAAAAAATGAAGAAATAACATTTTAATATTAAGTATAAATGATCAATCAATAAAAAACAAATTTACCTATATTCCACTGGCATAATCTCAGCAGCAAGATTCTCATAACTTTTTGTAGCAGATGTATCTAAACAGCAAGAACAACAAAGATTAACATTTCAGTATTTCTACCACTAAAAAACTTTTCTAAATCCACCAAAAATCACCTGTTTGGTTTAGGTGATCCTGTTGTACTTGTGCACATCGAAGCTCTTCATTTGTTTCTTTCAGAGTATCACGCTGTTCTATTAATCTCTAAAAAAGAATTGTTTATATAGATCAAATATATAATTCTGCCACAGGAAATGTACTTTTGCTTACAATAATTTATCTTAAGTTAATTTGATGATTGTTGCTTAGTTAATTAAAAATGACTGTTTCAGTTATAGTGCTAAGAGGTCATTTTTTCTGGCATAAATCACATAATATTCTTTATATAACAGAAAGCTGTGATTTCCCTATTGGTTTATTTTTTAACCAAATGGAAGCAATTATGCAAACAGTACAAATATGCAACTGTAGCGTAATAAAAAAGGATGGACTTTGGAGGCAAATAGATCATGGCTTGAATTCCATTTTCACTACTTCTAGCTACACTGTCTAGGGCAAGTTATTTGACTCTTTGGCTTTAGTATCATATACTCAAAACAGCAATATTGATACATAAATCTCTGCAAAGGTGTTTTGCGTAAAGTTTGTAAAGTATTCAGAATATATTCTGGTATGTAAGAGATGCTGGAGACTTGTTATTTCCTTTTAACACTGTTGTGAATTCTTCTGAAACAAGTGTTAAGTAGCATCCTGGAAGTATGACTTTGTGGAAAAACACTATTTCATAAGGATAGCTTGCCAGGACTTCCTATCATTAGCTGTTTTATTTTAGAACCACCTACAGCCAATGGCAAAATGCTACATTTTGTACAAAAGACTCATGTTCAAATAATTTTTCCCAGAACCTGAAAAGTACTTTTGAATATAAAATATTTTAAACGTTGTTATATTCCAAATTAGTACACAAAATCCTATTTAGTCCATTATTTGGTTCAAATCATGCTAAGAGTGAATTGGTAACTGATTCCAAGGATCTTCAGTCTACAGTCCACATATATACTATGTAGGGAATCTCTGAACACAATAATTTTTAACTACAGGCAGACGTGAGAAACTCTAAATCTGTTCCTTCAAAAATACAATATAAATACCAGAAAATTTTTCAAAAATCAACTTTTCCAGAACTCTGAAAAATTAACCAAAAGCCTGCAATGACCTGATGAGCATGTTAAAAAAAAAAAAACTACTATATCTCAGAACAACGAGACTTTTGCTCTTTTAACTTGCTTTACTATGTATCACCCTCTCCTCAGCTCTAGAGTAGCCTTGAAAACCAGCAGTCTCTCAATCACAGTAGCTTTGAAAAAAGCAGCTTAGCCACCACCGAAAGACTAAAGCAGATAAGGAACTCCTCCTTTAAAAAGCCCCATCCTTACAGAACTGTCACCATTTGACCTGTCTTGCAGCACCCTTGAGAAATGCCATTCATGGGTACTTTTTTCATTATTTGGCCTGGTTTAGTGTCTGCTGTACAGAAAGTCCCTATTTCCAAGGCATTTGTCAAAAACAATTATCAGCAATTGTTTATCACTAAAGCTGCTGAAGGCTATGATGGCAGTTGGAGCAAACAGGATCTGAGAAATAAGACATTCATAGGGGACTTTGAAAAGCTCTGACATATTCCTGGAGGCCCAGAGACCAGCCATGTGCAGGGTTGTACACACGCCCAGAGAAGACCGGAGAGGGTCCCAGTGTTTCAGCTCTGGATGAATGTGTTGCCCTGTGCAAGCAGGAAATAAAGGCAAAGGCAACGTTTTAAATCGCCTAGGAACTGAATGTGTTTTCCAAAATACACAAAGTCCTTTGGCAAAGGTTGAGAGAGTCACTGGTTCAAGGCATCTGTGAAAATATCTGACTAATAATTAACTGACCTCAGTGGTAACAGAGCAGAGAATTCAGTGGCTGCACATTACAATGCAAACTTGATAGAATTAGTTTAAAAGTGTCACTAAAAATATCCAGCAACATTAGTAAACCCTTGAGGATGGGTGAAATCTAATTTTGAGAGTTGAAACACAGTATTTTAAATGTCATGTTTTCAACAAAAATATAAAACATATAAAAAAAAACCAGGGCAGTCCATATATTGGGGGGAAAAAAACATTCAACAGAAATAGTTAATGAAGTGATCTAGTGAGTGGACACACCAGACAAAGACTTTAAGCAAGCTAATCCCTAAAAAAACAGGAAAAATTCCCAACTCATTCTTTGTGGTCATACTTGATATCAAAACCAAGCAATGACATAAAAAAGAAACCTACAAACCAATATATCTCTTAATTAGATGGAGAAAAATACTCAATGGAATACTAGCAAACTGAATCTAGCAATATAAAATGAGTTATACATTATGACCAAATTTGGTTTAATATCTAAAACTCAAGGTAATTATACCTTGTTAATACAATAAAAGACAAAAATCTCATGTCTTCTCATTGATCCAGAAAAAGCACATGACAGAATCCAATTCCCTTTCACAGTGAGAAGATGCATCAGCAAAACAGGAATACAAGGAAACTTCTCCAACCCAATAGAGGGCATCTACAAACAACACTCACGCATAACCCACTAGTAACATACATAATGGTGAAAGGATGAATGCCTTCACACTAATATAAGAACCAAGAGAAGGATATCCACTCTTGCCACTTCTACTCAACATAGTACTAAGGTTATAGCCAGGAAAATTTGACAAGAAAAAGAAATGAAAGGCATTCAGATTGCAAAGAAAGAAAAGAAGCTATTTATGTCCTAATCTTATATATAGAAAATCCTAAAGAATCCACTAAAAACTATTAGATATATTAAGTGGACCCAACAAGGGTACAAGATAAAAGATCAGTGTATGAAAACCAATTATATTTCTGTACATTAGCATTGAAAAATCCAAAAACGGAAATGAGAAAATTTATAATAGCAACAAAAAGAACGAAACACCCAGGAATAAAGTTTTAAAAGGTACAAGTCTTGTACAATGAAAACTACAAAACAGAATGCAAAGTAGCTGCTAATGGACAGGGAGTGATGAGTGTTCTAAAATTTGACTGTGGTGATGGCTGCACAACTCTGCGAATATACTAAAAACCACTGAGTTGTAAACTTTAAATGGACAAAATTTATGGTATGTAAATTATATCTTGATAGAGATGTTAAAAAAAAATTGCATCTATGGTCCTTGCCTTCGAGTTGAATAGTCTAGAACTGAAAAATATGCACTGAGACATATGACCCAGGCTCTGTGACTTCATCTGCCCTTGAGAAGGAAACGAACAAAATTGCATGAAGAATTTTATAAGACATTCTTTTACAACAGTTTCAGTTAGGAGAAAGATAGAAGAACTGGTTGACATGAGTTCCATTCTTGGAACAGCAAGGATTGTATTAAAAACTAAAAGAAGACAGACATTAAATTGTCAATTATATTTTGTTTACCTCTTTTTCCTTCAGTAAAGCTTCGTGTTTTTCTTCAAGCCGCTTCATTTCAAATGCCAGTGTGTCTGCCCTTTTGGATTCAGAGGAAAGTTTAATGTGAAGATCTTGAACCTTTTTGTCAGAAACAAAAGTAAAAAACAGTAACATATAATACTGATAGTTTTTCAGAATTGAGTAAATGAGAAATTGATTGGGAATAACATTTGTAATAAGATTATAGTGTAATTCTAAATATTTGTGGAATGGCATGTAGATGAGAATATGTATTTTTAAATATCCCAATAATAACTTAGTAAAAAAAAAATCACCATTCTACTCTAATGCTTCTATAGCTTGACTGAGAAACAGCAAAACAGAATAGTTTAGGTTATAGCTCCATTCTGTAGGCATTTATTATTTGTTATCAGAAATGCTAATAAACAATAAAATGTCCAAAAAAAAGCTAAAAGGCAAATAAAAAGGTAAAAGACCTAGATAAGTCAAACACAATTATCAACCCTTGAATTAAAATTACAGACAGAAAAAATTTATCATAATAAATTCACAGATAACTATGGGCAATGTTTTCATCATTCTAAAAGTATCAAATGGAATAACAAAGTTGAGCTCTTTCAATTTTATCAGTTTAACAAAATATTTTCTTACCTGCCTCTTGTATGTTTCTAATTGTGTACGTGCTGCATTTGCTTTCTTTAATTCTTCTTCCAAGCTCACTGTATTATGCATATACATCATGTTTGTTTCCTGTAAAGTTTTCACCTGCTTACGAAGGTCATTCAGATCTTGTAGCTTCTGACGATATATTTCGACTGTTGACTCCAGTTTATTTGCTTTATCAGAGGTAATCCTATAACAATAAGACTATACATTACTCTGTAAAAACTAATAAATGAACTAAAAATTTTATTCTGGCTGTAAAATGATTCTTCCAATAAACTATCAATTGACTAAAACAAACAAAAAAAATGAGATATAGAAATCACAAACTTTGTGAGAACTTTGGAAACAGACTGAGGCTTTAACCTGTCTAAAATTCAACATTTCTGCTATAAAGCCATCAAAATAAAAATGCTTTAAATTTGGTACACTAAACAAACAAACTGTTTTATATGACACAATGTATAAAAATGAATGATTTTGTTAATATAACTGAACAATTCTGAGCTCTTCTGTAGCTTTACAGGCCAATTTTGCCTTACTCATTATATAATATTTAGTGCAGTTTTGTTCTAAGTATTTGAAATACTTAGGAAGTTAACTCGACTTATAATTTGTGTGGCAAAGCACTTCCCTTTACAATTGTGCTTATGTGACCGACTAGGGCAAAAATAAACTGGCCACATCAATTCATACATGCAGGTTCCAATTAATGGTTATGAAGATTTTCTTTCAAATGGACATTAAAAACTGTGCAACAAAATGGCCAATTAATAAAATTTAACAGAAAATATAAAGAGCACATGGATAGACTACTTGTTTGATAGTATGTCATAGGCAAAAGCTAAATATAAATTTTATATTGTCAAAGACAGTGGGACAAAGAGAACCCTGAGATAATACTGAAGTAAATGTTAGGATTCTTATCCATATTTTAATCAAATAAAATATGGATTGTGAGAATGCATTTCCTTACATAAAAATTTTACAAGATATACTAATGAGGACAAGACGGTCAAGTTAAATGTATCTCAAAGTAACTCAGCTTACAAAATTTTAAGAGAAAGGTATTATTTTGGATTTATGAATTCTAATATGAAATTGTCCTAATAAGAATCAAATGTTATCCTTAAATTGCAATTACAACCAAGTAAAAAAGAAGGTAAGACTAGGAATCTAAATAGAAACTCTTCAATACTTAATACACAGAGATAATAAGACTAAGAATCCCTGAAAAATAAATACCCAAGTGAAAAATAATAACTTAGAAATGACATAATTTTATTTAGACAAGCCATACCTAAGAACATCTATTTCATCTTTTAGGGCTCTTGTTTCTTCAGCAAGACTAGTCAATTCATCATTCCTATGCTGAAATTCAATTAGTTGCTTTTCAAGTTCCTCACAGTGAACTCGGTAATCATCTTTTGCAGCTTCAAGCCTTGCATAAAGAAAACAAGTAAGTATTTATGATGTCAGTGCCATCATTTATTTCTTACTGAGACCCAATCTTAAAATTCCACATTAAAAAATTAAAAAAAAGACTAAAAGAATAAGACAATTCGGCTCTCGGGTTTTGAAAGAGCCTTGAAAAGTAAACTTAATGGTCTGAATTTTCATTTTTACTTCTGAAACATTATGCTTGGTTACCTCTAGTTCAAAAATATTTTTATTTTTTAATTTTTTATGTTTTTTATTTTGGTATTATTAAAGTACAATTACATGAGCAACATTATGGTTCCTGGACTCCCCGTATTATCAAGTACCCACCACAAACCCCATTACAGTCACTGTCCATTAGCATAGTAAGATAATATAGAATGACTACTTGTCTTTGGGTTATACTGCCATCACCGTATCCCGCCATCCCCGCTATATTATGTGTGGAATTGTAATACCCCTTTTCCCCCCTTATCCCTCCCTCCCACCCATCTTCCCCAGTCCCTTTCCCTTTGGTAACTGTTAGTCCATTCTTGGGTTCTCTGAGTCTGCTGCTGTTTTGTTCCTTCAGATTTTTTCTTTGTTCTTATACTACACAGATGAGTGAAATCATTTGATACTTGTCTTTCTCCACCTGGTTTATTTCACTGAGCATAATACCCTCTAGTTCCATCCATGTTGTTGCAAATGGTAGGATTTATTTTCTTCTTATGGCTGAATATATGTACCACCTCTTCTTTATCCATTCATCTACTGATGGACACTTAGGTTGCTTCCATTTCTTGGCTATTATAAATAGTGCTACAATAAACATAGGGGTGGATATGTCTTTTTCAAACTGGGCTGCTGCATTGTTAGGGTAAATTCCTAGGAGTGGAATTCCTGGGTCAACTGGTATTTCTATTTTGAGGAACCTCCATACTGCTTTCCACAATGGTTGAACTAATTTGCATTCCCACCAGCAGTGTAGGAAGGTTCCCTTTTCTCCACATCCTCACCAACATTTGTTGTTGTTTGTCTTTTGGATAGGGGCTATCCTAATAGGTGTGAGGTGATATCTCACTGTGGTTTTAATTTGCATTTCTCTGATGATTAGCGAAGTGGAGCATCTTTTCATGTGCCTGTTGGACATCTGACTTTCTTCTTTGGAGAAGTGTTTGCTCAGCTACTCTGCCCATATTTTAATTGGCCTATTTACTTTTTGTTTGTTGAAGTGCTGAGCTCTTTATATAATTTGGACGTCAACCCCTTATCAGATATGTCATTTATGAATATATTCTCCCATACTGTAGGACCTCTTTTTGTTCTACTGATGGTATCCTGTGCTGTACAGAAGCTTTTTAGTTTGATACAGTGCACTTGTTCATTTTTGCTTTTGTTTCCCTTCCCAGGGAGATATGTTCATGAAGAATTTGCTCATGTTTATGTCCAAGAGATATTTGCCTATATTTTTTTCTAAGAGTTCTATCATTTCATGACTTACATTCAGGTCTTTGATCCATTTCAAGTTTACTTTTCTGTATGGGGTTAGACAATAATCCAGTTTCATTCACTTATATGTTGCTGCCCAGTTTTGCCAACACCAGCTGTTGAAGAGGCTGTCATTTCCCCACTGTATATCCATGGCTCCTTTATCGTATATTAATTGACCACATATGTTTGGGTTTATATCTGGGCTTTCTACTGTGTTCCACTGTTCTATGGGTCTATTCTTGTGCCAGTACCAAATTGTCTTGATTACTATGGCTTTGTAGCAGAGGTTGAAGTCAGGGAGCGTAATTCCCCCTGCTCTATTCTTCCTTCTCAGGATTGCTTTGGCTATTCAGGGTCTTTCGTGGTTCCATATGAATTTTAGAACTATTTGCTCTAGTTCATTGAAGAATGCTGTAGGTATTTTGATAGGGATTGTATTCAATCTGTAGATTGCTTTAGGCAGGATGGCTATTTTGACTATATTAATTCTTCCTATCCATGAGCACAGGATGTGTTTCCATTTATTGGTATCTTCTTTAATTTCTCTCATGAGTGTCTTGTAGTTTTCAGAGTAAAGGTCTTTCACTTCTTGGTTAGGTTTATACCTAAGTATTTTATTCTTTTTGATGCAATTGTGAATGGAATTATTTTCCTGATTTCTCCTTCTGCTAGTTCATCATTACTGTATAGGAATGCAACAGATTTCTGTGTATTTATTTTGTATCCCGCAACATTGCTGATTTCAGATATTAGATCTAGTAGTTTTAGAGTGGATTCTTTAGGGTTTCTTATGTACAATATCATGTCATCTGCAAACAGGGACAGTTTGACTTCTTCCTTACAATCTGGATGCCTTTTCTTTGTGTTGTCTGATTGCTGTGGCTAGAACCTCTATAACTATGTTGAATAAAAGTGGGGAGAGCGGGCATCCTTGTCTTGTTCCCAATCTTAAAGGAAAAGCTTTCAGTTTCTCTCTCTTACGTTGGCTGTGGGTTTGTCATATATGGCCTTTATTATGTTGAGGTACTTGCCCTCTATACCAATTTTGTTGAGAGTTTTTATCATGAATGGATGTTGAATTTTGTTGAATGCTTTTTCAGCATCCATGCAAATGATTGTATGGTTTTTTCCCTCTCTTTGTTGATTTAGTGGATGATGTTGATGGAGTTTCGAATGTTTTATCATCCTTGCATCCCTGGGATGAATCCCACTTGACCATGATGGATGATCTTTTTGATCTATTTTTGAATTTGATTTGCAAATATTTTGTTGAGTATTTTTGCATCTGTGTTCTTCAGGGATATTGGTCTGCAGTTTTCTTTTTTTTGTTGGGTCTTTGCCTGGTTTTGGTATTAGAGTGATGTTAGCTTCGTAGAATGAGTTTGGGAGTATTCCCTCCTCTTCTACTTTTTGGAAAACTCCAAGAAAGATGGGTATTAGGTCTTCACTAAATGTTTGAGGAAATTCAGCAGTGAAACCATCTGGTTCAGGAGTTTTTTTCTTAGGTAGTTTTTTGATTACTAATTCAATTTCCTTGCTGGTAATTGGTCTATTCAGTTTTTCTGTTTCTTCCTGGGTCAGCCTTGGAAGGTTGTATTTTTCTAGAAAGTTGTACATTTCTTCTAGGTTATCCAGTTTGTTACCATATAATCTTTCATAGTATTCTCTAATAATTCTTTGTGTTTCTATGGTGTCCATAGTGATTTTTCCTTTTCTTTTCTGATTCTGCTTATGTGTGTAGACTCTCTTTTTTTCTTGGTAAGTCTGGCTAGGGGTTTATCTATTTTGTTTATTTTCTCGAAGAACCAGCTCCTGCTTTCATTGATTCTTTCTATTGTTTTATTCTTCTCAATTTTATTTATTTCTGCTTTAATCCCTTTATGTCCCTCTTTCTACTGACTTTGGGCCTCATTTGTTCTTCCTTTTCTAGTTTCATTAATTGTGAGTTTAGACTGTCCATTTGGGATTGTTCTTTCCTGAGGTAGGCCTGTATTGCAATATATTGCCCTGTTAGCACAGCCTTCGCTGCATCCCACAGATTTTGCAGTGTTGAATTACTGTTGTCATTTGTCTCCATATATTGCTTGATCTGTTTTTATTTGGTCATTGATCCATTCATTATTTAGGAGCATGTTATTAAGCCTCCGTGTGTTTGTGGGCTTTTTCATTTTCTTTGAGTAATTTATTTCTAGTTTCATATCTTTGTGATCTGAGAAGGTGGCTGGTACAATTTCAATCTTTTTGAATTTACTGAGTTCTTTTTGGGCCTAGTATATGATCTATTCTTGAAAATGTTCCATGTGCACTTGAAAAGAATGTGTATCCTGGTGTTTTTGGATGGAGTGTTCTGTAGATGTCCGTTAGGTCCATCTGTTCTAATATGTTGTTCAGTGCCTCTGTTTATTTTCTGTCTGGTTGATATGTCCTTTGGAGTGAGTGGAGTGTTGAAGTCTCTCAAAATGAATGCATTGCATTCTTTTTCCCCCTTTAAGTATGTTAGTATTTGTTTCACATATGTAGGTGCTCCTGTGTTGGGCACATAAATATTTACAATGGTTATATCTTGTTGGACTGACCCCTTTATCATTATGTAATGTCCTTCTTGGTCTCTTGTGACTTTCTTTGTTTTGAAGTCTATTTTGTCTGATACAAGTACTGCAACTCCTGCTTTTTTCTCCCTATTAGTTGCATGAAATATCTTTTTCTATCCCTTCAGTTTTAATCTCTGTATGTCTTTGGGTTTGAAGTGAGTCTCTTGTCGGCAGTATATAGATGGGTCTTGCTTCTTTATCCATTCAGTAACTCTGTGTCTTTTGATTGGTGCATTCAGTCCATTTACATTTAGGGTGATTATAGATAGGTACGTACTTATTGCCATTGCACTTTAGATTTGTGGTTACCAAAAGTTCAAGGGTAATTCCCTTACTATCTAACAGTCTAATTTAACTCACTTTGTATGCTATTACAAACACAACCTAAACGTTCTTTTTTTTTTTCCTTTTTCTTCCTCCTGCATTCTTTGTATGTTATAAATCATATTCTATACTCTTTGTCTATCTATTGGGTGACATCTATTTAGACTTAGAATACTTCCATCTATAGCAGTCCCTCCAAAATGCACTGCAGAGGTGGTTTGTGGGAGGTAAATTCTCTCAGCTTTTGCTTATCTGAAAATTGTTTAATCCCTCCTTCAAACTTAAATGATAACCTTGTCAGGTAAAGTATTCTTGGTTCAAGGCCATTCTGCTTCATTGCATTAAATATATCATGCCACTCCCTTCTGGCCTCTAAGGTTTCTATTGAGAAATCTCATGATAGCCTGATGGGTTTTCCTTTGTAGGTGATCTTTTTTCTCTCTCTAGCTGTTTTTAAAAGTCTTTCTTTATCCTTGATCTTTGCCATTTTATTTAGTATATGTCTTGATGTTGTCTTCCTTGGGTCCCTTGTGTTGGGAGATCTGTGCGTCTGCATGGCTTGAGAGACTATCTACTTCCCCAGATTGGGGAAGTTTTCAGCAATTACCTCCTCAATGACACTTTCTATCCCTTTTTCTTTCTCTTCTTCTTCTGGTACCCCTATTATGTGAATATTGGTCCGTTTGGATTGGTCACACAATTCTCTCAATATTCTTTCATTCTTACACATTCTTTTTTCTCTCTGTGCCTCAGCTTCTTTGTATTCCTCTTCTCTAATTTCTATTCCCTTGACAGTCTCTTCTACTACATCTAATCTGCTTTTAAATCCCTCCATTGTATGTTTCATTTCAGATATGGAATTTCTTAATGATTGAATCTCCATCTTAAATTCATTCCTGAGTTCTTGAATATTTTTCTGTACCTCCATAAGCATATTTATGATTTTTCTTTTGAACTCTCAGGTACATTGGTGAGTTCAGTTTCATTTGGCCCTTTTTCTGGGGTTTGTGAGATTTGGGTCTGAACCATGTTTTTTTGATGTTCCATGTTTCTGTGTGGTGCCCTCTAGTGCCCAGAAGCTCCAGTCTCTGGAGCTGCTCAGCCCCTAGAGTGAGGTTAGGAGTCACAGGGGAGCAGAGCTGGTGCCCTGTTTCATGAGGTCTGCTCTGTTCATGAGGTCTGTATGCAGTCTGGTGCAGCCTTCTTTCATGTTGCTATTTTAGGGTTAGTTGTATTAACTATAGTTTCTCACTATCTGTGGTTTTGGGAGGAGTTCTCTGTCTCACCTCTCACACGGCCAACTTGAATCTCTTCTAACAAAAAATTTTATTTTAAACGGTGAAGAGAAGATATTAGACATATATTACAATTATTAAATAATATATGTAGAATGTACAGTGGCCAATATTAACTCTGAGTAGACACTCTAAGTAGACTGATAAGCTAAGAATGAATACTTTAAACTCAAAAGCAAAAGCAAAAAGTAAAATGACAGTACAGTGATTAAAATATTAAAAAATTGTTTGATTCACCCAGAAAAATGCAGAGAGAGGAATAAAAGAATAGCTATAACAAATGAAAAATAGCAAACTGATACCTCAATACAACCATGTCAAAAATAACAAAAAAGGCAAATGGACTACACACAATTAAAAATACAAAGACTATCAGACTGGATACAAAAGCAAAGCTTAAGCAGATGTTAATTACAAGAGACACTTTAAATATAAAGACACATATAAGTCGGAAGTAAAAGGCAAAAAAAAAAAGGATACCATGCAAACAGTAAGCAAAGGAAGCTGGGGTGGATATATTAATATCAAATAAAATAAATTTTAAGACAAAATGTATTAGCAAAGACAAACAGAGATATTTCATAATTATAAAGGGGTCAGTTCATCAGAAAGACATACCACATATGTGTGTGTACCTAAAAACAGAGTTTTAAAAATACATGAAGCAAAAACTGAAAGAATCACAGGTAGAAATCCACAAGTCCAGAATCATATTTAACACCAGTCTCCCAATAAATGAAAGAATGAAACAAAAATTTCAGTGAAAATATGGAAGGGATCTGAACACTATTAACCAGCTGCATATAACTAACATTTATAAAATATGTCAGTCAAAATTTATAGAACCCACATCCTTTGCAAGTGCACATGGGACATCCACCACAGCCAAATGTATGATGTGCAGTAATTATTAATAAATACCAAAAGAAATATCATGAGATATGTTCTGTAACCACAAGGGATTTAAATTAGAAATCAGTCACAATAAGAAGCTTACAAAAGGCTTAAATATTTGGAAATTAAACAACATATTTCTAAATAACCCAGGAGTCAAGGAAGAACTCAAAAGGGAAAATAGAAAATAGTTCAAATGGAGTAACACAAGAAAGACAACCAATCAAATATTTGGGACACAGCTAAACCACTGCTTAGAGGAAAATTTACAGTTTTAAAGGCTTATGTTAGAAATGAAGAAAGGCTTAAAATCAGTCATCTAAATTTCAACCTTAAAAGACTAGAAAAAAGGAAGAGCAAATTAAATCCAAACTAAATAAAAGGAAAGAAAGAACAAAGATCTAAAATTAATTAACAGTATGGAGAGCTAATAAAGGGTGTTTGAAAAGATTAATGAAATTGATGAGCCCCTAGCAAGAGTGACCAAGATCAATGAGAAAGCACACATTACCCATATCAGGAATGAGAATGGTGATGTCAGTACAGCTCCTACAGTCATTAACAGGACAATGAAAGAATATTAGGATCTTTATGCCAATAAATTCAACAACTTAAATGAAATAAACATCTACCTTGAAAAAGACAATTTACCAAATTGACACAGATGAAATAGAACATCTGAAAAGTTCTATGACCACTAAAGAAATTATACCTGTCATTAAAAGCCTTTTCACAGAGAAAACCATAGGCCCAGATTGTTTTATTGGTAAATTCTATCACACATTTAAGGAAGAAATAATATCATTCTTAACATAAAATCTTTCAGAAAATAGAGGAGGAGAGAATACTTCCCAATTATTCTATGAGACTAGCAGAACTCTGATAACAAAACATGGAAAAGACATTATGAGAGAAAAAAGCTACAGATCAGTATATATTATGAAGACAGTCACAGAAATTCTTTCAACATATAAACAAACCAAATTCAGTCATATATGTGTATATATACAGAATAAATATGACCAAAGTGGTTTATTTCCAGAATATGACTATATAACATTCAAAAATTAAATGAGCATGATAAAAGAATGAAAAAGAAAAACCACACCACCATTTCCAGATGTAGAAAAATCATTTGACAAAAATCACCAAGTGAAGATAAACAACTTCTAGCAAGCCAGAAATAAAGGGGAACTCCTTCAATCTGATAAAAAGCACATTTAAAAACTCTACAGCTAGCATCATTCTAGATAGCACCTGAACATTTTCCCCCTTAAGACCTGGAACAAAACAAGATGTCTCTTTCTCAAAGCAAGAATTAACTCACAGCAGAAATAATAGAGGGAAGATGTAAAGCTGTATTAACAGATTAGATGATTGTAGATTGCTTAGGATTGTCTATTTAAACAAATAACTACTAGAATCAATAAGTGAATTAAGAAACTGCAAGACAGAAGTTTCAAAATACAAGATCAAGTTTCAAGATACAAAAGTTTCAATAAACAGAAATCAACTGTTCATCTACATACTAGTAGCTACTTTTCAGAATAATTTAATTGCAGTTGTAATAGTATCAAAAACAAAAAATAGTTGGGAATAGAGTTAAAAGGACAAACAAGACTTCTCTGCTGGAAATACCACAATATTGCTGAGAAATAGTAAAGAAAAATTAATGAAGATACAGAGAGAAATTCTCAATATAGTTATCAATTATATACAATCTAAATCATAATCACAAAAGGTTTTTAACAAAAACTGACCAGCTGATATACAATCTTATGTGAAAATGCAAAAGATTTAGAATAACCAAAACAATTTAGAAAAGAAAAAACAAAGTTGGAATACTACCTGATTTTAAATGACTTATCATGGGGCTATAGTAATCAAGACATGTCATGTAAGAAAAAAAGACAAACTGATCAATGGAAAAGTACTAAGAGTCCAGAGAATGACCCAAATTTTATGGTATACCATTTTTCATAAACGTACAAAGCAATTTGGAGTAAAGTTAAAATCTTTTCAAATGATGATACTAAACAACTGGATACCCATAAGGAAAATAAAAATAAATCTTCACCTTCCTCTACCAACACCTCACAAAATTTTCAAAAACATAAACTCAAATGGACCATAACTTAAATGTGAAAACTAACACCATGAAGGTTCTAAATACCAGAGAGTATCTTTGTCTACATGGGAGTAGACAAAGATTTCTAGGACAATACACAAAATGTACTAATGTTAAAAATACTGGCAAGTTAAATTTCATGTAAGTTAAGAATTTTACTTTTTGAAAGACACCATTTAAAAAATGAAAAGGTAGGCCACAGAATAGGTGAAATATTACTATATATATATATATCTGACAAAGGATTTGTATCCAGAATGTATTTTTAAAAAAACTACTACAACTCAGTAATAAAGACAAACAACCCAATTTAAAAATAGGCCAACAATGTTCAGATACATTCACAAAATATATCCTCAAAATTGCATCATTAATTATCAGGAAAATGCCAACTAAAGTCACAATTAGATACTCCTACATATTCTCTGGAATAGCTAAAATTAAGAAGACTGGTAAAATCAAATTATGTTATGCAGGCAGAGCAACTAGAACCAGCAGCAAAAATTCCTCATGGAGACCTATATCAGCAATATAGCAATATTACTCTTTGTATTTGCAGTAAGAAAACAAACTAGAAAAATTATGTCCACAAGAAGTCTTATACTCCATATACATATGTCTATTAACAAAAATCTGGAAACATAAGTGCCCATCTAAAGGGAAGTAGATAAACACAATGTGGTACAATGTGAAATAAGCCCATATAATGGAATACTATTCAGCAATAAAAAAGAATTACAGACACATTCAACAATGTGGATGAATCTCACAAACATGCTGAGCAAAAGAAGCAAGTTACCAAAGAGTTCAGACTGCATGATTCAATTTATACCTAGTTCTAGATCACAGAAAACTAATCTATGATGAAGAATAGTCAGAACAGTAATTAGCCTTTAGGAGGCAGGGGTTGACTGGGGAACATAAGGTAACTTTTTGCAGGGATAGAAATGAACTATATATTGGTAAAAGTGTGAGTTACACAAATGTGTGCCTTTGTTAAAAACATGTCAAATTGTACTTAGTATTTATTCATTTCACAATTTATAAGTATTACCATGTTAAAAAAAAGAACCGTAAACATACAAGTCTAATAATAGTTTGCTTTTTACAAAGGTATGGGTTAGCAATTATTATTTCCTATGTGTTTTGGGATTGAGTATATGAGAAAATTTATTGAGGAAAATGGGAGCCAGGTGACTGTTGGAAAAGGAAATTACATAATGGAAATTATGTAAGAATGAACCCTGGAGAAAATAAGAATGAACCTTGATGACATACAGCTAAGATGGAAGATGTCAATATGAATTCATTGTTCATACTAATATAAAAATAAATGCAGTTATATGTATAAACAAGTGTGTGAGCATGGGCAAGTATGAACCTGCACAAGTATATTTCCTAGCTCTGTACACCACAGTGACCTAGAGCAATGACAGAACAAAAATTCATCTGGATCACAGACCTTTGTTTCTAAACAACATTATCCACACTAAAAGGATTCAGGGCTCCTTGGAAATAACTGATTACAGAGTTAGGAAAGGGGAAGGATGAGATAAGGCTAGAACATTTTGTTGTTCCAAAAGAAAGTTAATGCTCAAAGATCCTAGGATAGCACCAAGTTGAAAGGACACAGGGGCCAACTGAAAGGCTCCCTAGTGGTCAAATCTGGGACAACTCCAGCATCAAAATGATGACAGTAATGAATTTATCATCCATCGAAAAAGAGTCCATTACTAAATGGAATGCATGATCCTGGATTAGATTCTGAACTAGGGGGAAATATTTGCTACACAGAACATCAAGACAACTAACAGAATTTGAATATGATCTGTGGATTAGATAATATTGTATCAGTAGCAAATTCCCTAAGTTTAAACACTACATTGTGGTTTATAAAAGATTATCCTTGTTCTTAGGAAATGCATATCAAAGTATATAGGGGTAAATGAGCATGTCTCCAACTTACCCTCAAATGGCTTAGAAAAAAAAATAAATTTGTACATCTAGCAGAGACTGCTAACCCAAATGAAGAGAACTGTAAAACAATTGTTGAATCTGAGTAAAAGGTATAAAGGAGTTCCTTGTACTATTTTTGCAACAATTTTTTAAGTTTGAAATTATGCAAAAATATATATATATAAATATACATACAGTTAAAAAATACAAAAAAATACAGACAATTAAAGTGCCTGCATTCAAGGCCTTATCGTTCCAGGCTCAGTGGTAAACACACAGGAGACAATCAATGTTTATTAAAGGTAAGATGTACACTTTCTTTTTTTCAAAGAAGAAATGTAAAAGTTAAAATGAAAAGCATTTTTTTGCTTCAGATTTGAAGTTTTTCCATTTATCATCAAGTTCCCTCTCCCTCTCCTAAGAAATGTCCCCTTTTTCCCAGGGTTCAATAGTCACTCTCTTAAAATTCCTATTGAACTTATCCATGGCCTTCACTTAGACCTTATTGACTTGGACACATTATTTAAATTGCTTTTTATATACATATCCCACCTGCCTACTGGACTGTAAGCCCTTTGAGGGCAGGAACTACTCATACTATTTGGTATTTTCAGTAGCTTAATTAGTGTCCTAAATATGATTTATACTGCTTAATAATTAGTTGCTTATGATTTTTTAGCTACCACTTTAACAGATAGAACTCCACAGAATTTCTACTAAAAATGCTACCTGAAGTTTTCTTCCTGTAATTGTTCCAGTTGTAATTGTGCATGAAAATACTTTTTTGCAACCATTGTATTTGGATCATCAAAAGATCCATCCAACTGGTCAAGTTTTTCATTCATCATCTCATTCTCAGAAACTAGTGAGTTCTTTTCATCTTGTAGTGCAGTTACCTATAAAACAGACAAACATAAGCAACAATAGCAAAAAAGCTTACATTAGAGCTCACAGTCCTGCACTGTAATTCTGACTAAGCCATTAAATAGCTTGGTCAATCAGACTAGACAATTTAGAAAAATCCTTCCAACTCTGGAATTCTGGTTCTAGGAGGTTTTGGGTCAAACAAAAGAAATTAACTTGATTAATACAGTGAAAACAAAGTTAATACATATAAGGAGAACGTCTTCAAAGTGTTATGCTTGCCTTAGTTCTGGGAAGAAAATACTTCTAGGCTCTAAAATTTGATGTACCAATGAATTTCAGAAAATTAATTTGTTCCCCTTCAGGTATGAATTTATTTTTAAGATACTACTAAGCCAAGATACACACACATATACACAAAGTCATTGTTTCAGGCTCATAGTAGGGAATTACCACTTACACATCATGTCTTCAGGGAACGAGCAAATTATTTGGTTGATGGATCAGTTACAAAAAGCTGAACTGAATCCACTGGCACACTGAAACAGAAGCTTATGATTTAAAAGGGATAGAAACATGCAACTTTAGAACCACATCAATATCAGTACCTGGTACACTTTGAGATTGACTTACATATTTATGCAACAAGAATGATTTGTTCCCTCTGTTCTATTTCTTTTCCACTTAAAAATATCTTTAAAATTTATAGCTGAGGCTGTGATATCACCTTTTTATAAGATCAGAAGTTTAGATATGATTTTATTAATATTAGTTTGAATCAAAGTTGATCTATTGTGACTTCCAACATATTATTGCACAAGTTTGCTATTTATATTTTCAACAGGTAATTAATTCAACCCAGTTAGGTGAATGAGATCACATAGTGACACACTGAGCCAGTAACAGGAAATTAAAATAAAGTGTCCAGTGGTGGTTCTAGGTATCTCCTTTAACATCTTCTTTATCCCATGGTGACGTTTACATTAGGCTCACTCTGTACCTGCCTTGGTCCCTCTCTGTTTCTCTCACTCTATTTCTGTCTTTCTCTTTCTCCTGTCTTTGTCGCCCTCTGAGCTATTTAAAAGAGACAAAAAGGTTGAAGCTGAAAAAAAAGCTCAAAATAACATTTTTCACACATCACCCATATTTTACATTTTTAATATGTTTGCTTACTTAAAATATATATATATGAACTTCTATACCTGGAGTCCCTTTAGTACATGGTCCCTGGTCCCAATGATTCTTAGGCACACTAGAATTTGAAATCACTGTCTCAGGATGTAAGCTAATGTTGTACAGTGGTGGACAGGAGTTATTTTCCTTTAACATACTATTAGCAAGAATGGTCACTGCTACTTCCATAAGTGGAGTTCTACCTACTGCCACCAGGTGCTATGAATAGAGCTGGGAAAGGCAGAATAAAGAGCAAGTGGTAAGCTTGCCACAACGTGCCCCAAGGCCCCATAATAATCTTGAGTAGCAAGACTACTTCAAGAACTTCAAAACTTCACACTAAAACCTCAGGAGAGCTTTTTTTTTTCTTTTTTAAGTACACATAATCAGCCAATCCTCCTGACTTACTGAGTCAGAATTTCAGTTGTTCCAGAATTTATAACCATGATCTGCACAGAACCAAAACAGTTCTGTCTTTAAATCCATTCAAACTTCACTGCCAGTTTTCACCACAGAATCTATGTTCTTGCATCTTTATTTTGAATAAAACATGTTTGGTAGCTGGACTGTGTCAAGAAGCAGTTTTTTCAAGAAGGGCTTGTAAGTTTGCATCTGAGCTCTTCATCTGGGTACAGTGTTTTCCTGCCTCAGCATTTTGTGGCTATTGCTCCCCAGTATTCTGGCCTTATGCTGTAGAAGAGCCTGATTTTTCCTGTCTTTCTGGATGATGTATGCTTCCTACCTGAATGACTGAGGAATTGTTTTTCTTTTATTCTTGAAGTTCAACAGCTTAACTAGGATAAGGCTTGGCGTTAAACAATTATTCGCTGATTTGTTTCTGTATATCTGCAATTACCTTTTAAACCTCATTTTGTTGTCCTACCACCTACTCTATTTTAGTGATGTTTTCATGAAATTGTTACAAAACATGAAGCAGAAGTTATTTTCTAAGCTTGCCTAATCTCTTTTACATGCTCCTTTTTATTTGTTTTTGATCTGTAATGTTCACACACATGTCGTGTTTTTATTCCTTTTATTTAGCTCTTGCTTCATTGGCAGTCAAGATACTCTGTGTTTCAATGTAGTGTTGAAGACTTCTTTGATACCCTCTCCCCACTGTGGCCAAGACCCAGTATGTGCTCCACTCAAAACAGAGATTGTTTTCTCTCCACACCACTCTATAGCCTTGTGAATGGTCAGGGAAGGACGGGGGACCAGGTGAGGCAATGGCAATCTTTTTACAACATGTGGGCTAAGCTTTCACTTCTGAGGTTTAAGAACTTATACCAGGGTGGTAAGAAGTGTATCCCATTCCCATGGAGGAATTTCTCTGGACCTTAAGACTCCAATTCGGTGAGTTGCCCTATAGCCTTTGTTTTTACCCAAAGGAGGCAGGCCCTTACTTTCTTCTTAGCCATTATTTCTACTCCTCCCCAAAGATAAAAGAAAAAGGAATCAATGAGTGAATTTCCTTTCATTAGGTAAACTATAGTAGGAAGTCTCAAGATCTTTGTCGATTCCCCTGCACGGGCTGGGGATAAGGCGGCACAGCAGGTGCTGGCTATGCTGCTCCTCCATCAGCCTCGTGCCTGCTGCCATCCTTGATGACAACCCTCTGACTTCATTAGGTTGGGTTCTTTTTCTTATTTACCTGCTCTTGGTAATTACCCTGTAGCTAATTTTTCTTTTTTGGTATATTTGGTTAGGTATTAAAAAAGAATTCCCCCCTATATTTTAAAGTCACTCTCAAATGATACATAATTAAAAGTAAAAATTTTTCAAAAACAATTTTCCTTGTAAAATTGGGATATGTGTCATACATATATCTATGTGAATTCCATATTGTTAAATATTATGTTCTGATTATATGCAAAAGTATTAATTTCATTTATATAACATATCATTTATTTTAATACTAGATACTCTAATACTAGAATTAAAATGCTGAAACTTGAGATGTCTGCACTTTTCAACTAAAATCAGGAGATATTTTCTTCACTGTGCTACAAACACTTAAATCTTTTAACATACAATTTTGTGTTCTTCACTGAATAATAATTTCTCAGAAAACCATACAGACATCCTTCATGAGACTGGTGAT
>JAVSCE010004631.1:0-522597 GCA_032199065.1 Smutsia gigantea | reverse complement strand
AGTTCAGGGCACCAGCCACTGTATCCTACTGTCTGTACTGAAGTAAACTACAAACAACATGAAAGACAGGTCAGCATCTCATGCCCTGCATGGACACTTGATCAGTTACAGAGTTGGCAGTCCTCCCATAGGGCTGAAATGGGAACAGAGCCAACAGGAGTGACAGAGATCTTGGGAAAGCACATTATACTTGGAAATCACATACTAGCTGAGGTCACCAGCAGCAGTCAGACCAGAGCGAGCCAGAATGAAACACGCCACATTTCCTTACCACAATCAACTGGTTTGTTCCATTAAGATCAACTCTGATGTCCATCTCCACCCTTTCCCTAGACTTTTATCCTAGACAGCCTGAACCTTGTCTAGGAGGAGACCCAAAACAGAAATAAACAACCAGCAACAGCAAACAAACTTACTATCTTCACCTGACCTGCCACCACTAGAAGGAGATGAATGTTCAGTTGAATGATTCTGAAGGTTTAAACTGTTCTAAAATGAGTTTGCTTCTTTTAAGATGTTTTTGTTTAATTGTAAGATATGCAAATATGAAATTTACCATTTTAACCCTTTGTAAGAGTTTAATGGCAGTCAGTACATTTCTGTTGCTGTGCAGTCATTACCATATTCCATCTCCAGAAGTTTTTTTATTTTTCAACACTGAAACTTTGTGTTCATTGGGTACTCACTCCCTGTCACCCTCATCTCCAGTCCTGGCAGCTACCCTTTGACTTTCTGTCCCTATGAATTTGACTACTTTATGTTATTCCTATCAGTAGAATCCAGCAATATTTGTCCCTTTATGACTGGTTTATTTTATTTAGCACAGCATCTTCATGTTTCATCCATGTTGTAGCATGTATCAGAATTTCCTTCCTTTCAAATAATACTCCATTGTGTGTGTATACCGCATTTTGTTTATCTATGCATCTATCAGTGGATACTTGAATTGTTTCCATATTTTGACTATTATGAATAACGCTGCTGTAAATAGAGAGGTATAATAGCTGACTGAGCTCTTTCAATTATTTTGGGTCTATACCCCAATGTGGCAATATACAAGTGTTCCAATTTCTCTCCATTCTCACCAACACTTGTTATTTTCTGTTTTTGTTTTTGTTTTGTTTTGTTTTTTTAATGGTGGACATCCCAGTGCATCTTATGGTATCTTATTGTGGTTTAGATTTATATTTCCCTAATGATCAGTAATGTTGAAGCATCTTTTCATGTGTTTGTTAGCCATCTCTGTTCCTTCATTGGGGAAATGACTGCTCAAGTCTTTTACCAATTTTTGAAAAATGGGTGGTGGTGGTCGTGGTGAATTCTAAGCATTCCTTTTGGTATCAATGCCTTATCAGATAAATGATCTGCAGGTATTTTCTCCCATTCATGGGTTTGCCTTTTCATTTTGCTGATAGTGTCCTTCTTTATAGAAAAGGCTTTAATTTTGATGAAGTCTAATTTATCTGAGTTTTTCTTTCATTGCCTTTGCTTTTGGTGTGTCATATCTAATAAAACATTACCAAATGCAATGTCATGAAATTTCCCCTCATGTTTTCTTCTAAGATATTTATAGTTTTGCCTTTACTTTTAAGTCTTTGATCCATTTTTGAGTTAATATTTGTATATGGTGTAAGGTAAGGTCCCGCTTCATTCTTTTGAATATTAACATCTAGTTTCCCAGAAGCATTTGTTACAAAGACCGTGTTCTACATACTGAATTGTCTTGGTTGGCACCCTTGTTGAAATCATTTGACCATATATGAGAGTTTATTTCTGGGCTCTCTGTTCTATGCCATTGGTTTATATATCTGTCTTTATGCCAGTTCACACTATTTTGTTATTTGTTTATTTTTAAATATATGATTGAAGAGAACAGTTATGGAATTTGCTCAAGATGTTTGAAAAGTCCTGAGATAATGGGAAGAAAACACTGGGCAGTATGGTTAGAGGGAGTGATTTGAAAAAAAAAAATAAGTTATTTTAAAAAGTGAAACTTAATTTTAACATCCCAAAAAGTTGGAACTGTTTATATTGGTCAGCTTTTCTACAATGAGACTTCAAATCAAACAAATATAAACCTCAGTGTTATATAGTATTAAGCATTTTGTTGGCACAAAACTCTGCAGGTTGGCTAGGCATTGGCTGTTCCAGGCGAGGCTGGCTCAGCTGTGGTACTTCTAATCCGTAACTTCTATCCTTCTCTTGAGACCAGAAGGCTAAGCTTGATCTTTTCATGGAGATGGCAGAACCATAAAGGGCAAGCACAACAGTGGATTCTCTTAAAATCTCAGGCTTGGAACTGTCACACTGCTATTTCTGCCTCATTCTGTTGGCCAAAGTAAATCTCCCAGCTGGATCTACTGGTAGGGGTGATTAGAAATATGGCCTATCCCCTTAACTGGAATGGTGAAAAGTCACATGGCAAAATTCACATGAATTTCAGTAACCTACACCAATGTCCTTGATAGTTTTAAAGTCAAAAACTAACTTCTCTTATTATTTATATTTCACATATGTGTTTCCTTTAGAGGACAAGGCAGACTGAAGTCTAATTCCTTTGGGAGGAAGGGAAAGTGGTGAAGTTAAAACACAAAAAAGATGTCCTTTCTCCTTTGGAATATGTTCAGATTCATTTTCATTAAATGTGTAGGGGCTACTACTTGACTATACACATGCCTGGTTTCCTTACTAATTGTGAACTACTTGAGGCTAAGTGCCTTATTGTCATAAAAAGTTCTATTACTAATAAACAGTATCTATAAAGTACTTACCATGTGCCAGATTCTGTGCTAAATGCAATACAAATACTATTCTACTTAATCCTCCAAACAACAATATAAAGTAAATAATAGGATCCTCATTTCAAAGATGAGAAAATTAAGGTGCAGAGATACTAAATTACTGCATAAATTTACACAACATCTTTGCCTGGTAACTAAGTAGTAGATCCATAAATGTACAATGAGGGCAAGACTGTCATGATAGAGAGTAATGAGACACTATTTTTGCCAATTGTTCCAAAGTGAATTTTCCAAAAAGAAAAAAAAATTGTATTTGTCAGAAATACTCTAGCAACAATTATGTCAAAGCAACCATACACAAAGTAGAATAAATAATCAGTTCTATCTGATCCTCACCATTGTAAAGAATTCACAAATTATCCATGTATAAAGGTAATCCATCAGTGTTAAAGTAAAATAAGGTGGATTATAGACTCTTGGAGTATTCTGTTGTCAGATGTATTCTGTTCTGCCTTGCTCCATAAATTTATTCTTAAAGACTTAAAAAAAAGAAAAGAAAAAAACGTTCTGTGACCATTTCTACACAGCCTAAATTTATTTGGATTCAGAATAAGATATAAGAACTTTAATATTTGTTATGAAAATAATATAGTGGAATAGAATAAGATGGCCTAGATGAATAATTTTATATGGTCAGAACACTGTACAAATTTAAATGCTAGTAATGCTTTCATTTTTTCATAGGCAATGTTTGTGTTTTTTAATAGTGAAACTCTGCTAAAAAAATATCAAATGAATCATGATCCTGAGACCATGAGCAACTGGGGATTATTTTAAAAGAGAATTTCAGACTTAGCTGCACATCTTTTGATCAAGGTCAATGTTCTGAACATTGGGAGTTAGAAGTCTAATTCAGCTGTTCATGCTTTCTAACATGTTTGAATGTTAGCAATCATTATAGTTGGAACCAATAGGCATCTAAAGCTGGGTGTTTTTAGAATTGCCTTTGGTCTGCAGAAGACAAGCAGAAGCCTCAATTAAGTTTTTAATGGTGTTATTTTTATGATGTGAATTATTTAAACAATGATTCTTTCTGAACTTGTTTTCTTCCACCTTCTCTAAAAAATTAGTTCCTCTTTAAAAAAAATCAATAAGATAGAAATAGAAATCTCTCTAAACATTACTAAAACCTGCACAAAAGCACCTTGGTAACATCAAATGTCATTTCTGGAGGTGATCATAATTACAAAATTCTTCATGAGACCTTATATTCCATTACAAAGGAACAGAGTATGACTAGAAGATAGTATGCTGAGCCAAATGCAAAACTCCAGGTGACCCTTGAATGACATGGATTTGAACTGTGTGGGTCTACATATATATGGAGTTTTTTCAATAATTGTTTTGGAAAACTTTTTGGAGATTGCAATAATTTGAAAAAAACATTTTATTTTCTCTAACTTACTTTACTGTAAGACTGCAGTATATAATACATACAACATACAAAATACGTGCTAATCAATTGTTTATATTATCAGTAAGGATTCCAGTCAAGAATAGGCTATTAATGTATATTTGAAACCAACATAAGATTGTATATCAATGATACTTTAATTAAAAAAAAAAGAATAGGCCAATAGTAGTGAAGTTTTGGGGGAATCAAAAGTTATCCACAGATTTTTGACTGTGTGTTGTGAGGAACTGGCACCCCTAAATCTTCCCCAACCCCACCAACCACATTGTTCAAGGGTCAACTGTGGTTAATATTTTTCTATATATTGGAAATAAATCGTTAAATTCTCTCCAGAAGAGACACTGATTCTTTTTCTTTGAAGAATTTTTCTCTGGAGCATGGATTAAGCTAATTTCTCCTCACATCAAAGATTTTTTATTCATCCTTGTAGAATAACACGCACAGCCTTTGAAAACTGACAGCAGCATTGTTTGAAAGGCACAATGTAGCACTTCTAACTTTCTCTTGGTTAGGAAAGCAAGAACTCTTATTAGAGTATTGTCTAAAATAAGAACAAATAGGTTCTAAAAGAGACCTAAGAAAGAGACCCCATAAACAGACACAGCATAAACTCTGTGATACTTATTTTGACATTATTTCTATGGTTATTCTTCATTTCCCAGGATTTGCTATGCTATAAATAGTAGAGCATAGAAGGGTGTTAGTCTTCTAAGAATAATGGAACAATCAAGATTGGGCTCCAGAGCAACATGTTTTAGATGATTAAGTGTGGGTGCTTGATATAGGGCAGTCCTTTGAAAAATTTATAAAGCCCTGCTTGGACTCTTCCCACCCTGGTAATTATTATAATTTCAATCCATCTGGTTAGCTAGTTTTCTATTTCAGTCCTACCTTAGTAAATAACCAAAATACTAAGACTAGTTCTCCATTTTCCCCTACCTCTCTCTCTTCAGAACTTAACTGACTTGTCACTGACCTATATTCTGTTTGTGTTCGTAGTGCCAATTTCACATAATTCAATTTGTGTCTCAGAAATTTAATTTTATTTCACACTCCTCTTTTTTAAAAGTCTTCAATAATTTAAATTGCCTCAAAGCCCAAATTCCTTAGCAAGATCTTCTAAAAAGGTATCACAAGGTACATGGGAAGTTCTTTCACAACTTGAAAACCCCTCCCATCCACAGGTTCCACATAAAATGTCACCTCTTTAATGAAGCCTTCCCTGATTTCCCTGGGTAGAGCTTGCCATCCCATGCTGTATCTTTTGCTCTCTTAATTCCAAGTACAAAATTATCATGGAATACTTATTTCTTTACACATTTTATATTTCCCACTAGATATTGTAGCCCTTCAAATTGTGGACTATAAAAGGTCCATCTTTATTTCTCCCTTAGTTAGCTCCCAAATAAATACATGTTCAGTAGTTGAAGTAGTGCTTAATAACTATTTATTGGGTGACTGAAACTATATTCTTTTTTTCATTTGTTTTCATGACTTTCTGCAACTCTTAGCCCTTAAGATTTAAGGGATGAGAATCCATATATATTTTGTTTACCACTGTGAATCAATGCCAAGTAAAATGCCTGGTATATGGTGTGCATGGAATTTTATAAAATGAGCAAATATAGTGATAACTAAAGATATCAATGGCTGATAAAGGCTTTTAATATTTACAAGAATTTCTGAACACAAAATTCTTTAAATCAAAAGAGTGCACCTATATTGATAAATATTTGGGCATAATGGAAAAGATAGTTTTAAGATACAGCTGTGATTTCCAAAATGTGGGTTGTGACTCATACTTATTTGGTATGCTGTTATTTCGTTAAGAGTGACCAACACTTTAAAAAAAGAAAAATGAAGTTAGATCGTACTAGTTTTCTACTGCCGTATAAGAAATAACCACAGGAAGATTCAAGATGGCGGCATGAGTGGTGGGACAGAGAACTCCTCCCAAAACCACAGATAGTGTGAAAATACAGTTAATACAACTAACCCTAAAACAGCAACAGGAAAGAAGATTGCACTAGACTGCATACAGAACTCACGAACAGAGCAGACCTCACAAAACAGGGTAACGTATGAAAGCCTTGATCTGGCAGGACTCAAGCCCTTCCCCCACTCCAGCTCACTGCCAGAGGAGAGAAATGGAGTGGGGGAGGGGCTGGAAGCCTGGGACTGCTGAACACCTAGCCCTGGAGATCTGCTTTGCAAGCAGAAAGCTACATTGTGTGATGCTCTGGAGGATTGGCAGTTGGGACAGGCAGAGTGCTTGAGAGACAGATTCTGGCCATTTGAGGAGGACAGGATCCACATGGGGCCGCTCTGAGTCAAGGCAAAGGCATGCGGTCTGAGAGGCTTCCTAGCAGCAAGAGGGCTGCTGAAGGCACGGGGTTTGCATGGAGCTTGCTGTGCAGGAGACAAGGGAATAGGGGGACAAGGTTGTCTGGGTGCGCTCTGCCCAGCAGATTGAGAACTTTGAGGAGCTTCAGTCATGCCATCGCCCTGGCTGGCTACTCAGCTCTGAGGGCCCCCCACTGTGATACGCAGCCTGCTGAGCCTTTCTCCTGGCCTGCGGGCACCGGCTCTCAAACCGGCAGTCACTGCTCTGGCATCAGGCAAGCCAGAGAGAGGCCTCACCTACAATAGCTAGAGACCCCAAGCACAGAGGCTTACACCTGTATGCTCGGCCCACTGGCTGTGATAGACAGACAGGGCAGACGGGAGTCAGGAAACAGTTGTTTCTTCCCCACAGGCACCAGCTCCACTCCCCTGTGACCCCCAACCTCACTCTAGGGGCTGAGCAGCTTGAGACTAGAGCTTCTGGGCAATAGAGGGCACCACACAAATATGAAACGTCGAAAGAAGATGGTACAGACCAAAATCTTACAAACCCCAGAAAAGAGGCCAAATGAAACTGAACTCACCAATCTTCCTGAAAGAAAGTTCAAAATAAAAATCATAAACTTGCTTATGGAGGTACAGAAAAATATTCAAGAATTCAGGAACGAATTTAAGATGGAGATTCAATCATTAAGAAATTCCATATCTGAAATGAAACATACAATGGACGGATTTAAAAGATTAGATGTAGTAGAAGAGATGGTAAATGGAATAGAAATTAGAGAAGAGGAATACAAAGAAGCTGAGACACAGAGAGAAAAAAGAATCTCTAAAAGAGAAAGAATATTGAGAGAACTGTTTGACCAATCCAAATGGAACAATATTTGCATAATAGGGGTACAAGAAGAAGAAAACAAAGAAAAAGGGATAGAAAGTGTCATTGAGGAGATAATTGCTGAAAACTTCCACATTCTGGGGTAGGAGATAGTCTCTCAAGCCATGGAGGTGCACAGATCTCCCAACACAAAAGACCCAAGGAAGACAATACCAAGACATATCATAATTAAGATGGCAAAGATGAAGGATAAAGACAGACTTTTAAAAGCAGCTAGAGAGGGAAAAAGGATCACATACAAAGGAAAACCAATGGGGCTATGATCAGATTTCTCAACAGAAACCTTACAGGCCAGAAGGGAGTGGCATGATATATTTAATGTGATGAAGCAGAAGTGCCGCGAACCAAGAATACTCTACCCGGCAAGGTTATCATTTAAATTTGAAGGAGGAATTAAACAATTTTCAGATAAGCAAAAGCTGAGAGAATTTACCTCCCACAAACCACCTCTACAGTGCATTTTTGAGGGACTCCTATAGATGGAAGTGTTCCTAAGGCTAAAAACATGTCACCCAAGGAATAGACAAGAAGTATAGAATATGATTCATAACATACAAAGAATGGAGGAGAAAGAAAAAGGAGGGAAAAAAAAGCTTTAGGTTGTGTTTGTAATACCATATGAAGTGAGTTAAATTAGACTGTTAGATAGTAAGGGAATTACCCTTGAACCTTAGGTAACCACAGATATAAAGACTGCAACTGCAATAAGTACATACCTATCGATAATTACCCTAAATGTAAATGGTCTGAAATGCACCAATCAAAAAACGTAGTCACTGAATGGATAAAAAAACAAGACCCATCTAAATGCTGCATACAAGAGACTCACTTCAAACCCAAAGACATACACAGACTGAAAGTAAAGGGATGGAAAAAGATTTCATGCAACTAATAGGGAGAAAAAAGCAGGAGTTGCAGTACTTGTATCAGACAAAATAGACTTCAAAACCAAGAAAGTCACAAGACACAAAAAAGAACATTACATAATGACAAAGAGGTCAGTCCAACAAGAGGATATAACTATTATAAACATCTATGCACCCAACACAGGATCACCTACATATGTGAAACAAATACTAACAGAATTAAAGGGGGAAATATAATGCAATGCATTCATTTTGGGAGGCTTCAACACCCCACTCATTCCAAAGGACAGATCAACCAGACAGAAAATAAATAAAGAGACAGAGGCACTAAACAACATATTAGAACAGATGGACCTAACAGACATCTACAGAACACTCCATCCAAAAGCAACAGGATACACATTCTTCTCAAGTGCACATGGAATATTTTCAAGAACAGATCATATACTAGGCACAAAAAGAGCCTCAGTAAATTAAAAAAAGATTGAAATTGTACCAACCAGCTTCTCAGATCACAAAGGTATGAAACTAGAAATAAATTACTCAGAGAAAATGAAAAAGCCCCAAAACATATGGAGGCTTAATAACATGCTCCTAAATAATCAGTGGATCAATGATCAAATAAAAACAGAGATCAAGCAATATATGGAGACAAATGAAAACAATAATTCAACACCGCAAAATCTGTGAGACAGAGTGAAGGCCGTGCTAAGAGGGAAATATTGCAATACAGGCCTACCTCAGGAAAGAACAATCCCAAATGAACAGTCTAAACTCACAATTAATGAAACTAGAAAAGGAAGAACAAATGAGGCCCAAGTTAGTAGAAGGAGGGACATAATAAATATTAAAGCAGAAATAAATAAAATTGAGAAGAATAAAACAATAGAATCAATGAAAGCAGAAGATGCTTATTTGAGAAAATTAACAAAATTGATAAACCCCTAGCCAGACTCATCAAGAAAGAAAGAGAGTCTGCAAATGAAAAAAGAATCAGAAATGAGAAAGGAAAAATAACTATGGACAGCACAGAAATACCGAGATATGAGCGAATACTATGAAAAATTATATGCTAACAAACTGGATAACCTAGAAGAAATGGACAACTTTCTAGAAAAATACAACCTTCCAAGGCTGACCCAGGAAGAAACAGAAACTCTGAATAGACCAATTACCAGCAAGGGAATTGAATTGGTAATAAAAATATGCCTAAGAACAAAACGCATGGATCAGATGGTTTTACTGCTGAATTTTATCAAACATTTAGTGAAGACTTAATACCCATTCTTCCTTAAAGTTTTCCAAAAAGTAGAAGAGGAGGGAATACTTCCAAACTCATACTATGAGGCCAATATTACTCTAATGCCAAAACCAGGCAAAGACACCACAAAAAAAGAAAATTATGGGCCAATATCCCTGATGAACATAGATGCAAAAATACTCAATAAAATATTAGCAAACCGAATTCGAAAATACATCAAAAAGATCATCCATCATGATCAACTGGGATTCATCCCAGGGATGCAAGGATTGTACAACATTCGAAAATCCATCAACATCATCTGCTACATGAACAAAAAGAAGGACAAAAACCACATGATCATCTCCATAGATGCTGAAAAAGCATTTGACAAAATTCAACATCCATTCATGATAAAACAAAATGGGTATAGAGGGCAAGTACCTCAACATACATAATAAAGGCCATATATGACAAAACCACAGCCAACATTATACTTAACGGCAAGAAGCTGAAAGCTTTTCCTTTAAGATTGGGAACAAGACAAGGATGCCCATTCTCCCCACTCTTATTCAACATAGTACTGGAGGTCCTAGCCATGGCAATCAGACAATACAAAGAAATAAAAGGCATCCAGATTGGTAAGGAAGAAGTCAGACTATCCCTGTTTGCAGATGACATGACAGTGTACATAAAAAACCCTAAAGAATCCACTCCCAAACTACTAGATATAATATCTGAATTCAGCAAAGATGCAGGATACAAAATTAACACACAGAAATCTGTTGCTTTCCTATACACTAATGATGAACTAACAGAAAGAGAAATCAGAAAAACAATTCCATTCACAATTGCATCAAAAAGAATAAAATACCTAGGAATAAACCTAATGAAGGAAGTGAAAGACCTGTACTCTGAAAACTACAAGACACTCCTAAGAGAAATTAAAGAAGACACTAACAAGTGGAAACGCATCCCATGCTCTTGGCTGGGAAGAATAAATATTGTCAAAATGACTATACTACCTAAAGCAATCTACAGATTCAACACAATCCCTATCAAAATTCCAACAGCTTTCTTCAATGAACTGGAACCAATAATTCTAAAATTCATATGGAATGACAGAAGACCCCAATTAGTCAAAGCTATCCTGAGAAGAAAGAATAAAGTGGGGGGGAATATGCTCCTTGACTTCAAGCTCTACTACAAAGCCACAGTAATCAAGGCAATTTGGTACTGGCATGAGACCCATAGACCAATGGAACAGACTAGAGAGTCCAGATATAATCCCAAGCATATATGGTCAACTAATATATGATAAAGGAGCCATGGATATACAATGGGGAAATGACAGCCTCTTCAACAACTGTTGTTGGCAAAACTGGACAGCTACATGTAAGAGAATGAAACTGGATTATTGTCTAACCCCATACACAAAAATAAAGTCAAGGTGGATCAAAGACCAGAGTGTAAGTCATGAAACCATAAAACTCTTAGAAAAAAATATAGGCAAAAATCTCTTGGACATAAATATGAGCAACTTCTTCATGAACGTATCTCACTGGGCAAGGGAAACAAAAGCCAAAATGAACAAGTGGGACTATATCAAACTAAAAAGCTTCTGTACAGCAAAGGACACCATCAATAGAACAAAAAGACATCCTACAGTAGGGAAGAATATATTGATAAATGACATATCTGATAAGGGGTTGACATCCAAATTATATAAAGAGCTCACACAACTCAACAAACAAAAAGCAAATAAGCCAATTAAAAAGTGTGCAGAGTAGCTGAACAGACACTTCTCCAAAGAAGAAATTCAGATGGCCATCAGGCACATGAAAAGATGCTCCACGTTGCTAATCATCAGAGAAATGCAAATTAAAATCACAATGAGCTATCACCTCACATCAGTTAGGATGGCTGCCATCCAAAAGACAAACAACAACAAATGTTAGCAAGGATGTGGAGAAAGGGGAACCCACCTACAAAGCTGGTGGGAATGTAAATTAGTTTAACCATTGCAGATTGCAGTATGGAGGGTCCTCAAAAAACTCAAAATAGAAATACCGTTTGACCCAGGAATTCCACTCTTAGGAATTTACCCTAAGAATGCAGCAAGCAGTCCAGTTTGAAAAAGACATATGCACCCCTATGTTTATCACAGTACTATTTACAATAGCCAAGAAATGGAAGCAACCTAAGTGTCCATCAGTAGATGAATGGATAAAGAAGAAGTGGTACATATACACAATGGAATATTATTCAGCCATAAGAAGAAAATAAATCCTACCATTTGCAACAACATGGTTGGAGCTAGAGGGTATTAGGCTCAGTGAAATAAGCCATGTGGAGAAAGACAAGTATCAAATGATTTCACTCATCTTTGGAATATAGGAACAAAGAAAAAACTGAAGGAACAAAACAGCAGCACACTCACCAAAACCAAGAATGGACTAACAGTTACCAAAGGGAAAGGAACTGGGTAAGATGGGTGGGAAGGGAGAGATAAGGGGGAAAAAGGGCTATTACAATTAGCACACATAATGTAGTGGGGGTGGGGGGATACCGGGAAGGCAATATAACACAGAGAAGAGAAGTAGTGATTCTATAACATCCTACTACGCTGATGGACAGTGACTGCAATGGGGTATGTGGTGGGGACTTGATAATAGGGGGAGTCTAGTAACCATAATGTTGCTCATTTAATTGTACATTAATTATAGCAAATTAAAAAAAAAGAAACAGGAAAAAAGAAAAGAAATAACCACAAATTTAGCAGCTTAAAACAACGTTAATTTAATCTTTTCAGTTTTTCTGTGTGTTGAATGTTGGGCCACAGGTTAGCTGGGTTTTCTGCTCAGGATCTCATAGGCTGCAATAGAGTTAAGGGCTGGGGGTGAGGTTGGGTCTTATCTTAGGCTCAATGTTATCTTCTGTGATACTGCAATTTATAGTAAGAAATATATATTTGCCCTTTAACCACATTTCTGGCAGAGAGCTGCTAAAACCTTTATAATTTTCTAATTGATGAAAGTAACAATGGTGGTTTTGAAATTGTTAATAGGGGACTTTTGGGACACACCTAATTATGGGATCTGGCTGTGAGGAGAACTATGTGATTAAAGAGGTGGAACTTTCAGTGCCCCTGCCCCACCCCTGGGGATGGGCGAGGGTCTGGAGGGTTAACCAGTTGCCACCAGCCAATGATTTCATCAGTCTTGGCTGATGAAGCCTCCATATAAAACCCTAGAGGACTGGGTTTGGAGAGCTTCCAAATTAGTGGACACATGATGATTCTGGGAGTGATGCACCTGGAGAGGCTATGGAGGCTCCACACGGTTTCCCCATACCTTGTCCTCCACATCTCTTTCATCTAGCTGTTCCTGAGTTATATGCTTCTATAATATGTAGTAATCTAGTGACTTAACGGGTTTCTTGAATTCTGTGAGCCACTCTAGCAAATTAACTGAACCCCAGGAGGGAATGGTGGAAACCTCTGAATTACGGCCAGTTCATCAGAACAGGTAACAACCTGAACCTCTGACTGGCATATGAAGTCTAAGAAGGGGATTGTGAAAACCTCCAAATTGCAGCAGATATATGGGGGAGCAATCTTGTAGGACAGACCCCCTTAATCTGTGGAATTTTATGCTATCTCTGGGTAAATAGTATCAGAACTGAGTTGAATTGTACAATAAACAGATGGTGACAGAAGAACTGCCTGATGTGGGGAACCCCTCCCCCATGTTGAAATTGGCACCAGAATCTCTTTATGTTCCAAGATCATGTGATTAGTGGAATAATTCATTTCTTTGCAGATGTAAAAACTAAGTACTTGCGTCTTTAAGGTCAGCAGGAAAGGTCTGCTACTTCTTCAAGTCTATGACCTCTAGAACTGCTTTTAAAAGGATCATCTGATGAGGTCAGGCTCACCCAGCATAATCTCCCTTTTGATTAACTTAAATTCAACTGATTATGGGCTAGAGACTTTAATTGCATGGGAGAAATTTCTTTGCCTCTCCATGTAATGTAACCTAGTCAAAGGATAACATGCTACTGTATCCATAAGCACTGCCCCTATCAAGGGGAGGAGGTAGAAAGAGCATGACTCACTGGGGTCATTTTAGAATTTTTCCTGCCATACTGATTTAATAATAGCTGTGTGTGTGTGTATATGTTTAGGTATGTGTATATGTCTGTGTAAATAGTGGGTCATGGCACAAAATCTGTTTTGCACTGTGTATCACATTGAAAAATACTTGAAAATTACTAGGCTATAGGATAAATTTATAATGATCCCCATATTCCCAAATAAGGAAATACTTTCTATGTTCATGGTGCTAGGCAGCTTTAGATATTCATTACTGGCTTGCAGTTTTTGTATTCAATCAGTCAGTGATTATTGAGCACATACTATTTGCAAGTCTTTGCATTAAGCAACAAAGACCATTAATTCCTTGAGATCAACAGTCGTGGTGGATGGTACTCTGTGTACCTAAATAATGGGCCAATGTAATACCAGATGGGAAGTGGCAGTAAACTGCTAAAGAATTTCAAAAGGAAAACAAAAGTAAAAGTTAATATTTTGAAGAGGTTTCAGTATTACTATGTCTGCTGAAGAACCACATTTCTTTTGTAGCTTTCTAATTCAACTTCATAGTTCAATAATGGGAGAAATAAGATAAGTAATTAAAAAGAGAAGAAAGGAAAAGTGTAAAGAATAAGAACTAACAAAGGAGCTAGTGTCTGAAATATGCTTCTCACACATTTTAAGGAAATAATATCGTTCTCCTCAGCAATTAAAATAGATAAAGTGCATTGCAATATCATGTCTTTTATTTTTTTATATTTTTATTACTCGCCTCAAGTCACTTCAGGTCTCAGGGATGGGGACAGCACTCATTCAAGTTACTATTGATAAGGCTTATGAGGCTTTGCATTTGCTAAGCTGGCGATTGGTTTGGCACAAGCTGAGAAAAAGCCCCGAACCAAGCATAAACTTTGCTCTCATCTGTCTCTGCCACCAAGCGGAAGCCAGTGGCAATGAGGAGATCATGCACATTATATGTTGATTGTTATTTGGACGTGCAGACTTCCCAAATTGCTCATAAATGAATGTCAATTTCCCTAAACCAAAGCATATTTTGATTAGCTAATTTTATTGTGACACACTATCCATTGTTAATGCACTGGAATACCATGGTACTTCAAAGCTGAGGCTGAAATTTTAAAGCCTCTTTCTCATCTTCTAATTTATCATCTATGTAAAGGTCTGCTCTGTCTTTAACTTTGGGGTATTGTGTGCTGTGCAAAGAAATGTTTTTCCTTAGTATCTTGAGACTTGCTGTTTCCAAATGAGCTCAGATTCAAGGTTAATGCATAACAATCATTTCCCGGGCAGTTAGATGAGGATATGTTCAGTTTAATGATTGTGAACCAATTGTCAGAGGACTGGCTGTCTTGCAATTGTCATAAAGTGCCCTTTATTTTCTTATTGCCTTAAAATTTCTATCAGAGCATTGTCTTCCATAATCCCTTGATATTTCTCCCATAATATCAATAGTATTTTTTTCTAAGGATTTCAGAGAACTTAATGAATGTGTCTCAGAACTCTTTTATTCATATTGTTGATTAAATTTATGGATTTGAGGATTCATAATTTGCACTCATGAAAGATTTATTCTCATTGAGACACAAAGACGGAGAGATTAATTACCACCACCACCCCCTAGCCTCCCCAGCCTCATTCTTCCCTCATGTTCCACCTCTATTAGAAAAAATAAGCATGGAATGAAAAACAAAAGAAAGAATTATAGTTGTCACTAATTGATTGTTTTCTAGCAATCATGTGCAGTGTATAATTATCCAAATTATGTTAAAATCCATAATTTTATATGAAATGAAAAAGGACATAGAAGCTCCATCTAGAAGGTAATCTAAATATTGTAAACTCTGTCAAATCCAACAAAGTATTTAGAATGGCAACCTTGAAATACTTTAGTCAAACCCTTTATCTCCTGCCCATGAGCTCTGTAAAGATAGCTAAAAATAAATTGTTTACTCATTTTCCTGTAATAGAGATTTCAGTTCTCTATTTGCACAGCTTTTCTTAGTGATACTGCAGCTATTTCCACTTCTGTGAGTATTAATGCAAAAAGAGTTCAAGGGTAGATGTCCTTCAGATAATTCAAAATACACGTTATAGTTGTAAAAGTTCAGTTTCAAATGAATAACCTGCACTTAGTACAAAGTGACATTTAATTTAGATGTTCAGTTATAGATTATTGGTTCTGGGGGTTATACCTTAGCTGGTAATGAGTGCCGCAGTGACATATGACTGATGTTATTGTTTGCAAATTATTATACTGCCAGTGAAGGTAACTATTAAAGACAATCAAATATAGCCCAACTGTATAGTGAAATCATTACTTTCTGCAAATATCTTGTGATTTATTCAAAAGCTTTTGCATTATGAAGCACCAAAGAATTTGAGAGACTACCAACCATAATCCAAGGAGGTTGTGACCTCATAGATTAAATGGAATGATGAGTTTCTGTTGTCACAGTGACACTGCTTTGAAAACACAGCCTTGTCATACAAGGTTAGCTTGATGGGATTAAAGTAATGAATGGATTTACATAGCATTTGAAATGCTGGTATATGATCTGCTTTGTCAAATAAAATATTAACTTATCAGAGATTGATTTGCTGTTGAAAATACATCCATTTCTGATGTAGAATAAAATTCTTGAAAACATTTATCTTATTAACATCTCTTCTCTCCAAATATTTTTAAGGGCAGTTTCTATTTGGCTGGACTATAGTTCTATCAGTCTCTGGGCTCTTACTATATTCAAATTCCTTACCATGATAATATTTTCTTATCACTCCCCTTTTTCTCTCCCTGAGATCCACAGAATAATTTAGCAAAAATGGTGATTGGCAACTTTAAAAATGATCTCAGGTTTTCAGATATTCTTCGCTAGTGTAATTGAGCTCTTATCCAAGGTTCATCAAAACTGAATAGCTTGACTCATCAAAAGAAGTGAAAAAAAAATGCCTCCTATTCTCTAGTCTACCATTTCACTAGAAGGATTAATGGTATATTTAAATTTTCAGTTTTCCAAAGAAACTCTTTCATTGTTCCCCATCCTACCACAGTGCTGAGTTTGTATTTAACATTTCATTTTGTGCATTTCAGACTGTCAGGCTGAAGAAATACCAATAAGTGTGTTAGGTTTAGATAATCGAAAATTCCCTTTACTCAGCTTCTTAGTCTATATTTATCTGTCTGGCTGTGAAATCTATTCCAAGAGTATTCATCTACCACCCAAATCTATTCACCAAGCATCAAGACTCATCAGTGAGATGGAATAATGCCATTTAATTAGTCTTTGATATACAGCTTAATTAGGTCTTAATAAGGGGTAGTGCATCCTAAAATCAATTATCTTGCTCTTTTTAATAAGAGCAACTAATTAGTAGGAAAATCACCACAGTTCTCTTTTTATCCTGAAGCTTTCCATGGTGCTAGAAAGAAGGTTATGAAGAAAAAAAATCCCCCAAAATATTTGGAAGAAATGTCATATTGAACCTAATAGGATATATTCAAAATAGTTTCTATACGTTAGAAATATTTGACAGAAAATGCAATGTTACCAATTCAGTATCTTTGCCTATTTCATAGTTTTTTAGTTCACTCGACACAGAAAAGTCAAGTGCTTTCCTACTTATGTGTTTAGCTCTTCCCTTTGCATTATTGATAAATATCCTAGATGTAAGTCTACATCATCTCTGTCTACAATGGTGAGAGTGCCACAGTTACAGTGAGTCATCTTCACATACTGTTGCCTCTTTTGTTTTAGCTAGGAATTGCCTCCATGAGTTGCTGACAGTTACTATGTGTGTGGCTATGTATTTCAGGTCTTAGGATTTTTCTGTTTGAATTTGTTTTTCTCAACACAGTAGATTCTACATAGCTGTGCAAAAGGAGAATTGCTTTTCCATGATACTCAGAAATTCATTTGACTCCCATTTTTATTCAGCTCCTATTATGAACTGGCTCCTACCAATCCACTGAGATTTGTATGTGCATAAAACAGACAAGGTCCTTGCTTTCAGAGGGCTCACATTTTAATAAAATGAGATGGAGAAGAAATTAACACAAAAACAAAGAACCATGACAAGTTAGGGAAGATGAAAAAGTCCTGAAGATGGACAGTGAGGATGGTTTCACAACAATGTGAATGTACTTACTGTCACAGAACTCTACATTTGAAAATTGTTAAAAAAGCAAATTTTAGGTTATGTATATGTTAACACAATAAAAATAAAATTAAAAATAAAGAAAGAATTATGACCATGGGGAAAAAAAGACAAGGAATTTCAGAGAGTGGTAGGTGCTGTATATGCAGTCATGTATGGTACTGTGATAGAGAGTAATTGGAGGCAGAAAATGTTGTTCAGATGGGAAAGTCAAGGAAAGGGTCTCTGCAAAGATGCATTAAGCAGAGACCCACAAGGATGAGAAGGAAATGGTCAGGGGAAGAGCTAATAAAAGAACAAAAGTAAAGGACCCAAGTCAGGGAAAAAAGTTGATGTATTTGAAGAATATGAAGAATGGTTTCCTGCATACAAATAATGTAAGGAGGAGGGGTAAAAAAAAAATGAGGTCATATTGGAGCTAGAAATGAGTTCAGGCTGACTGGTAGATGATGGTAAAGAATTTGGATGTTACTCTGAGTACAATGTGTTCATACAAGGAACTTACAAATTTTCTAAATCAATAATATGAATATGAATTTTAGAATACAGGTGAGGAGTACATAATCTTTATTGTACAATTGTTTAAATTTTTCTGTAGGTTTGAAGATTATCACTGTAAAATGCTGAGAAAAAAATCAATATGGATATTGAAGTGGAAGAAGTAGAAATACAGAGTGGTCCAAGAATTAGATGACGTTAGTTGAATTAGGATTTAAATGAGAGAAATGCCAGTGGGAGGTAACCCAGTTCCTCCAAAAAGGAAACATAGTGATTGTATTAAAAATTAAAGTCAGATTATGTTGTTCCTCTGAAAAAAATTTTCTAAAGATTACTTTATTGCACATAAAGTAAAAGCAAAGTTCTTTCCATGGTATAGAGTCACCCAGAAGAAGAGAAATCCATTAACAGTCAGAAATGCCTGCCTTGTCAAGTTTGTCAAGAATTGGGAGACTGTTTCATAGGAATCAGTCTAAGCCTGTGGAGTGTACTCTGAATATGCTCCATTACTTATGAAATGAAGCAGCATTGTCTGCCCAGGTGTATATGACTTGTTTAATTCAGGCATGCTTAAGGATACAATAAGGAACTTGGAAGCTAGGTTCAGGCTAAACCTAGTTCCCCCTGGAAAAGTCACTCACCTCAGCAGGCAGCCAGCTTTCAGGAAAATCCTTCAGAGAATCCATTAATAACAGCTTCTTGTTGCTAACCACCAACTGGAAATGCATAGGGACAACAAATGAGGGTCTTTTTTTGAAGAGTCTAGTAATCAAGCTCAAGACGTTATAGGTCATGGACTTTCTGCTTGACCCTAAACACAGTCATATACAATTGGTACTAATAAAAACTACTCTATGAAGATAAGGGCCCCTGTACTAGAGAAAGCAAATACATTGAAAGGTTTCATTGGTTGCAAAAGCTGTAAGCATCCTTTCACTCTTGCTTGCCTCAGCAGTATGCAATCAAAATATGCACTAATACATAAACAACTTGGGCATACATCACATTTGAGAAGTTCTTAACTGGGCTAAGTCCTTCAATAAATTGAACTTGTATTTTTACCTGAACAATTTTGAAGAACATAATGATTTTTCTTACAGAATTCATTAGGTCTTACCTGGAAGATTTAAGAAAGCAAAAAGCTGAAAAGAGACATGTTATTCCATAAAGGAAGTGCTGTAGTTTTATTTGGTTACTTGGAGTTCAAGAGACTGCATAATAATGATGAGCAGGTGTGTTCCTGCTTCAGTCTCTCTCACTTAATCCTGCATATTTTTTGTCTTGCCTTCCCATAATAGTCATTGATTACAGCACATCACTACTTAGCAAGTCTGACATGCTCTTTGTCTCTTTGTTTCTCCCCTTCAATGAGTTAGTCATGGTTTTTTGAGGGAGGAATTATTCTGAAAAGCCAATTCCCTTCTTGGGGCCTAGTAAATGGTTGCCTTCCTTTGATAACTAACTTTGATTCAAATGTTGATCTTGATAGTTCAAGTTTCAGCTTAACATCCTTTTGAGTAGCGGCTGCTGAATGGGAAAAGCAGTAGAGCTACTGAGAGACCCGCTTTATTGGAGTTGCCACAGAATCGAAGAACAGCCTCATTTAATCCAGGCACAATGTGATTTGGGGAGGGAAAGTGAGCAGAAAGAAAAGGAGAGCCTACTGTTGAAAGAAATAGGTAAACAGCTTCAAGTCTTTCTTAGGAAAAGATTGAATTGAATGCAGCATGTACACCTTCAGAAGGAGCTAGATATCTAACCTAAACAAGAGCAAAGGATTTAGGGAGATTCCTTGGCATAGTTTTAGAAGTAGATTATCAGGGGCTCTCTTGTCCCCTCCTGGCGTGAACTGGGAGCTCTGTCCTTCCACTTTATTTCTAAATAAAAGCCTGTACCTTGCTCTCCTAAAATAAATAAATAAATAAATAAATAAAAGTAGATTATCAGAACAAGGTTTACAGCTAAAAAGTTTAGGTTTATTAGTATTCTACCAACATACACAAACAAGTCACACTCGAGTTTAGGGCCTCAATTCATAGCCCAGCTCCATAAAGGACTGACTAATGGAAGATTAGATGGATTGGTAAATATAGAGGGTAAGGGGGAGCTTCATAATAGAATGGGTGAACACAATTTCTGACCCTAAAGTACCATTATTGGTACATTTTAGAGATAAGAGTCAGAATTCCACTTCATTATTATAGCTTTATGCCATAAGTCTCCAAACTCATCTCTTCCCTAGGCAACTTGGTGAAATGTCACATTTGTTTTGTTCATAGTAAGCCAAGGATCCACTCATACTGGAAACTCTATAATCAACACACATCCAAAGTCTAGAAAACTTGGCTTTAATAGCAAGCTTGTAGAGACCTTTAGTTGACTAAAGGCTCTGGCTTATTACTGCTGCCTCTGTTTCTAAAGTCTCAACACTCACCATCTGCTGAAGCCTCAGTAATTTCCAGTTCCACACCAGTTATCACTTTATTACAAGCTTTCATACTCATTGTTTCTATACTGGATTTTATGTCTGGCCTGTTTTGTCTTTGATAATAGATGGACAGATGATAAAGTTAAATATAAAGAGTTGGCTACTATGTTTCAGATTCAAGCTCTTTCATTGTTCTTTGCTTTGTGGCCCTAACTAAGGAAGTTAAGTTCTTTGAGTCTCATGGATTATAGTGAGGATTGAAAAGCTGCTTATAAAACACTTAGTATAATGTTTGGTAACAGTAAGCCCTTAAATGGTTTTTGTCATTATTTTAAGGTTGTAAAGAATATTTTCCTTCTCTTTTGCACTATTGTCTTCAATAACTGAGCATAATGTTAAGGACTTATGTGCTCTGGCCCTTTTTGTATTTCTAGTAGAAAGCATTTTTTTTCTTCATGCTATTATATTCCTTTATAAATTGTGCTTTTTGATTTTTTTCAATGCCCACGCATAAACCTTGAAAGTTAATATAGAGTAGTACTTTCATTATAACCATCCCTTCCCACCCCACACCAGGTTGTTAAAACTAAACCTATTAGTATTATGTTTCCCTACAAATCAGTGAATTTGTGATAGCTTTCAAGTTCAACAAACTGCAATATAACCAATAACGAAATAGTTTTAGGTAACTGTTTTGGCCTCCATGGATTCTCAAATAACACAATTTAATGCAAGAGTAAAATATGTATTGATTACAATGATGATAAGAAGCACAAGTATGCCTCCATCGTTGTTTTATTTCCTTCTGTGTTGAGACCTGTGAAGATGGGGAAGCAAAGGAAAGCCTGTTTTCTATATGGCTCACTTCTATATAGTTCATATAACCAGTTATGGCCTCTTTTGCTCTTCCCTTTAATTGATTCCTTATTCAGCAAATAGAAGCAAGATACAATTAACCTTGTGAATAGTTCTTTAGGGGGGTACATATTCAGATTTGATTGGGTCTCAGTTGGGTCACTCTCATTGACCTGAAGGTCAAAAAAAGAACATGCTGGCTGCTTTTGGTTAAGTAATATTGAATTAAACCTCTTCAGAGACTAGTTTTAAGCCTGGAAAAGTCTTCAGGCTTAAATAGTGAGAGATAATTGGAGTGTCTTGTGGCATCGAGTGTTTGAGTGCAAATTAATATTTCAGTGTGATTGCTTGCTGTATGTTTTTAAAGAACTCCCATTGCAAGTGAGTTCTTCACACTTTAATTTGCATACAAGCCTCACAGAACCTATTGAGGATAGTCACAAGTAGCAGTTACAGCACTAATTACTGGACAGCCATTCTTTAAGGGTATAAAGATCAGGTCATGTTTTCATGACACCTTAAACAAGTATCTGTGTGATTCAGGATATTTCAAAAGTTAAATGGCTTCTGAAAACATACATTTAATTAAAATTCCATGGAACAATATTTCTGTTTTTCTTGTTTTGAGATAAATATTTCCCCCTCTGTTGCTGAAGAATGACTTCTGGAATTTGGGGTTCAGAGGGCAAATAAATTAAGGGCAAGAAGGATCCTTGTGAAATCTTGACATAAAAATGTCTGCAAAAATCCCAGATTGGAATGACTTTCTTGAAGTTTTTTGGTCCCAAGGAACCACCCACCTTGTTTTCTCTGCACTCTGATTCTCCTTACTTGATGAATGGTTTCAGTTTATTTAAAGAGGTTGTTTCTCTGCTGATTTTCTGACCCCAAAATGTGTTTTTACTTTAAAGTATTTATATTCCTCAAGGTAACACTCTGGACACACAACACTCAAAAAGAAGTATCTCTGAATCCATTTTATATGTCAGATACCATATTATAACTGAGAGTCTCAGTTTTTACATAGTTTTAGAGGGGGAATATTTGGTTCTCAGGTGTTTTACCATTAAGTACTGGATGCTCAGGGCCTGTGACCTTATTGAGGGACTTAAAAATTGCTTGAGACATGAGGAAAAAAAGTATGTCTCAAATGTGGAGAAAAAAAACCCAATACCCTCTGAATTTAAAATCAGTGTATGTGTATGTAATTCAGTGTCCATAACATAACATATCAGTTCTATTAATTGTACATCAAAGTTTTATAACATTTAAAAACAATTTTTAGGCTAGATAGCCTTGTTTTATAAGAATCCCTGGGTATGCATAGTGACTATTGAGGAATCACTGCTAGTCATAAATTAAGTTTTTGACATAAAGCCAAATAATTTCCAAAGCAAAATTATGAATAATTCTTTATCAATTTAAAGTCATTTTAATGTCAAGCATGGATGCATGTTAGTTATTTTCAATATGATATTGGGTAGAGCATCTAAAAAATAAGAGGGATACTAAAATGACCCTTTTGACATTCTATGCATGGAGATATTTTCTACTTATCTCTTGTCATAAAATGTTTGTATTCAGAATTGAAAGCAGGATCTCGCAGAGATATTTGCACAGGTTCATAGTAGCATTATTCACAGTAAGAAAAAGGTGGAAGCAACCCAAGATGTCTATTAATGGATGAATGGAGAAACAAAATGTGGTATATGCATACAATGGAACATTATTCAGCCTTAAAAAAGGAAAAAATCCTGTCATATGCTACAACATGGTTGAATATTTAGGACATTTTGCTAATTGAAATAAGCCAGTCACAAAGGGACAAATATTATATGGTTCCCTTTATATGAGGTATATAAAGTAGTCAAATTCATAGAGACAGAAGGTAAAATGATGGTTCCTAGGAACTGGGGGGAAAGGGAATTGGGGAGTTATAGTTAGTGGGTATATAGTTTCAGTTTTGCAAGATGAAAAAGTTATGGAGATCTGTGCATACACTTAACATTATTGAACTGTATATTTAAAAATGATTAATATGGTAAATTGTGTTTTTACCACAATGAAGAAAAAAATTTTGTTTCATAATATGTTTATTGAATTCTTACTCTATTTCTAGGGTTGTGCTATATATAGGAATACTTTGATAAACAAGTTTTTTTTTCTTGAATTCATATCATTTTTCCCAGTGTAGTAGAAAGGAACCATATTATTTTAAGAACTATATTATTTCTGAAATTTTAGTAACTTAAAACCCATTTTTAAATTAGAAAAACAATTAAAATATATGACAAATTAATTTTATAAGGTTAATTAAATATGTACATATAACCTGAGTCAGCAAATATTTAACTTTTAGACATCTATAAAGCAAAAAAAAAAATGATAAATGACACTGTTCTGCTGTTACCTTTGTTTCCTTTAAATATATGGGAGAAATCATTTTTAAATTGCATAATTTTTACATTGTCCCATGTTATTTCTTGTTTACACATGACAGTAAAAATAATGTATCTCCAGCATGATTAAAAATATAAGTACAAATTTTAGCATTTAAATAATACCATAGTACTTAGTTATAAATCCTTAACCAGATGATTTATAAATGCTTAGTATTTTTTTAGACTACTATTGAAATGAAAACATAAATTTAAAACATTTCAAAAAGAGTTGAAAAACACCCTCTGAGAATCCTTCCAGTTTGGGAAAACCTAAATGATAATGCAATGTGAGAAGAGGTCCAGTAGAGGGGTATACAAAGTGATATTGAAATACAAGAGAGGACTATTTATTCTGCTAATGGGTACCAAGGAAGGCTTCAGAGAGAAAGTGCCAGTGAACATTTATCTTCGACTTTGTTAGCTGAGTATGAAATGCCAGTAAGGTAAGTGTTTGTGTTTTGTCAGAGCAGAAATTTCCAAAGAGGAAGTAACTTTAACAAAGGCCCAGCATGAGAGAATAGTGTACCCAAGGGAGCAACATGTAATATCTCTGGGAGAGGAGGAGATAGAAATAGAAAGGAACAGAGGACCAGGTCATGAAGGACTTTGATGTCATCCTTAAGAATTTTGGACTTAATTTAATAGCAATGTGGCAACATCAAAGACTTACTACATTACAGAGAAAACGTTGATTATTTGTATGTTTTAGAAGTAGACTGAAAGAGAACTATATATAAGGACAGGTTTTGTAACGAGAAAATAACTGCCACCAGGAGTCACAAATAAATCTAGATTTCTCAAGGCTGAAGATGAATTAACTTAAAGGCAATTACTCTGTTTAACATTGTGGAAATCAAGAAAAAATTTTTTTAATTTTCTTGAGGATCACAGTAACAAAAGAAACTCGTGGGTTTTAAAATATAGTAAATATCTGGTTTTAAAATATAGTAAATACCCCAGAAAAACCTCTTTAAATAAGGAAGCTGGAGTTTCAAACTAAAAGGACTAAGAGGAAGTCTTCTCATATTTATAAATACTTTCCAGTGAGATCAGGTCACTGATTTGTAGACATGGAAGAGATGAGGAACACATTTTAAGACTCTTACTGCTCTTTTTCCCAGCGAGTATGGTTCATGCTCTTTCAAGAATACAAGTTAGAAGATCTATCTTTTTGTGATAAGCCAAGTTGACAAAAGTTCAGGCCTGGGAATTTAGGTGGGGGTCATAATAGACTGATTTTGCTTACACCTTGAATTGGAAAAAAGAACGATGAACTAGATTCCTGCTCATTCTTCGAAGTGATAAGCTGTCACTTAGTACCTGAAGCCGTCATGAAAAACATGTTGCTAGCCTAACTTCCTAGAAATTCACAGATTATTTAAATTAATGATTTCAGATATTGAACTCACAAACTTTTTCCTCTCAAACATTGTCTCTCTTTCTGGATTTTATTTTTAGTAAATGGCATGCCTGATTCCCATTTACTCTCACTCTTGGGTGCTGAAGCTATATCACCCTGGGAGTCTTCCTAGAGTCTTCTTTCTTTCATGGTTTCTTGCCAGATTTCCTTGCTTCTGTATTTATAGAATTCATCCATTCCATTCTATAGTCACTGCAAACATCTGTCCACTTAATTCCTTATTATCTCCAGCCTCTTTTCTTGCAATATTTTGTCTCTGGTCCTGCCTCCTCGATATATCCTTCATAAGTCTACCATAATAATATTTCTACCTAAAACACAATGAATCCTTTGTACTATATTGGGACAATGTGGTTTCAATCTCATAGAGTCATACTGAGCACAGCACTTACCTGCTGAGGATCATGATACAGTATTATATAGCCTTGGTGTTTCAGTTTCCTAATAAACCTATGAGGATTAAATAGCATTTAGAGCAATACATGTTGCATAATACATGTACAACAATTTTCCTATTATCTTCGTTAAATTCCTTCTTTCTCCATTTCAGGAAAATTCAATGGGATAAGCAAGGTCTTTTGTAATGTGACCATCGCTTACCTCTGAAGTCTCATCTTTCTCCTATCATAGTAGAAAGTATGGGCTCTAGACATAAAAAGACTCAAATTCCCTGAATGAACCATGGCTACTCATTCCTCTAGACTTTTGCACATGCTGTTTTTACTGAGTTAAGTAGCTTTTTCCCTTGTTAACGTAATTTCTAACTTCCTTCTTCATTCCTATTAAGTGCTCTTGGAGAACAGTTGTTGAGCCCTATCTGAATATAGCAGTCCTAATGCCGTACTCCTGCAACATAATATATACAATGCCATCATGACAGTTATCACACTGTTTGGTTTCTTACCTGTCTCATCAAGCAAGCTGAACTCCCTAAGGTCAGGATTTTAGGCCTCACTCATTTCTAAAATCTCAGGATGTAGGCCAAGTATATCTTGAATGAAAATAGCATGGATGATGTTAATAGCTTTTGAAAATTTCAGGAAATCCTCAGAAGTCTCCTGTGAAGAATATGCCCATTCCAATGATAGGCTGTTATTCATTCATTCAATTTAAAACTGTAAACTTGATAATCATGTATGACTAGTTAAAATTAACCCTGTTTTAATATTTTGCCTGCTTTCCAATTTAAAAGTCTAAATTGTTCACTGGACACGGTAGTTTGGACTAGTTAAGTGTAACTGACAAAGTATATAGTCTTTAAATGAGAGAAGATGGACATACATTTCAAAAGGACAATGCCCACAAAATATTTGAACACAAAGGAAATTTAGGTCAGAGGTCTCTTGAAGGCCAGCTAAAGAAACCAGATTATTCTGGTTATTGGAACAATTGATATTAGGTAAACCAGTTCCACAGTTCTCCTCTCTTAAAATGGTCTTTTAATCTTTGGTTCAGTTTAAAAATTTTTTCACTTTCAAAGAAAGTGTTGATATTGGCATGGAAAACAGTTTTGGGAATTGTAATTAGATTGTAAAGAAGAAATTATTAGGATGACACATCTTGTATTTAGTATATTAGTTTTCTATTTTCCATTTTTCTTTTGTTCTTCTTGGGTTATCAATTTCTTTTCCTAGCTCCCTTTTCCTGTTTGTTTTTTTTAAACTACAGGGTTCAATGGAATTCCCCCCAAATATTCTGAGGAACTTATTTTCTTCTAAAAGAAAAGTTCCTAAGTTAAAATTGGGACACTATCATTACTCCACAGTCCCAAACTAATTCCCAAGGTAATGCTGAAATCATTATTGACCTCCTGAAGAGAATATGGTATGAAATGTGAACTCAGCCCTTTCTCTAGGGAAAAAGTTTACTATGAACCATAACATTTATTGTCCTAAGAATCTGCATTCTCTCTCTCTCTCTCTCTCTCTCTCTCTCTCTCTCTCTCTTTCTCTCTCTCTCTCTCTCTCTCCCTATATATATACACACACACACACACACATATATATATATATATATATGTATTTCCCCCATGCATTACTCCTCTTGTAAATGTATCACTATTTCTATCTGGATGACCATTTTTTCCACCATGTCTCCCAGTGAAAAATAAATCCATCTTTCCCTGAAGGGCTAGGTAGATGACTCAAGCCTGGTCATGTAGAGCATTAAAATCCCCTCAGTCCAGTGACTGGTTTAGAGCCCAAAAGAGTGAATGAGCATGTTAATTTTTTTTTTTTTAACTACTCCACTTAGTAAGGATAAAAGTCAGTCTGGAGAACATGCACCCAGCTTGCTACCACAGGGCAAGAGAATGACTGAAAAGAGAACACATTCAAAGAGACAGACAGACAGTAACTAGGATCTATTTGAGCCCCTACATCACTTCATCATGCAACAGTCACAGCCCCTTAAATTTGCAATTAATATGAGCCAACTAATGTTAGGTTTTCTTTTGCTTACAGTGAAAGGAATCCACACTAATACATTAGTATTAGGTAGTTACTCATGGGGTAGTCTATCAACATGGAAAAGGCCCTTGAGGAGCCTTAAAAGATAGATTCTCAGTCCCCCACCATAGAGATTTTAATTCAGTTGGGCTGGGGGGAGGCAGGGAGAAAAACACTGGGTTCTACATTTCTGAGAAGCATCTTCAATTATTCTAATGGAGACTGTGTATACACTACATATTGGAAATACTAACGTAGTGATGATTTGTTTCCTTTTTTGGAGTTGTCCAAAAGCTCTGCTGAAGGAATGTTTTAGACTAATATTAAAACCAAAATGAAAAGCAACCTAAATTTATATCCCTTAGCATTTCAAATTTCCACTCTTCTTTGAGATAGCATCATTCTTGCCACAAGGGGCTTGGGAAATTTTTTTTAATGTCAATAATTCTATTATAAATTATTTTTTAAATCACCTCTGCTTATCATTTACTTTAAGGATTATTTGTGTGTGTGTGTGTAATTTTAAAGAGCAATGTATTAATGTACCATCAGAATTAAAATCTCACATGAACCACAGTACTTTGACTAGCACATTCCTTGTTCAGCTATTAGAGCCAAAGAAAATTTTGCTCTCCCAAGTTCTCTAGTCTAGGCTCAGATAAAAGAGTTTAAATATCTGTTTCTTTAATTCAGGAAAAAAACAGAAAGAAAAGGAAAATGAAGACAGGAGGGAAGAAATGAATTTAGGAAGAATAAAGGAAACTATTGAGAATTCATTATATTAACTGTTGACTATCCTGAGAAGGATAGAAAAATATTTTCTAGCAATTCCATTCTGCTAATTTCATTTAATTAACTAATTTGTCAGTGAATATTTATGGAGAAGTGCTAGCTATGTTTTGGGCATTGCACTATGAATCAAAAGACTAATAAACAGTGCTGCCTCCAAATAGTTCACAGACTATATTCAGTGATAATATATTTGAAGTCCAAATAAATTCTGTGTATTCCACATTTTACTAGATATGGTGGGAACTTTACATTTTAGGAGTAATGAACATTTTTATAAAGACAGTAGAGCTATTTCTTGTGGTGTGGGTCTGCTAATCATGAATCATTTCATTAGTAATCATAAAAGTCTGTACTTTGTCTTTGTAAAGGTATATTTGCTGGGTATAGGATTCTCGGTTGACATTTGTTTTTCAGTATTTTAAAGATATTGTTCAACTGTCTTCTTGCTTGCATTGTAGAAATCGTCTATCCTTCTTACCTGTTTCCTGTGTAGGTAGTGTGTCATTTTCTTTGCTGGTTTCAAGATGATAGAAATTTTATGTGATTTACTTTGATGTAATTTTCTTTTTCCTGGTATTTGGAGTTCATTGAGTTTCTTGGATGAGTGGGTCATAGTTTTCATTAAATTTGGAAATTTTTGATAATTGCTTTTTCTGCTCTTTTCTTGTTGAAAGACTCCAATTGCATGTATATTAATCCACTTAAAGTTGTTGTATAGCTCATAGCATTTTGGTTCACTTTTAATTTTTTTTAATTCCATATAGTTTCATTTAGCTTTATTGCTCTGTTTTCAAGTTCTAATTACCTGTTTTCCAACATCCAATCTGCTGTCAGTACCATCCATTGTACTGTTGATCTTTGACATTTTTGTTTTCAGGTCTAGAATTTTGATGTAGGTCTATATTTGTATTTTTCATGTCTCTGTTTAGATTTTTGGATCTATCATGTATAATAATTGCTTTCATGTCCTTATCTGCTAATTCTAACATCTGTGTTAATTCTGGATCAGCTTCAGTTGACTGATTTTTCTCTTTTTATGGGTCATGTTTTTTGCTTTTCATGACTGTTACCTTCTCAATGGGTGTCAAACATTTTGATTTTTAATGTTCAGTGCTGGATATTTTTGTATTCCTATAAATATTCTTGAGGTTTGTTCTGTGATGTTAGCTGAGTTACTCAGGAACAGATTGATCTTTTTAGGTCTTGTTTTTAAGATGTTAAGCAGAATAACAAGGCTATAGTCATGTTAAGCAAAGGCTAATTATTCTGTACTACACCAACAAGCTCTTTGGAGTATTCTACCTAATTTCCCATGAATTTTGAGATTCTTCTGGTTCTCCTGTTGAGAACATGCACTTTTCTGTCCCTCTCTGAGCACTGGATATTTTTTCCTCTAAGACAGCTTTAGGCAGTTCTTTTCCTGGCTACAGCTAGTTTTCTTGCCTGCATACTCTTATCATCACTCTGCCAAATATTTGAGGGGTCTCTGTGACAAATTAACAGATTTTTCTCTTTGTGTATATCCCTCCTCTATAATACTATGACTTGCAAGCTCTATCTTCTTTAGTCTCCCTGTACTCTCTTAGAAAATCTCCTAAACTCAAGGATTTGATGGGATTTGCCTGGTTTCCTGCTGTTTGTGAAAACTAAGTTTGGAAACTTTCTCAAAGCAGTAAGCTGAGCAGTTGTCAGGCTCACCTTGCTCTCAGGAAGCATTGTCCTTCATTATCCAGTGTTCAGTATCTTGAAAATCATTATTTCATAAATTTTATCAAATTTTTGGATGTTTCTAAAGGATGGTAATTCTGGTATCTATTACACTATCTGCCTAGAACCAAATGTTCCTTAGGGGTAATTTTTAAATACCAAAACATATTTACTCTCAGATAATAGGATGGAATTTCATGTTTTATATTCTTAGGAAGAGAGAGAGTATTCCCCTGTTCAAGTTCTCAGGAAAAGTGCCATTGCAGAGGGAGATCTCATCATTTTAATAGGCTCTGAAGAAGATAGCAATAGCACAATACTTGTTGACTTATATAAGCTTTCTTACCAAGAACAGCACATTTTAAATATATTGAATTCAACTAGTAGAATTTAGGATTTTTTATGTTTTATATTGATATGTAAATATATCTTTCTATCTACACGTGGCTTATTGTTAAGAATATATATAAGTGTATAAATTTTAAAGTGTTAAGTACCTCTGCCCATTCACTACCACATTTCCACATAGCATTGTACAGTCTAGATGGCCTGTAATTTATTTCATAATACTCTTATTAATGACATTCATGTCTCTAATTTTTCTCTTCTACAGTTAACACTTTGACATACATTTTTGTTCACATATCTTTACAAAATTGTGTATTTCCATAAATTAGACTTTTGGAAGGCCTAGAAATGTACCCATTTTTACTCTGATTATAACTGCCAGATTGCCTTTCCCAAATAATTGTTCTTGGTGTATATTACAATGCATGTTAAAAAAAGTAATAATAATAATGCTGGCCTCTTTAATCTAAAGGGTCTGTAGATTATGTATGATATAAAAATATTTACCTGAGATATCAGATTATATAATATAATCCAGTCAATTTTTTGTTTATTATTGTTATTAAATATATAAGGATAAGGTGTCAATTACTAATGTAGAACTACTCAAATTGGCAGTCTAAATAATAACTATCCATTATGAATCTATAATTATATGTAATTAGCTTATTACAAAATAGACATATGAATCTTCCATGTCAGTGTCTTAAGAGACCAAATGAGAATATTTACCTTCATAAATAGATTTGTTTGCAATGTTGTATAGTAAATACTATGTTACCTCTATTTTTGTGTTAAGAGCTAAAATTGTAAAGCATTCTATCCACTTTGAGATGTCTAGTCTATAAGTAGGAGGATTTCTGTATATAACCCTTCCCATATTTTTGGCAGGGGAAATAATCAGATTTAGATAAAAATATACTGTGAACTTGCAAGAAAGGAAGCTTGTAGGAACAAAATGAGCACTTGTAATAAAATAAAAGCAGTTTCCTAAGTAGCTTTTAGGTATGTGAGAGGAATCCAGACCATATTTTCAGTTTCAATGGGGAGAACCAGACATTACTGGCTATAATGTGGACAAAACATGCCAAAATAATCCATACTCTGACAGATCCATCTGGGTTTGTTACCCAGGAAATCTTTTTTATTTAGTAGTACTAAATTATCTTAACTGTTGTGTGGACAACACCCTCAGGGACCCTGTATTTGCATCTGTTACTCTGATTACTGATTAGGGGAATAGCAAGTGGAGAGAGGTGAGAATAGACCTATTTGTTCTCTTTCAGAGTATTACCAACAGTAATACAGATAACAATCTGAGGAAGATAGGGTTGTTGGAATTTATTGACATGTTTCAATAATGCTTCCTATGGGCACAGATGAAATAAACCAACAGCCTGCATTTTAAACATTGAGTTTTCCTAGTAATACCAGATGTGGGTAAATGGATCATATCCTCATAATGAGCACATATTAAACTTTAGCTCTTATGCCTGATCTACACACATTATAAGCCTATATATATATATATATTTAGCAATTTCTAGTGCTACTTATGAAGAAACTAGTTTGTGAAATCATAAAAAAGATATTTTGTTTGAAGTTGATGTAAGATAAATAAACCTTTGGACTGCAAGATTGGCATGGAAAATTCAGGAAGCCTATACTGTAAATGTTAAAACCTACCTCTATCTCTCTTGAGGAATTTTGTTACAATAAGACTGCCCTAATAGAAAATTGCCTAGAATGTTCAGGTGGTTGTTTTTCCTCACTGCATGGACTAGTTGTTCTCTATCAGTATTCTGCCTGAATTTCAATAGATAAGAATTTCACTGAAGTTGAATCCCTATCAGGAAATAATATGAAGCTATTTTTTAGTATGTAATCAGAGCAGTTTGTTAGTTTCATAATCAGCTGTCAGTTTCTCCTCATTTTCTGAGTTTTAAGTTATAATAAATATCTTTATTTAACTGAAAGCTGAACAAAAAGCCATTATTAGTATCTTCTTTTAAAATGAAGTCACCTGTATTACTCAGGCAAAGACTAGATATTCCATTTATTAATGCAAGATATATTCTGATGCCTAATTTTGTGTATGTGTTTTAACCACCATAGTGGAAATTTATGATGATAGTTCACTCCGGAAGCAAAAACCAGTTGCATGTATTTACCTGCCATTATGATATTTATTCTGCTATTTATTCAGTTTTCTAGATAGCAAACTGTCTACCTCAAATTCAATTAGAGAAGAAAGGCGCTAATCCAGAAATTATCACACACACCCTGGACCAACTTGAATATAAAACAATCTCTGTCTTCTCATTTGAATCAACTTCAGGAAAATAAATAAATAAATAAATAAATAGTATACTTTATACCAAGACAGAAATACTGCCCTAAAATGCCAGGAAATTCATCAACACCAGTAAATTTGATTAAATGGAAGCTTTTACAAGCTAATTTGGGTAAGCTTAACCCACTATGCAATAGGTAACCAACCATTTATATTCAGTAAAAATTAAGGAATCCTTTGCAGGATCTTTTTTCAAAGGCTCTCATTTGACTTACATAGGTTTGGTGTTTTTTGATGGCAAGCTATTGCATGTATACATCCATAGAAATATTTCTACAGTAATGAATTTAGGAAGAAATAAAAGGAGAGATTACATTGAACTGTGAGACTATGGGGGCTTTGTTACAAGTATTTTCCTTGGAATAAATGAAAACATCATTTATTTTCTCATTAACTTTCATTTACTGTTGGATTTTTATTAAAAGTCTGACTTCCCACACTCTGAGTTGTGTGTTTGGAAGTAAGCACTAGGAAGACATTTAATCCAATATTCAATACTACATATTTTCTTCAAAAATCCTGGAGTCATGGGGCCCAGGCATGGTATACTTGGTAGATAAAAACATTTCAACCTAAAAATTGAAAATAAGATCACCAAAAGTTGTAGACAAATTGATGAAGAAAAAACATTCTGCACATTATTTCGAATAAGGAAAGGTTTTGAGAAATTTTAGAAGTTCTTGACAAACTCTGTCATCAGCAAATTAGCAGGCAAATATTGACATCAACAAGGCAAAAATTACCCTCCCCCCAACTTTTGTAAAGAAAATGGAATTTGCATTTATTTAAGACTAAATTAATTAAACTTTTAGAAACATGTTTCCTTTTCATCAACAACCTCAATGTAGATTCTGTGATCTGGTCTTTTGGTACTCTGGAAAATAGCGAGAAGAAAATCGACAAACTAAGTGGAGTGTTGGATCATAATGGTTTTCTTTTAGGAATAGAATGGGATTTATAAATCATAAGAAAAAAGGGGCTGAAAACTTGGTGTCACCTTTCAAGGGATATTCAAGAAAAACCTCACTGATGATAGGGGATGACTGCTGATTGACTTAAAATTGATCTTTGGTCCATATAGGTTGAAAGTATTTATGTTCTCATAAATTAATTATAAGATGGATTGCTGGGGTCAGACTGTGAGGGGTCTGTATGTCTATGAGAGTGAAAGCCAGCAGGGTAGAGTTAGATGAAAAATTGAAAGCATTTCTTAAAAACTTTTTTTTGTTTGTAAGTGCCTATATTTTTTCATCTTTAAAAGTCTTGTGTAAATATCTTCCAAAGGATGAATCCTCCTGTTTCCTTTGGGAATGGGCAATGAAAGCATGTAGAAACAAGAACTTCAGACACTCTCCATTACTCAACTGCCATTTTGATTTTCTATCCATAACGCAGTTTTAGTTTCCTAATTCTCATTTGTGGTGTTAAGGAGATATCCAAAATAATTTTGACCAACAAGACGTATCTTTGCAATATGCTGATGTTTCCATGAATATAAAAAGACATTCTCCTGCAGGCAGTTGTATTGGTTTTAAAATGCTAGAACTATCCATTTTGAATGTAATTATGCAAAATAAATGAAATCTACCCTGCTGATATTTATGTAACAACTTCTAGAATAAATCTTCTGATTTACAAATATACTGAGACCATTAACTAGAAGCCACACCACGTCATTATTTTACAGAACTTTTGGCAATTGTGCTGACTTTTTTCAAATCAGCATTATTTTGCAAAGTAAAATAAAACAGAGGAAACCAACTGTCTTTTCCCCAGCATTTTTGAAGAAGAAATAAAGCTGCTTAAAAATCAACAATGGTTGCACTTTCAGAAATATTTTTAGAAGTGTATATTTTTTGAAACTATGATTCCTTTTCCACAATTCATCTTATTTTTTTAGAGCCACTTAATGTTCTTGAATCATATTTAAGTTCCCTGGGAATTGTAAAGAGTGGGTTGAAATCCATAATTGTATTAAAGCTGCAGATCCAATAACAATAGTTACATCACAAGCACTGGCAAATGTCTTATAAAGCATAAAAGCAGAGATTTTTATACTCTTTTGAGTAGTAACAATCCAGAAAGGAAGGGTGGAGGATTTGGGGAAGGAGATAGATGGAAAGAAGGGGTTCTATCCAGAGAACAAATATGAGTAGGTCTTGGTCATCTTAGCATGCTCACACTTAAGCCTCCCACCTCAGCACTCCTGCCTGTGCTTGCCTGCCCACTACAGGCATATTTGGCGTCCTGCACTTCACAAATGAAAACGTTATGTTGTATCCTGTTCCTTTAACATCTTAATTCTATGCCAAGTAATCAGTATTTTATTTGATCAACTATTCCTTAATTATAGTGTTCTTTTTTAAATTAATGGGTGACATATTAGCATTTTTATAAGAACTTTCTAGAAGCAATATCTTGACTTAAAGGAATGTCTCCAAGGGTACAAATCTCAAATGCAACTTTATAAATGAAGACTCCTGTATAGATGAAGCATTCATTAATACTTTAATTCATGCATTAATACCACAGGTGATGACATTAGATGATGACCGTGAATAGATAGCCCTGGAGATGACAGGAAGGTAACATTAAGGTGTCAGGTGTGGACTTTTAAACCAAAGGTGTCAGGTGTAGACTTTTTACCTATCCTCCTTCAAAATTTATACTTAAAAAAAATTCAGAAAATTGTATTCCTGCAATATACATGCATATTTTTTAAGAATAGAATTTTTCTTTTGAATAAAAAAACGACTGTATGTCTATATTGATATCCCTGAGTTTCAAAATCAGCTGTAAAATTCACAACCAAAAAAAAAAGAACTCAGAAAATCTAATATAAAGAGGAAATCCAAGAAAATACTATTTACTTCAAGTAAAGTGTTCAAGTTCTCCTTAGTCAAAACAAAGACTAGGTAAAAATAATAATGCCTACTTAAGTTAAATGAGTTCTAGAGGCTGCTAAGTTACTGAGAAGAGGTACTTTGGAAATTGGAGACTTATCACTTTGGCTAGTTATTTAGTTATTATATGTGTTTATTATGTGCCAGGTTCTGTTTTGAACACTTCACAAATCAGTGCTTCCTGAAATAACCTTCTGAACAGCCTTCAGGACCACACTGAGATAGGTACTATTACTGGGTTTTTTTTGGGGGGGTGGTGAAAACTCAAGCTGGTCATGTGTATGCAAGTAGAGAGTCTGTGAACCTACAGGCAGAGACCTGCATGCTGTATTTAAAAGGGCTGACCAGTTACTCCGAGCAAAGTGTGACTGTCAAGAGCACCAGAGGCTCCCCAGGAGCCTGAGGGGTGGTGCTGGGAGGGCTCCTTGGAGGGGCAAGCTGGGTCCAGGGAAGCCAAGCTCTTAGCAGCAGAGCCAGTGGTAAACTCAGCACACTGAGGCACATAGAGGTTAAACAACTTGGCCGAGATCACATGGATGACAAATAGTGGAGCCACGGTTCATTATGGGCAGCCTGCCTTGAGAGGTCTTGCTTTAAATCACCACAACATGCTGTCTGAGGAAGTGCTTCTCACACTTTAGCGTGCATGAAAATGGCCCAGGGAACTTGCTAAAACAGGAATACCCAGAGAGTCTGGTTTGGTAGGTCTGGCTGGGTTCTCAGGGTATACTGATATTGTCACCTGTGGCCACATTTTACATAGCAGTGACCTCAGGAACTGTTTAAATAAACACAATGGAGTATTCTTGCAAGTAGGTTATCAGAATCCAGGCTCAGGTTCTTTATGGTCTTAAAAGACTTTGGCTTTAAGCTACAAAATACAACGATGGCTCCTTTTATGAACCCAACCACAGGGAGGGCTCCACATACTATTCTAGTTCATGTTGGCCTTTCCCCTACTACTTGTTTTACATGTAACACCTTGTCATTGGTCTCAGTTTGGGGTTTAAACTTTCCCCAAAATGATTGACAGTGGGGAATCCTTTCTACATAAAACTTTCTCTTGCCCTCAAAGGTGTGGTGTGATCCTTTGTCCTCAATAAGACCATCTTAAAATACTGTAATATTTATACATCTCTCCTAACCTAAGTTGCTTAGCATGTTAGAAAGAAACTCTTTTAGAAAGAAAAACCACGTCTCAAAATATGAGCCAGGTTTTTTCCCTCCCTCCACATGTGACAGAGCTTCCTGAAGATTTGCTGTGATTTCTACTCTCTCACGTCTAGGATTCATCAACCAGTTTGGGAAGTGGAAACAAAAAATCAGATCTCCCTTAAGTGAAGAAAGTATCTTCTTGAACACAAAGAAAAAAATTGCCCCAAAACTATATTTGGTTTATCTCATTTGGCATGTTTGAAAAGAAAATTGATGCTATTGTTTAAAACAGTTGTTAAAATTGCACTTTGAATCTGTAACAACAGCCTTATTGGACAGATTAATTTACAGATTCTATTCCAGGGAGAGTATATTTATTTATTATACTTGTTTTATTTCTGAATGCATAGTCATGCATTATATTAGATTATTAAAATATCACAGTGTCTAGTACCCATTCCTAAAGCATTTGATAGACCCATGTTGATATCCAGTTCACCCACTTACTGATTAATTGCTTAAAGATATATAAATACCACTTACTCCTGAAAAATTAAAAATGTCATTTAAAAAGATCTGAAGTCCTGGTTTTTTGAATTTATATAATCAATAGTATTTAAAGAAGGTGCTTTTGGAATTTAGTATTAAAAAAAAACCCACAAAAACAAAAAACATACTAAAGCCTCTACCAGTCCAAGGAATGTATGGTCTTAGAAGATACCTGTGGGTCACATTAACACATTTGTTTTACCTGAGCTGTTTTGTTCCAAGATTTTTTTAACATTATTTTTTCTATGGACCCCAATGATAATATACAATGAATCTGTTCTGTATTTGTAGTACTTTTTTTATAGTTCCTCCATTAAAATACCTAGCATCTCAAAGACTGCTTCTTGGCCTTAGTAAATAAAACAGATTAAACAATTTGATTTACTCCTAGTGAAAATGGTTGCAAGAACATCACCATCAGAACTATTCCATTTGCCTGCTTCTCTAAATGGTGTCTGAGGAATACTGAAAAACGTGCAGTGGGCTATCCCTAAAATTTCTTCCTGATATCATGGCAAAGAAGAAACAAACCTTACCTTATTTCTTTCTCCAGCTGCCCATTGAAATTCACCATTTTGAATGTCTTGAGACATCCATTTATTCATCTATTTACTAGTACAACAAACATTGAATATCTGCTGTCTAGCCTAGCCATTTATCAGTTACATATGCAGAACCCAGAGGAAATGTGTGACCTGCATTCTTCATTTCCTCTATATTCTGGCTGCATACTCCTTTAACTGAATCTGAAGGCATCACCTTCCATACCAGGTCCTAATCCAAATATAATTTTAAACTATTTGTATTAATGATGCCACCATTCTGCTGGAGTACACAGATTCTTAACCAACAACTGTCCTTGATAATTCCTAAGTACATTCCAACATATGAAGTTACAACCTGTGTTCAAATAAGAAAAAAAGAATACAGTATTCTGTCTAAGGACAGTCTCCCCCCCCAAAAAAATCCTCTTTGTACATTTAGCTTTATGGAAATCTTCCAAATGTCCAGAGAGGTAATTTGGGAACTTTTTCCTAAACATGTACTGTGAGGTTTTTACACAATTGCTAATGTGGATCCTTTCTTTTTACATTGAAAGCTACATTCTGTGCTGATTAAACTAGTTTTTCTTTCACTTTGCATTTCTCTTCTACCAATTATAGGGAAGAAAAGAAATCTCATATAAAACAAACTCAATATACAAGTACTAATGGACTCAGTAACATTTAGTATTGGCAAATTGCTGAAAATTTGTCAGGTAATGTGATTTTGTTTTCAATTTATGCCACTGAAAAGTAATGTAATGTCTAATGCCAAGAAGGAAAAAACCCTATACTCCATAAAACTATATTACTGTATATAGGTTTGGCATTTGAGAAGCAAATGAGAGCAAGTTGCCCTTTTCTATATTTCTTAAACAGTGTGTAAAGTTGTTGGATTATACTGTAACATTTTAAGAAATCCTTTGTGCTATAAGAAAATTGCTTTCAAGAGCATGGTGCTGTGTACCAAATGTAAAGCATGTGAGTAAGAACTCAAATAGCAATGTGAGGAGGAAAGACTTGGAACTGAGTTCAGAAATAGGGGCATCCAGGGTTCAGTAATTATGTCAACCTGGGGTTTGAGTTTCTTGACCAAGAGAAAGAAAAATGGTTAAATTCCAGATACATAAATACAATTCTTAGTAATGCAGATTTAAATCAAGTACCTACTTAGGGCAGTTCTATATTCTTTTTAAAATGCTGCAGATTACAAATTCTGCAGACTAAGATGTTAACGGTTTTGCTTAAGAATCTAATATATCAGAGAGAGAGAGGAATAGGTAAATAGTGAGAGTGCATTATTTTGAGGTAGCTTGTATGGAAGTTCTAGAGAAAATCTAGGTTTTAATCTTATTTTTCATGTGCTTTATGAACTTGAATAGCTTTCTTACCTTCCTGAACCCATTTCCTTATTGGAGATGTATATATCTCATAAGGTTGTTACAAGAATCAAATTAAATGTATGCAAGAATGCTTTAAAAATAAGTTATTAGAGTGTGTCTTTATAAGCTCATTTCCTCATATACATAGCTGCCTAGACTTAGCGCTCAAGGGATGATCATCACACTTGTTACTTGACTTTTACATGTTCTAGCAGAACAAGTCATGGATTGAGAGTCAAACCACTTGGGTTCCAGGACCAGCTCTAAGTTTAGGATGCCAGAATGGCCTGTGGAAATTGAAATAACTCTAATTAAATAATAATGAAAATATGGTTTGACTCAGCTCCTCAGGCTAATTTTGAAAGGCAACTCCTGCCTTCATTCAATACAGTTTTCTTCAAGGCTTCTAAGATTCAAAGATGACTCTTAGCAGTTTCTACCAACTACTTGATAAAAGTGGTGACGTCTTCCCTTTGATGAATTCTAAACAGTTCATATAAACTTGTGAAAAATGATTCTAACTAATGCTTATGTACTTAGATATATAGCCCTGCATCATCTCAGTCATTTCTCTTTCCATTATTAGCCTAATTATCAAACTATTGTATGATATTTCTTTGGCTTTTCCTTCCAATTTTATGAGGTCTTCCCTTAGGCATTTTTCAATCATTGATTTCCAAAATCTCAACATGTTAATCTTCCCAACTGACTTTGGTATTTTCTCAGCTGTATCTAAAGAACTCTGGCTTGAATTTAACAAGTTATCAAGTTTTGAAATTAAGCAAAACAAAACAAAACACTAAGTTTGAAAGGTTTGTGTTCCTGTTCTATTCTTCTACTAGTTTTTTCCCACATAATTATATCAGGTTTATTTTCTCACCTCATTTACCAATACTTTTTTGGTGAATATTTTATCAAATAAAAATAAACTTTGTGGGTTTGTTTCTTTAGATTCTTAGTGTGTTCTTTTTATGTTGTCCATTTCGCCTATATAAATTTCTATATTTTACTCTCTCTAGATCACCTTAGAATATACTTACGAAAATATAGAAATTTAAAGTTGATCATGTATATAACAGTGGGGTGGGATGTGTGAAGTAGCTGAGAGTACTCCATGCCCAACAGTATTAACAAGTAATTGTATTTTCTATTTTAAAAATCCAGTGTATACTAGAAGCATCAGGTATTGCCAGTGACTGTTTGGTCCAAATTTCTACTTGTCTCACATGGTGAAATTTAGTATTTCAGCTACCCATATTTGTAGCATTTTATCCTCTTTAACATCTGATCCTCTTTGAATTTGTTTATCACTCATTTTTAAAACGTCCTTAAATTTTTAAATCATGTTTTACATCATGTCCAATTTAGTCGTGTTTTTTGTACCAGCATCTCATAACAACTTACTTCAGAAAGCAGATAAATAATTGAGAAAGGTGCCCTTCTCAGCAGTTCCTTCTTTCAGTGAGCTATTTTTTTTTCTAGTTCCTTTCAGCTTTCCATTGCCCTTTTATCTTTTCAAAAGCATTTCTGCAATTTCTCTACTGCTCTTTGACCTACTATTAAAGCACACATTTTTTGCCATGTGTTTCTTTTTGGTTTTTGATTGAGATGTTTATCTCACCTTATTCAGCTTAAAAGGTAAATTAATCTTCCTGAAGCTTTTCATTATTCATTTTCTTGGTAAAGTTCAATCATTTTTTTCATTTGTATGTTTCAATTTATAGCAGTGCATTGTTAACTTAATTTTTCAGTTTATCTTTTCAAAAATCTTTTCATCTTTGCCTTGTTTTTTAACCATTTGGGGGGTTTGTACTTTTGTCATTTGCCTTTTCAGAATTTCACATTATCCTTGTGCCATGTTTCAATTTCATGCTACACTGAAGTTGTGACTCTTCTTAAGGCCCTTTTCTTTTTGTCATTATTTACTTTCCTTTGTCTATTCCTGTTCTATTTTCAGCTTTTCATCCTACACCATTCCAAAATTACATGGACATTTTCAGCATTGTATAAGTTTTTGTTACCTTTTTCATCTTCTTCTTTGTTCTTGATAAGAATTTACTGCCACTTTACTTTTTGCAATTATAATTTAGAACTTTTATGGAATTATACTTACTACTAGTTATAACTTCACTTACTTGCACTTTAATTTTCCACTTATAAGCTAAAGTCAAATTTAATCTCCCTATATTTTATTTCTCTTATAATTTACCGTTTCATATTCTTTTCATATTTTTCTAAGACTATTTTAAACTAATTTTACTGTCCTGAAAATTCCCATTTGAAAAAATATTTCATTTATATTTCTACTTCTGTTTAATAAGGAACACTTAGTACCTGATCTTTATATTGTTTTGAATCCTTCTGCTTTGATTACATCTTTCACTGTCTTCTTTCAAATGACATAAAAGATTAACATGAACAGACGTATTTTAGGTTTGAGTGTCTAGAACTTCTGTATTTATAATATAGAATAATAAAGACAAATGAACAATTTATGCTACCAGTATCATTAAAAATGTCTCCACAAGACAGCCCCTCCCCTTACATGTTCCATTATGTTTTAAATGTATCTTCTGATCTCTTTATCTGTAACAAGAATAATTCTATTAACTACTTGACATTCCTATAACAAGCTAACAGAGCAGACCCATTGAGGAAGAACTAACATTTGTAGATCATAGATATTTTCCTCATGAGAATTTTTTAAAAATTTAATTCTACTCCATCTAAATATTTTACTTGGGAAGATTTCCTTTTCCTAGGACATTGAGATAATGAGTTGGTTTTTGAAATCACTTTATTGAATGCGTATTTCTTATCAGGGCTGTGATGTCATGTATGAAAAAAGAATCAAAAGTACAATAAATTCAGGTGTTTCCATATCTTCTATGTGTAGATGTTTTTTGAAGCACTTTTCCTTCTCCTAAATTTTAATTATTAAGTGTTTTTTATTGATCCTTTGCTTTCATTTATAATTTTAGCATCTAGTTATCCCTAAGTAGTATATGGTTTAGTTTTGCCTGCTTTTGGATTTTACAGAACAGTTAATCATTCTGTATGGAGTCTTCTGTGACTTCTTTTATTTTCTGGGTTTTTCTTCACAGCTGTAGGGTATGCCATTGGCTGGAAATATATGCATTTCTGGGCATTTTTCTTATTTCTCTCTTCAAGATAAATTCTTAGACGTGAGATTGTTAGGTCAAAGGTAGGCCTATTTTAAAGATTTTTGATATGCATTGAAAATTTGTCCTTCAAATAGTCTAGTTAAGATCATTTCCAGATGTTTCTGAGAACACCCATTTCTCTTCCATCTCACCAACACTCTGATTAGGCATTCTTTCTAATTTTCTTTTGCATGTTGAATTCTAAAGCCTTTTCCCTTACGAATTAGTTCATTCAATGCAGATGAAATTCCTGCAAGAAAATGGTGCATTTAGGCATGAAGACATGATGTTAAGGTTGTTTGATAATTTCTAGGGAAATAATATTTAGACGTGACCACAGTATCTTGGATATTATCATCAAAAGGAGAATATCAGACCTTGGACTTTTACTAGAAGAAAATTGTTTCCACAAATCTAGTTTTAAAAGACACTAATTTTGTTCAGTTTTAAACCTGTGCATGTAGAACTCAGTTGTAATGTGTGATTAGCATCTATTTTCTGGCTTGATCTGCCTTCTGCTTTCTTCTATCATACTTTGATCCTTGTTAAGTAATTGGCATCATTCCAGAGGAAATGATTAAATCAAAAGGCTGCTTTGCAATCAGAATCATTCAAAATAAAAGCTTAGTGTGCCTGTTAAAGCTTGGAGAAAGGGAAAAAAAATCTATTGATGATGAACTAATGTTGAGGGGCATCAGTAGAAATTTTTCCCTAAATCTTCATTTTTTTTAAACATCTAACTCCCAGTGTTATATTTCAAGTCTTAAATATATTTCCTCTTTAATTCCCCTTCCTCCATGTGAGATTTAATTACATCCTAAATTTTGCATTTATTAATCCTTTCCTTGTAACTTTGAACGTGATTTTCAAGAGGGTCCAGATAATAAATTTTCTGAGGAAAGAGAATTTGAGAAGACATTGATATTTTTTTCTTCTGCTTCTTAGAAATCTTAGGGAAAAAGAAAGGGATTATGACAGAAGCAATCAGCTTAGACCTTTCCCCAGGTAAGGATCAAAATGATGTTATAGAGGTTGATCTTTTGCTTTGACTATTATATTGAAATTTTTCCTTACTCTATGGTTGACATTATTGAAAAACCCCCTCTGTAGATAACTCTATCATTTGACTCCTCTGGAAAATAGGAAAGGAAAATGGCAAGAAAGTCTACCTTTAACCTCTGTGAATTACTTCTTCCAATTTAATGTAAAGAGTTTATGTGAAATTACCTCTTTTATTGAAATTTCCATTTTAGACAAATAATAGGATGCCTCAGAAAATCAAAGAATTACATTCATATTTAAAAATACCTTGTTATTAGTTAACTTTTGATATACTAGTTTTTCATTTATGGAGAAATCTCCAACAACCTGGCATTGATCAAATATATGTTGGAGTATAACTTTTTTTTTTGATGATGTACCAAGTACCTTATTACAGCATGGCACATAAAAGGTACTGAATAAATATTTGTTTAATAAATGAAACAATAATAGAAGTTCAAACTATATTCTTCCTTTAGGGCAATTAGCACACTTGCTCTAATGAATTTCCTCTCTTGAACTTTCAGTTCTTTAAACCAGGCTCAGTTAAACTACAGAGGACTGCATAGAGCTAAACATTATTTTGCACTGACTTTTGAACTAAATGGACCAGTTCAGCCAACCAATTCAGAACTTCTGTGATGTATGTGTATATGCCCACTTAGTGATCTTATTCCATTGCACACTTTGACCCTTAATTCTGATCCTCCCTTCCACACTGGGGGGGGTTGTGATTTTAGGCAAGGTGCTTATGTTTCTGAGTCCTAGGTTCCCTATCTGTAAAATAGGCATAAGAATCCTAGTTGTGTGATGAAAATTAAATGATACAACATACTGATAATATGTAATGCCTAACATATAGATGTCCAAAACATGTTAATTCATCACCATCAATAATTAAATAGATCATTTGTTGATATATTTTTCCCTAAATATGTAGTCAAAACATCTGATTTGATTAAAGTAGGGCTACTGAATATGAGCCTTGCGGGTAGGCACAATGGTGAGACACAAAGACCAACATAGCATCATCTCTACCCATGACTGATAGTCTCCAGGTGGGGAGAAAGGGAGATGGAAAGAAATACAAGTCATTATACTTATGGCTTAATCTAAATGTTTATGACAAGATTTGCAAGTGGTGATATACTTGAGTTTGATTTGGAAAAGTGAATAAAAGAGGAAAGTGTTTTTGATGCATGGTACTATCTTAAAAAGCATACAGAGCAGCAGTGTTAGGGAGGACTTGGGGCAGACCGCAAGTATAGCTGGACCATAAAGTTTATGAAAGTTCCAATAGGACATTACTCTAGAAAACTGGTTGGTGCATATATGAGTTGCAGACTTTGCAAGTAAAAGAACATTCAGATGGACTGAAAATATATTGGTCAAGTACATTTTATAGGTGAGGGTTGGTCCAATGATTCAACAAGATCAACTGAAAAAGAAAATAACTTCCTTGGTTTCTTTACATCTCTGTGCTTTGCCTTCTAGGGTATCAGCTCCCTATGGTGAGCTTCATTCTTTATCAAAGAATGGCTGTGAATAACAATAAGCATTCAAGCTTTTTTATTTTTTCCTCCTGAGAGAGATCCTCTTAATTCAGTAATCAAACAAAGTTATGCATTTTATCTCAGTTTAGTTGATTTATATCACATAGTCATCCCTGAAACCAGTCTCATACCTTGGGAATTCAATTCTTACTGCCTTAGGCCTGACTGATGCTCCCATCCTTAAACCAATGCTTTTTTAAGGAAAGTAGAATTATATTGATTGTCCAAGGCTAATAAAGGCCTCCCTCCAACCTGGAGTTGTGGGTGAAGTCAAACCTGCTAAATTGCCATGTTGCTATATAGTTGGGATTATGAACAAAGATGCTGCTGAAGCAAGTATCATGTGCTCACCAGAGTCTTAACAGTGAGGGCCTTGAATGCCATATTAGAATTTAGAATTCATTACATATGTAAAGAGAAACTATCATTTCAAGGATGTAGCCTATAAGGGCGTGAATGAGGTATTTTCTTTCCCTGCTTTTATGGAAACCAAATTCTTTTGTAGTCATAGGTCACAAACCATGTTTTTTGAGATAACATTGTCTCAACTATAGATCATGTGTAGGTATTCATCTAGTTTTTAGTATGTTGAATTAATGAGATATTTTCCTGACATTTTTGGAAATGGTAACATTAATAGTATTTATAGCTATGTTCCAGATGCTAAATTCTATATACAGATGAAGTTATTTAATCTTCCTAACAACCTTACAGGATGGTAGTTTTCCCGTTTTGCAAGCAAGAAAACTGAGGCTTTAAGAAGTTAAATAATTTGGCAAAACAGATGGCAAATCTAGAATTCAAAGAGAAGCTTTCTGACGATCTAAAATCTATATGCTTTTTCACTAAATATGGTGACATTTAATGAAAAATAATTTATACTAAGTACTGTGAATGATCATCAGCCTCATATTTGGGAGAAAAAATGATAAAATGAACTGTAAACCTGGTACAGTGTGTTTTTGAAACCTCATGCAGAGGACTTCATAGAATGCGTCTATAATCTGTAGGACATTTTAAGAGTGTAGATAGGTAGTAGTTAGGTAGGTGAGTTCTCAAGCATTAAAAAATTTCTAATATTTTTCCAAATATTTAAAAATAAATTATTTGGATTGAATAAGTACTGGACAAATAGGGGAGGGGGGAGGAGTGGGGTAGAGTGAGGAGATAGGAAGTAGCTTTCCTTCATTAGTCACTGCTTACTTGAAAGAGGCCAAGGAGAGCTATCAAGTGATGTTGGTACACTCTACTAAATTATTGTGGTTGATGGAAACTTGGAATTTTGGAAAAACTCCAAGTGAATGTAAGCACTTTAGGGAATTGGATAGTACATGAAGTACAACCTAGAATAATGTGAAAAATAATGGATATTGGCAAAAACAGTCTTGAAACCCTTCTATGCCTGATGGGCTCTGATTTTGAAAGCTCCTTTGAGGAGAAATGTTTCTGAGTCATCATGTCTCTCATGGGGTTCTTGGACTTTGTGCCCAGTGCATGTCTGCAGTCAAAGCCAGAAATAAGATGCTGGTGCATTAAGAAAGAGATAGAGAATACTTAAAATATTATAAATTAATGACATGATCAAACAGTGGCAAACTGCAGTATCTGGAATAGGGTTTCCCATTCCAGTTGCTTTGCCTTGTAGTTGCCTAAGATGTATATTTAGTTTTTATAAGCACATAATCTTTTAGACAAAAGAAAAACTTTAAGATTTGCCTCGCGTTTAAACTTGGAAAGACATAATATATTGGTCAGATTTCCTTAGCTTTTAGAAAGAATTCTATTTCAAGCAAAAAACTCTATGACTTTATTAAAATATATATTTATTTTATTTTATTTTTTGAATCTTTCATTTTTCTGGTCTCAAATTTCACATTTACATGAGAAAGGGTCCCATTAATGTTCAACTGTACTTTACTTTTCAATTCCAGGAAATCACTTTTCTGTTAGAATGATTACCCTTTCTTTGTATAATGTATATCTTAGTGGAAGGTTTTTCTTTTTTCTTTACTTTTTATGGGTTGCTTTCCTTTTCTCTTTTAAATTTTGAAATATTTCAGTCACTACTTTTTGAGTGATTTCAATTCTGCATTCCCAAATTTGAGCATGCCTAAAAGTATAGCCTCTAATAAAATTGTTTAGTCTAAATGAGAATCAAGTTGAGCAGTATTTACAGAATCATTTAAAAGTTTAAAGGCTTTGGTTTCTTTAGTCCAATTCCTACTTTCAAACATATGTCTAAATAATGTGCAAGCATCAACACAAAATGGTGAAAATTTGTTGCATAGCTATAGATTTTGTCAACATGGCATTTGGGTAATTGAATTAATTTCTCTGACTTCATCTTCATACTTGGCATTGAGCACCTGCAGCTTCCTCTATTATATGAAGAAAATGACTTCACCATTACCGCTTGTCATTCTGGAGCTTTTTTAGGAGTAATAAATTATGTACTGTTAGAGGTCAATATGATAAATTATGTTGCTTTATTTTTAACAAGGGTATAATTCTAAGACCACTACCAAGACTAGTAATCATGCAAGTTGATAAATTGCTAAATGTAATCAAATCTCACATTTATAGTTCATAGCACTAATGTCTCAGTTTATGTACTTGCTTCCATGTATAGCTACTATGGCAACAGGAAACTAAAAATACCCAACTATTTAACAGATCGATATTGTAAAGTTGGATTTTTTTTTATGTTGAGTTTTTCAAACTCATTAATGTATGCTGTCACAGACTAAAAATACTGGTGACTACTGACAATAACCATAAATGTGTCTTTAAAACAGAAACTGTAGCATCAGAGTTCACAATCCCACTGAGTTAGGGATTACCCACGTTGGACATTTACCCAGTTACTGGTTTTTAGCCATGAAATCATTCAAAAGAAAGCAGGAGTCTAATGTGCATGTATATGGCCAGAGACAAAGCAGGGTCTTTCTTTAATTTTAATTTGGTTGTATTGCTCTTTGGCATAAATTTTATTTTTCTCAGGTTTGAGGTCATATCAAAATAATATGAAAAATAACAATAATTAAAAGAAACAAAAAAAAACTCCAAAAATCTCTTACTTCTTAAGCATCTACTTGGTGTCACTTGTTTTCCATGGAAAAATGAAAAGTTGTATAGCACAGTGGTTCAGTGTATTGGCTAGTTTGTAATCTAAAGATAGTCTTATAACCCCTCTGTGCCTCAGTTTCCTCAATTGTAAAAAGAATATTAATCTTTTGGATTGTTGGGATAATAAATGATAATATCTGAAGTGTCTAGTATATGCTAAGTTCTTAATAAATATCATGATTATGCTGTGATGATATTTTAAATTTGTAGAAAATTTTGGCAAGGTATTATAAGAAAGGGGATTAGGTGACTTAATTAAGACCCATGGTGGGGCTGCGACTCAAATCCAGACATAGCTGACCCTTGAGCACACTTGTTGCTCCTACATAACAAGCAACCAGTGCCTAGAAAATGGGATCTGCCAGCACTATTCTACAAATGTACATTTAGGTGCTTATTGGAGGAAATAACTGGTTGCCAGCTTGTTTTTTCTCCATTTTATTAGGTGTAAACAAATATTGCATAACTTTATTCTAAAAGAAAATTTCAAAAGATTTAATAAGGTGTGTCTAGTGTGCTGGCATTTTTCTGAAAAGCTTTACATGGATTAAATTACTGAATGCTCACCCCATAGAGAGTTAAAGTAAATTTCCCAAAATCACCACAGGGAGAAAGACACAGAGCTTGCATTCTTCACCACTATAGTTTAAGTAAGTGAAAAAACATTATATTCCTGGATATGAAGACTCAATATTAATAGTAACCTGTCAATTCAATGCTGTCCCAATGAATACCCCAACTCTCTCAATATTTCAATGAAACCTGACAAGATAATTTTAGAAATTATTTTAAAAAGTTGCTGTTCTTATAAGAAGTAATTAGAGCAGGAAAAGGTGAAATTCAATATATAAGATAGCAAAACATACTATAAAAGCTGTAGTAATTAAAACATTGCTGACATGGAATGAATGACAGACAGATAACAAAGACAGATGAGAGAGTTCAGAAATAGTCCTACATAATTTTGAAAATCTACCATATAAATAGACATTTTAAACCATTTCAACTATTAGGAAAAGGGAATCATGAATTCTTCAATAAATGATAGTACTGAAGGAAAGAAATGTTTATTTGCTCAATCACAATATGTTACCCTAAGCTCCTTATGGATTAAGAAAATGAAATATAAAAATAGAAAGCAATGAAAATATTAGAAGAAAATGCAGCATAATATTTTTATAATTTTGGAATAAGAAAGACTACCTTAAACAAAATATAAAGAACTGACAATAAATTTGGCTATATATGTATTTTTCCATGATATGATTTATTATTTTTAACAAAGCAAACATTTAAAATTCTTATGTTGAATTCAGTATATTGAATTTTTCAGTCACCTCATACACAGACTAGTTTTATATTTATCCTGTTTGTTGAAATTTAGTCATAGTAATAAAGAATAGAAAAAGAGCTGATTTGGGGGTATGAAACATAGAAATTCTCACTTTTTTATAAGTAACTGGATTAAACAACAAAATGAGCTTGAGTCTATCACAGTGTAGATGGACTTAAATTTGGGAAAAAAGAGGAATTATTACAACAGCAGTATGTTGGGCATCTTCATAATCATCTAGTTGGGCCATTTTTTCAGAAAGTTTGGTTCTGTGTAGTGACTTGCATCAGAGGTATTTCTCTATATGGCTGTAAGTTATTGTTTAGTGTCCTTTAATTTCAGCTTGGATTCATGTTAGCATTTCTTGAGATGAAACATGAGACTGAAACCAGCGGTTTTTTTTTTGTTAGAATAACTATGATAGTAGATGGAGTGAATTCCCTTTGGCATTGTGACGACTAGATAGAGGAATAAGGACTGAATATGAGATAGTTCAAAATATGGTCTTATCAGAAGGAGGGGCAATAAGGTAAATCTATATAGTAAATCAATCAGAAAAACAGGAAAATGGGAAGAAGGCTTTTACACCTGTAGCAGCTTCAGAAGCATCCAGGAAAAACTGGCTGGAGAGTAAAAAAAAAAAACAGAGCTTGGAAGAGGTCAATCACAGATGAGATATCAAGCAAAATACCTTGTCCTACTTTGGCTCACTCACCTTGGATCTCTGCAGAGAAGGTAGATTACACCAAAGGCAGGGGAACCAGTCTATACTTCTAGTCTAATCAGTCCATTGTAAAGCTAGCTGGTGCAGTCAGAAGTAGAGACAGAATGTGAATCTCCAAGCATTTTCTCCAAGAGATATAAAGGACTGAGTGTTGGGAGTGGATGCACACTCTGAGTACTTATGCAGGAATATAAAGGGAGGAGATATATGTATAGAGGGAGTGAAGGAAGGAGATATATGTAGCACCTGGACAATGTTTATGACACCAACTTGGCATCCTTATGTCCAAGAGACGAAAATGTTAATTGCCTTAAACATAGAATAGAAATGTCTAAAGAATCTGAAACCATCCATGTAAATTGTAAAACATAAGTTAGCCAGCTATTTGTTTTATAACAACTCAGAAAATGTTTTAAAAATTAGTAATACAAGAAACAAAAATAAAGACCTATCTTGGTGAGGGATCTGGTATACTATACTAAATTTGTCTGATACTCATCAGAAAGAACTGACTTATGTGCTCACCAAGTATTTGTTGAACTGAACTAGGACATTATATATCCTCATTCTTAATGATATTATTAAATAAGATAAACTTGAGATAAATGTAAGCTTCTTTAGTTGGATTTTCCCTCAACCAAATTGCCCAAGAATAGGACTACAGAAAAGAAGTATCATTTTAATAATATGGATGAGTCAGTAGTGTTCTGTGTCTACTAAAAAGAAAAAAGTCTATGGAATTTACTGATTGAAATATTATGGAATCTGCATCTCTCTTCATTTTCTTGTCAAATTAAACTTAGGTGCCTTGGTCTAGATCCAAAAATGGCAATTTAAAAGGGACAGACTGAAATATGCTCTGTGAATAATGTTTAAGTTAGCCCAATAATGTTGATAATAAGTAATTATTTATTTGATATTTATCAGTCCCTGCATGGGTCAGTTACACAGGAAAGCTGCAGAAGGTAATAAGACTCCACTCTTGGATCTATAGTTTGGTCTTAACACCTCTCTGTGAAGAAACCTTTGACTTCTCTTATACAGCTTAAACATCAAACCCCAGACCATGGCTATAAGACTGCAGGATCCCTCCCACAATGCCTCTCTGATCTCCTGACCTTCCTTTCTACTCCTTGCCTCTACTCCAGCCACACAGGGTTCTGATGATTCCTTGAGCACCTCAAGTATTATCTAGCCTTAGGACCTTCTCACTCCTTCCTTTGGCTGGGATATTCTTCTCCTTTCCTTCAGGTATCTGTTCCAAAGTCCCTTTATCAGAGCGGTTTTCCCAGATCACCATATGTAAAATTCCAATATCCCACCTATACTGACATGCATATTCCCTAAGTTCATTATCCTGATTTATTGTCCTTATTACTATCCAACATACTATATATTTATGAGCATACTTGTCTGTTGTTTGTGTCTTTCACTAAGAAAGAAGCTTTTGAGGACAGGCATTTTGTTTCTTTTATTAAGTGCTGAGTCCTCACTATCTGCAATAGTCATGGCATACAGAGGAAAAATTACTCAATAAATACTTCCAAATAGCTGCATGATTGAATAAACCTAAATATAAATAGACATGTAGTCTCCAGAAAATCAGAGATCAGTGGAATATACCTACATGAACACTACACAGTATAAAACATGGTAAGATCTCTAAGGGTTATACAGAGGAAATGATGTCAGGGAGAGGGAATCAGGAAAGGCTTTCCTTTGAAGGCACATTTAAAGAGTCAATATGCCTTCTTCTCTTTTAGGTGGTAGAAGAACCCAGGGGGTGGGAAGTCAGTGTGAAGAAAAGCCACTCAAGGCACAGAGAACAACATGTGCAAAGACCCTAGAATATGAAGCAGCTAGCAGATAGTTCTGTGTGGCTGGAGCGAGTTATGGAAAGTGATAGACAGGCTAGAAAAGTAAGCACTGGCCAGATTATAAAGTCTTTGATTGCTGTGCTTAGAAGTTTAGATTTATTCTATCCTGAAGGCAGTTGAGAGTTCCAAAGGAATCATAAGCAAGAGAGTGATTTGTTGAATATTGTGTGTTACAAAGAGAAGCATAACATATTTGGGGTTTATGATTTGGAAATTTGAGTGGCTAGCACTGTACTTATGAAAGATAGACTAAACACTTTAGAAAACAAATTTGGATGAAAATGATAAGTGAAGTGTTTAATTCTGATCCTGAGAATTGGAGGTTGTTTTAGGCCATTAGGAAGTTCTAAGAAGAAATCAGACATACCAGTGTACGGTGTGAGAAACCTAACTGTAATAAAGGCTGGAGGGCTTGAGAGTCAGATGACCCTAAAAGAAGATCTAGAGTGAGAAAGCAGAGCAGAGGACCAAAGTCCTAAAGGGACTGAGAATATCTAGCCTGGAGAAGACAAGAGTTAGGAAGATTTACGATCATCTGGAATTTGCTATTCTATGAAAAGGGGTTTTCATTGATTTTCCAGGTCTTCAATGGGTGAGCTAGGAATACCTAACAAAAAGACTTTAAGGCAATCTTTATTAGTCATCTACATATTATAGATAAAAATTTATCCCAAACTTTTAGTAGCTTAAAACAACAACAAACGTTTGTTTTCTCACAGTTTCTGTGGGTCAGGGAGTCAGGAGTTGCTTAACTGGCTTGGAGTCTCTCCCAAAGTTGCAGTCAAGTTGTTCGCCAAAGCCATAGTCATCTGAGACCTTAACCAAGGCTGAATGACCATCTCTGAGATGGCCAGCTTGTGTGGCTAGTGGGTAGTTGGTGGTGACTGCCACGAGGCTTCACTGTTTCTTCATAGTGCCTCCCCAAGCATGGGCCTCTCTTCAGGGCTGTTTAAATGCCCTCACACTGTGGAAGTTCGCTTCTCTAAGAAGTGGTGATCCATGAGATAGCAAGTTGGAAATTGTAATATCTTTGATGACTCAGTCTCCAAAGTAGCATACCATTACTTCCACAGTATCCTATTGGTTGTAGGAGTGAGCCGTATTCAGTGTCAGGAGGTAGAGACTACTAGGCAAGAGCACAGACACCCGAAAGTGAGCGTCATTGGGAACCATCTTCAAGGGCAGCCACTATAATAGAACTGTCCAATGACTAACTTCTCACAAGATGGTAAGTTTCACCGTTACACAATGTCTGGGCTGACTTGGGGCAAATGAAGAAGAGGGGCTTCTAGAACATGTGATGGTTAGACAAGCTTCTTCCTTTTATCTCTGTCCTCTGAGGAACATTTACACTGACTTGGAAAAAAAGGACGGCAAGAGAGAGAGAAACTGAATTGAGAACACCAAAATAATTTGCATTTTTATAGTAAAAATATTTGATAAGTTATTTGAGGGTTACATTTATTAAGTGAGCCTGGAGGTGAGGGCAAAAAAGAGCAGTTCCCCAAGATGAGATGATTGACAGTGTACCCTGGAGAAGGTAGCAAGAATTTAAACACTGAGAATTGTTTAATTAGCCTAAAACTTCATTCAGGACCTCTCAGCCTAATTTTCATTGTTTGTATTACATACCATAACATCTTTCAATATCAGCCCATCGTTTTGCAGCATCAAGCCCCAAGACTCCGAACCAGTGTTTTAGATAACCTACTAGGCATTTCATTCTCTAAAGAAACCAATTATATATGAAATTAATAATTAAAAATTATAAATAGAACAAGAAAACATGCATACTCCATGTCCTGCGGGTAGATTTTTGCATGGTATGTAGGGAATTAGGTGCAAAGAAATCCATTTATGTTAATGGGCAATGGGCATTGCATGTCTAATTTCTCATGCACCACACTGCTGATTTCCCCCTTGTGTCTTTGTCAGTACATGGGACCAATGGAGGGGGAAAGAAAAGTGAATGATTTATTTGATGGTCTGTCAATCATAACGGCAACCAGAGATATTCCAAAGCTGTTTTTAACCTCTATAGAAACAGTTAGTTAGACCATATGCTTTTTTCTTCCTGCCAGATGCTGTCATTCATCAATTTCCTATTAAGAAAATGGGATTCTGCAAAAACCACTGAGGTTTTTTCTCATTTGTAATATATATTCCATAAAACCAGACTGCAAACATAGCCTGCAGATTCTGCCAAATAACTTCTGACACTTGGTAATCTCCATATTAATTTTGACTGACCTTTAATGATGTTTCTTATGTGTGGTCAGTACATCATCCAAAAATATTATTTTAAAGTTACCTCAACCTGAGTTTAAGCCTAGAAGTTAAATAAATTTGTTTGTGATTATCCAGTCTATAAAAGGGGTAGAAATTAAATGGCCATTTAAAAACATCAGTAACCTAATAAAACACCCTTGAGAAAATAAAGATAATAAAATGTTTGAGAATTAAAGTAAGCAACATGATCCAAAAGTTGATTACATAAAGACGTAAAAGAAAGTGAAAAAAAAAATAAAACAAAACTACATCATTTCTCCCCACCTTCACCAAGTAGGAAGATCATTTTGTTTAGAGCAGAAGAAATACTTAATTGCTCTAAAATCCTGGGTGAATGTGTTTGTTTGCTTATTTGTTTGTTATCAAGGATGAAGACACCTAGGAAACCTAAGGGCTCCTTTTTTTAGGGACAATAAAATCCTTTCATCCTGTACATAGCAGCAGTATGTCTTCAGGCTTCCACACACAGCTCTAATAACAATTGTATTTTGATTTTTAAATCTAAATGCTTTAGGTAGTTGGAATATATTGACACTTGCCATCATTTATAACAGATTTTTCTTGAAGTATTCTTATGATAACACGGGTGGCTTCAAATGTTTGCTTGTCATACTGAATTTACTTATAAACCAGCTAAAATGAAAGTGTAAGGGAAAACAATATCATTGCATAACTTTCGATCTGCAGCATTTTGCATTGCCTTATTAATAGGAACTCACTCTTTGACAAACCCTGCAAACAGCTATAGATGAGAGGAATGTTCTTGAATTCAAGGCAAATTTCTTTCAATAGTTAAGCACTGATCAAAATTCTGAATTTTCTCTGGCTGTCAGCCAGCAAGAAACATGCAGGGTCTGCTTATTGTTTAAGATTTTGGTATAAAGCCACGCAGGAAAGAAAAAAAAATCTATAACTTTACAGCTGTCAGACTTTGTTGTATCCACTCCAGCCTAATATTCTCAAGTCTAATTTTTTTTTAAAGGTCAGAAATGAGCTATAATATAGTTTTTAACATTTTAATTTTCCCTTTTCTTCCCCTGCTGTTTTTTTTCCCCTGCTGGGACAGCTCCACTCATGAAGGTCAGGGGAATGATAATGCTGAGGTAGCTCTGTTTTTTTATTCATAGACCAGGTAGAGAGTGCATATAGCCATAAACGTATGCCGCCATCGCACGGCATTGCTATTGACCCCTGCCCTGAGCTGAAGATTGTACCTTCTCAGGGGATAACAAATGATTCACTTTGCAGGTAGGCAGAGGCCTGGAGCTCGCTTAGCCAGACACTGCCAATTTTCCTGAATGATCTCTTGTGATTGGTTTTCTCATATAAATAGACTATTTGTGAGTATACCACTGAACTCTGTTTATTTAGGAGTATGTGTTTGACAAGAACAGCTGTCCTAGAGTTGAGATGATTAGTACTTTATCTGCTAATGCAGGTTCCCATTCGGCTTTTGACTAAAAACACATTTTCATCTTGGGAAAACATTGCTGTCACTTTATGGTACTGAAACACATTTTTGGTGTTTGATCAAGTTGAGCCATTTAAAAAAAAACAAAAAAAAAACGTATTTCAGATCACTGTGGTTTGACCTGTAACTACCAACTGAGGTTCCCATTCTGTAAGGTGACCTAGAAAAATAAGCCAGTCCTATACATATAAATAGTAGGCCAGGTTTTCTCTTTCTTAGCCAGTGTCATTTGGGAGCATGGTTAAAATAAAGGTAGAAGTGAGCACAGAGAAAGACAATGCCCTGATTGTGACCTTGACTTAGGGAGGAAGGTCTTACACAGGTCCATGATGAATGAGGGTGGAAGGATCCAGAGGCCAACAGCTAGAGGATTATTTAACTTGGAGCCAACAGTCTTTAAAGTTTTGTGTTTAAAAGTATGATGTTATTTTATCTTGAAATGCTGTTGTGCAAATACACACAGTGTATATATATAATACTAAGAAGCAACCACTCCTTTAAAAATTATTGTTTTTCTATTTTTTGATATATTTATATGCTGTATTTTTTTAATGGCATCTGTCTGAGCTCTGTGAAAGAATTTAGCTTTAAGATTGGTTCAAAGCAGCTTAAGTAACCCTCCAAAAGTATAGCTCTCAGAAGTCTACTTGAACCTCAAAGCTCAGAATAAGCATGTCTCTCTGGTATTCTGTGTGCTCTCTCTGAATCCTGTCCTAGAGAAGGAGATCCAAATCTCCAGAGGGACTTTTTCATCCTCAATTTATAATTCTTCATCCCAGTCCCATCCATTATGTTTTTGCCTTTTCCTTCTCCCAAGATCTAAAAAGTCAGCAATCTTTTATTTATTATCTTCAATTCAAAATATATTGATTTTGCCTGAATTTAACCTTTGCATTTCAATTTCTGCTATAATATCCAAGCCCCCATAGTCTCACATCTGAGGCCTTTAGCTGAGGACTGATTTTTCTTGGGAGTATCCAGGCCAGTCCCTCTTTCTACCCATCTGTGTTAATACACCCCTAGGGCTATTGTAACAAATGTAACAAATTGTCCATAAACTGGGTGGCTTAATACAACAGAGATTTTTCTCACAGTTCTGAACACTGGAAGTCTGAAATCAAAGTGTCAGCAGGGCTGTGTTCCCTGTAAAGCCTCTAGGGGAGAATCCTTCCTGGCCTTCTCCTTTCTCCGGGTGGTTGCTAACGATCCCTGGCGTTCCTTGGTTTGCACACACATCACTCCCCCCTCTGCCTCCTCCTTCACATCTTCTTTTCTGTCCCTGTGTCTGTGTGTCTCTCTGCAGGTCCTCTGCTTGCTTATCTATCAGTCATTGGATTTAAGGTCCACTCTAATCCAGGATGACCTCATTAACTAATTACATATGCAAAGATCCTATTTTCAAATAAAGTTACATTCCTAGGTTCTGGGTAGACTTGAATTTTTGGAGAATACTTCCACTCATTATACTGTGTAGTGTCTCTCCAAATGACCTACTGGGATAACTAGCCTAACTAAGAAAACTACAGGACCAGTGACCTACCTTTTTCCATTAAAGGTATTTGGTGACTTAACAGTTGTGGAGACCACAGCCAAGTCATACAGAATAAATAATGTGAAAATAAGACAAAGATACAGAGACAAAGTTGTTCTTTGTAAAGCCCCCATATTTCTTCATCCAGAGGCTTGGCTGTGCTTCGCACTTGCCTACAACACAGAAGCTGGCCCCATCATGACTCAGGGCACAGGAAAATGTGCCATTAGGGACTGGAACCCACCACAAAAACTTGACACAAAGCATCATTTGTATTCAATTTAAGTTATTTAAAACAACATTTTAGGTTAAGATAAACACGACTACTTTTTAAACTTTTTTATTTTAATTTTTAATTACTAGGATTTCAAAATTTTTAATTATTCAAGACGTCCATTCACTCTCATCTGACTCGAGGATGATTTCATTGGAAGAGTCTCTATCCATTCTGTATGACCACAATCAAATTAATCTCAACATGCTTGCCATATAGTAAAACTTCAATAAAGTTTGTTAGATTAATAAACCACTCAAAGAAATTGCTCTGATTCTGCCAGTCATACACCAAGAAACTGTTCCAGAGATTCTCATTTTTTTTTAGAGAGGTCCAAGTTCCTTTCCTGATAATCTAAACCTCTTTGCAAGCTCATCTTCTGTCATTTCCCCTGTGGTCTTCACCATTTTTCTGCTGCCCAAACCAAGCAGGAATGAGATGCTTGCAAGCAATCCTTTTTACCCAGAACTTGAACCTACTACACTGAAGAGTGATGGCAGCCGTACCTTAGAGAACCATCAGGTAAGAATGATTTTATCACTTACTGTTTGTTCCATAACCTAGTAATCCCCCCAACTGCAGATGCAGACTATAAGCAGAATAAGTTGGACAAAGTGGTCTGCTAAATAATTCTCTGCCTCTACCACCACCTCTTCCTCCTGTTCTTCTTCCTACTCTTTTCACCTCTTTCATTTCTTCATCTTCTTTATTCTCCTTCTTGTTTTTCCTTCTTTCAAGATAAAAGTCTATGGGTCGTCCCTTTTGTTTTTTTCTCCTTCAAGATAGAAATCCATATATCCTCTGGCCAATTCATTCACCCTATTTAGTAACTTCTTAGATTATGTTGGGGTTGCACCTCTGCTTAAGATTCCTCACTCCTGACATTAAATCACTGTACTGCTTGTTTCTTTTTACTGATTAAATGTAAACCATGAGCATTAGCTGAGTGCCTCATCCCCTCATACCTTTGTCAGTTATGGTACAGCCTGAACAATATAAATCAGAGGCAACAAATGCAGTGACTCTAACCATATAGAAGTTTTATCTCCTATAATCTGGAGGTAGGTGGGTCAGGAAGTTTCACTTCTGTGAGATCATTCATTCAGGAACCTGAGTTACTCCCGTGTGACTGCTTCGTCACCTCCTAGATGTGTTGTGTTTTCTGTATGGTCTTACAAGCTTATCAGTACCGTGTGCATGTTCCAGCCTTTTGGATGGGAAAGGGGATGTGAAGGGTCAACAACATCCTTTTAAAGCCTGACCTGAAAGTTTCATATGTATGTAATCAGTGTCCAGAATATAGTCACATGACATAGCTTTAAGGGTACTACTGTCTCTAACTAGTAGTTTTATTTCTAAGTGGAAAAGGGAGACACTGGATCCAGGGAGCAGTTAGTAGTGCTTGCCAGTTCCCTGCCTGCCTGACAGTCCCGGTCTGGTCTCAGCTCCAACAAGAGTTAGTTCTCCTTGATGATTTCAGTAGTAGTTTATGTTCTTCATTTGGCAGTTACTGTACAAATCATTTAATTTCCAATTAAAATATATATCCTAATTCTTAACTCTAAATGAAATTTAAAAAATTAAAAACATACTTCACAGCAATTAGCACATAGTAGGCACTCAGAGAATATTCTTGGCTAAAACAATGTGTTGGAATAGAGTTGGGGATATTATGCATCCTTAATTGCTTTTTATGGTACTTATCCTAATGTGTTTCTAACTTGATCTTCATTAATATTCAAGAGAGAGAACTATTATCTTAAAACAAACTAAACTTTTCTAGCTTCAAAAGGAGAGATAATAAACTATGTAACCCACTAAGGGCAAATGTCTTTGAACTGAGTATATAGGAAAGGGGAATTAATCACCAGCTTTAACTGTTTCTTGGAGGCTTAGAGAAAGCACTGTAGTTGGAGAAAAGCATCATTCACTGAGGAAATGATAGAGAGATTGGTGAAGAGAACCATAGAAGTCAATGGCTTGTGCAGCCAGCTCTAGATTCCAAAGTTTAAGGGGTTGTGACCCAGTGGACCTAGAGGCTGGGAAATTGAAGGACCGCTGCCCAGGAAATGAAGAGTAGGAATCTAGGGGTTATAAACTTTCATCAGTGTGAGTGATGAGAGTTGGGTCATGTGGTAAGAAGTACTTTTTTCCAGAATCAATTCCTTTCTTTTAATATACACTTAAGACTTTTCAGAGTCAGCTTTATTCAACTTTCTCTATAGTTGTGCTGGTAGTATCTGTTCAGTCCCCCATATTCTAGTTGTCATAATGGATAATGTAGCTAAAGAACGAGTACGTATACTGAACTACAAGATCAAGCTATCTTTTGACAAAGAGAAACTTCTGTGAATGGGGAATAAACCAGAAAAGCAATTTCTGTGCAGTTGAAATTGTTTTAGGTTGATGTATTAACCAATAAATGAGGATAATGTTCTAATAATACTATTAGCTTATTTCATCTGGTAGATGCAAAAACTACTGCTATGGCCACACTTTCCTTTCTGTGGTTTGATGGGATTCTCAGCACAAAAGGAATCCTAAGAAGCAGAAATGGATCTCTTCCTTCTCCACTGTGGACAACAATATAGTGTGTAAGAGTGGTGTTTTGGAGTCAGACTGATTAGGTTCTGATCTCAGCTCCCCAACCCCATTTCTGTTGGACTTCAGGCAAATCAATGAATCAGTCTAATCTCACTTTCCTTTCTTATAAAGTGGGGAGAATAATAGTATTTATTTTCAAGGTACTGCCCTAAAACTAGTCATTGTCATCTCATGGAACCCTGTGATTTGTGCCTCCTCTTCTACCTTGCTTTCCTTTTTTGTAGCCCTCTATGCCCCTGCCAGGTCTGGATACTGAACAGGAGAATCATCTTTGAAATGGTTATCAGATGTCACTCATCTGCCCAGGATTATTCTGATGACTTCTCAGTGATTTGGCGCTGGTACTCCCCATCCCAGACCCATCTCCAAATGTAGTGGATTCCCTGCTGTTTTCTAACACAGTAAACATTCTCTCAATATGGCTGTGTGCCCAAAACCCTTTTCTTTCTTCTTCCTTTGGCTGGCTCCTTTTAACTTTCTGACTTGAACTCAGATATCACATACCTTTCTCAGGTCATCCATCTAAACAGTTCCCTCACATTTACTGTCTGGCACATCACTTCGTTTAATTTCTTCCAGAGCATATATCACTATGTTAAATTATCTGAATCACTTATTTGTGTACTTGTCTGTTTTCTGTCTCACCTACATGGAGGGTAAGCAAGGATCTTCTTTGCCTTATTCTTTCCTATTTCCCCAACAATTAAAAGAGTGTCTGGAACATACTAGGCACTCAGTAAATATTTGTTGTTAAGGAATGAGTGAATCGATGAATTCACATCTCACAGATGTATATTATAAATTAATTGAAGTAGTGCGCAAGAAGCAATTCTGTTTGTGCGAGACATTCAGCAAATGATCAAGAAATGCTAGTTACTGTTGTTACTATGAACTATCAATATTAACCACCTGCCCAGCTCCTGCCTACAGCCACTTCTCATCCATAGTTCCTTCCAATCTTCCTGATAACATTTGTTCCCTGATCCTAAGGATCCACAAAGTGAGACACAGCTTAAAGACTCTGTTTTACAGGAATTAAGTAGCATAATAGTCATCCATGCTTACTAAGTAATTTATTTTGGGCGAAGGGGTGGGAGTGTATCTGTAGAAATAACTGCTATTGGGAGCGAGGCATTGGTGTGAGATAGGGAGAGGTACAAGCTTTAGAGTAATTGAGAGATAGGTTCTAATCCCTGCTGTCTTGACACTGGCATTTCGTATCTGTGTGGGCTCCAGATATTTACTTAACTTCTACAGTCTTTATGATGTTCCCTCTTAGGCTTATTTTAAAAGATTAAATTAAAAGACCTATTACATAGAGAAGATCAGTGGCACATAGTAGGATCCCAATACATAGTGCTATTAATAATGCCCAATAATGATGCACGTGTTTTTAACCAAACCTCCAAACTTCTGAGAATGTATCAATTCCAAATACTTTTCCAGCTTAAAGCAGCTTCAAAGTTACTCTCCCCAGAGTAGTACTAGGTAGAGTTAAGTGAAGATAGAAACCTTTTTTTTTTTTTTCCTCCCCAGATTCACCTTTGTCAGTCTTACTGACTGTGAGGCTCACCTACCAATCTGGTAATTAGTGTTTTCTTCTGAATCAGACAGTTGATGCAAACCAACCTATGGTCAATAGGTTTCTAAGTTTGGGAAATAAAGACATTGTTATTTTCACTTCAGAGAACTGTACTCCTGTGTGGGGAAGATAGCAATTGAAAAAGTGGGTAAAATGAAATAATCACCTCTTCAGGTCTCCTTTGTGCACAATTTACTGCAGGCTGAGTTTCAAATCCATGATTTAGAATGTGCTAAATAGGAATTAGAAATTAAGAAGCTCCCAGACCGTGTTGTAGGCAATGTGGATTGATTTTAAACAGTATTCTTGGCTTTACTGATAATATTTGGGAATATTTTAAGACTAGCTCTGCACTGAAGATGCAAGGAAACCAATATTTACACAATCCAGTATTTAAAAAATCAACCCCAATATTGAGCAGGATAATTTGGGACTTTTAAAATACTCTGTTTAAGGAACTGTAAGGAATATTTGGAGTCCATCTCTAGAATGTGGAAGAATGGCCATTCATCCCATATTTCTAAGTATTCACCACTTCCCAGGATAAACAGATGAATAAGATGGAGAATGCAGTCAAGGGTGGTGGTGATGACTGGGAGAAGAGGTGATGAAAAGGTAAACAGAAATTTCAATGAAAAAGTAAACAGTGGAAAGCAGATGATGCGTAAGTATCCATTATGATGAGTCACAACATTCATTGAAGAGATATTTGATTGCCTTCTTTACTGGGACTATGGTAGTTAGACATACATCCTAACTGGAAACAGATTAACAATTGAATTACGTCCTGGGAATTGTGTTAAGTAAGTTCTATGTGGAAAAAGTAAGGGGTGTATGAGAACCAAGGCTAGGCACACAGTGTTCAACTTCTTCTGTTAGTAAGGACAAGAAGGACATCCCAGGAAAGAGCATTAGTTCTTCAGGCAGAGGAAGATGAGAGTTCGAGAAGGACTGGCTCAGATGGGAAAACCTACCCCCTACAGACTCCTTCCAGCCCTCCTCTTTTGCATAAGAAAGGTAGAATCTGCCACTAAGGCAGATATTTTTTTTCTCTTAATGCCAAAAATTTATAAGCTTTTTTTCCCCTTCATTTTTCATAAAAAATCATGGCTAATACAATTAGACACATTTATATTTTTAAAAAGATTTTTAAAAGATTCAGTATTACCTACATATCTAAGCATTCTCTATTCAATTTTAAATTTATCCGTTTTTTTTTTCAATTTAATCTTTTCTTAGGCAATTAAGGAATGGTTCAGAAGTGGCATTTGAAACCCACTATACTTTTTTCAGTGATGAATAGAAGTCATCATTCCCTTAGCTAATGTGTATGAGATATTTAAATTTTAAAAGATGGCTTTGCTGGTTGTACATGACACCAAGAACAGGCAGAAGCTGAAATCCTGAAAGGTAGCACACCATGTTATCAAATGAGTTTTTCTCTTCTGGGTAGTATTACTTACATTGTGCAAATGTGTTATGCAAAATAATCTTAAAACTGATTCTGCATCTTCGCCTCAGGTTCATGCAATATTCATTGAAAGTTTTACAAAAAAAGAAATTAATTTAGTATAAAAATCAAGCATTTTAAAATGCCCATGTATATCAGTGCAACAACATTCCAAATGGAAGCTCAGAAAAAGAAGCAGCAGCTCAAATCTGAATTTCTTACATCTTATTTAATTACCTGTGCATATATGTGTATATGTATGTTCTAGGCCAGTAAAACCACATGAAAACCTCAACATAAATTCTGATTCTTGCTAATTTCATGGCCTTGGACAGGTCACTGTATATCAACAAAGTTCATTTCCCTCTGTTGTTGAAATAGTGTTAATGCTGTTACATCAGCCAGCTATTTGATAAGGTTGTTTTAAACATGAAATAAAATTTTATTGAAAATTAAACATGTTTTACAAACTGAAAAAGTGCTATGTAAATCTAACTCAACTAAATTATCATGAGTCAACTTCTCTGACCTCCAGAGAGAGGTTTGGAGAATCTGATAAACATATTTATGTTACCACATGTAAAGGCAAAAGCAAGTCTTAGAGAATTTTGGCCTTTCTATATACATAGAGTATTTAATGTGTTATTTGGCTGGGCCAGGGAAATGAGTTAATATCTTAAGTTGCACACAATAATGTATATTTTCTAAAGTTTCTGCAAGTATAGAAGGTGTTCTTCTATAATTTACCAGACAGGTATAAGAGGAGGTCTTGAATCTTCACATTTGAGGCTTGTAGTCTTACTATTTCCAATGCTGCAATTATATGGATTGAAAAGGATTACATGATTGTGAATCACCTTATATAAGCAAGTTTTTAAATGAATTTTCATTGTGTATTTTATCTTATAATCCTGAGATGCAAAATTACATCAGATACCTCATCTTTAAGGAAGAGATTTTTTTATTATTAATCCCTCATGCAAATCATAAAATGAACTTTTTTTCATTTCCAACTAAAGCTGCTTTGCTCATTGACTTTTATGCTTTAGAAGTCAGTTCCTGTATAATTTATTTTTATTGGTTTGTGAATTCACATTCTTTGTCCAGAGTACATCACTGAGTGATCACTCTGCTGGGAATTATTGCAGCCTGGTCAGTTGTTTCTCAAGACCTGATTTCATGCTAATGGATTATTCTGCCCTTTGGCAATTAGATATATTTTGGTGTGAAAGCAAAATTGCCATTAAGTATGTATGTATTACTAAAAACCACCCTTTATTTACATCAAAAATTTTTTTGGTGACAATTGATGACATTGTTAAGTACTTCATAATAGGTTTCTTGTCTCTTACCTACTCGGACAGCAAAATAAAGCAGATTTAATCAACAAAATGGGTATGGAGGGGAATTACATGGGAAAATTTAATATTTTGAATTTTTCATAATACTACCAGAATGTTAGTTAAGAAGTTATTCATCCACATAATTTACTTTCTTGAAGAACATACTTTTGTGTTTATTTGTATTGTAAGCTGATACACATATGCACACAATTCAGCAGTTGTACTATTCACTGGCAAAAGGTAATACAGTAATCCTTATGCCCCAGGTAACGATGTAACTAATTGAAATGCACTGCCAGGAAAAGTCAAGTTTATTACCCTTGCCTACAACTTGCAGTGTGACATTTTGCTTTATAGCATTTGGAATCTTTCACCTCCCAAGAACAATGAACTTCAAAAACATAATACAAGTGGGAAAATTGCCTTAAAAATGTAATTTTAGAAATGATTCTTTGAAAATACTGTTAAATGAGAAAGTTTGGTGAAAAGATGAAACTAATATTTCATTCATCTTCTGTTGATTCACATTTAAACCCAATGTAAAGTTCAAATGTATAGGGGAAAGAGAAAAAAAAATAAGCTGATTGAATAAAATAAGTCAGGATGACTCCTCAAAGTTTAACTCAGCTATGGTCATTTGGGCATCTTTGCTAAGTGGCTTATGTTTTTTTTCTCTGTCAGTTTTTGTTGTTCTTATTCTTTTTTTCTCTGTATAAAATATCTTTTCAAGGAAAATTACACAATTATTAAACCCGTAGTTTCTTTGGGGACTCCATTTTTATTTAATATAGGATGATTTACCCATATACAATACAAAAAATAATAAAATAAATTCTATCATAAAAGAGGGGTAACTTAACTGAGCATAAGAGCAGTGATAATCCCAAATATCAGTCTGTGGGTTGCAGATGGTCTTTCATAATACAGTGACTATAATAGGTAATAGTGAGTTCTTAACTATGCCAGGCACTAAAGACTTTATACGTATTAAATCATTCATTCATCAATTTTAGGAGATAGATATATTTATTATTCTTATTTTACAGATGAAAAAATTGAACTTTGTACTGCAGCTATGCTCTTCATTTTGACACAAACCTCCTCCATAGGGTCTATCAATTCATACCCCAAATAAACTTCTAACAAACCACCTCAAAAATATATATATAATCTAAGTAAAAACAGCCTGTTCTCTATGCAGGCGCTGCATTCCAACTCCCACACTCCTTGTGGCTCCCACCTACCCCCACCTCCAACTTCCAATCAACCTTCTTTTATTCCTTTCCCATATTCAGATTATGGAGCCAACACTAAATAGGAGTTGTTCTAATGTTTCTCATTACCAAGGCAACCTACAAGTTCTATATCTTCTGCAGGGTCAGCTTCCAAGTTTTGTTTTGTTTTGTTTTTAATAACCAATGGGAATTTTGTCTTTGTTTCTTTTATCCTTCTACGAGAACAAAAGAGAGAGAAATAAAAATTCTGAAACTCACCTCTTCAGACCCTAACAAAGATTGACCTGAGTAGGAGCACAGGGATTAGGAGAGTGCCACCCCACAACTCCAAAACCCCACACAGGTTTCATAAATGGATCATGTAAAAAACAAAACAAGGCAAATAAATGCTCAGGGAATCTGTCAAGTTACTTCAAACAACAATTTATAGCTTCCTGCCTTCTCCCACCATTTTATTTTTGAATGTGAAATTGAAAAATAAACTGAATTCTGAAAATGCCTAAGGGCCAAAGATTCAAAATGAAACTGATTTGGAGAGGCCACCCGCTTTATCCCTATTTAAGAAAATTGCTAACGGTGTTGCTACTCGGGAGGAAGAGGTACCTGAAAGTTTCATGAGATAAAAGAACAGAGAAATGTTATAAATAAATCAAGAAATCAAGGCTGAATAAATAATCTCACCATTCTCATTGTTTACAATTTCAAATATATAAACTCTAAGTCATTATCAAGTCCATAAAGTGGCTTATGAATTACAGGGAAGTCATTCAGAATTTGAATTCAACTATTATGCTATTAATGCAGGAAATAAAATTGTGTGGGACTATCTAATAATTAAAGGGATCCTTCACTTCTATAAATATTGGAATTATCAAGCTCTATAACTTAGAAGTAAATAATACTATTTATATATCCCTGAGCCATCATTTCATCCCTCAAACAAAACCCATGTAAGTATCTGTAGGATTCATGGTGCACCTGGATATCTTTCCAGGGAATAAAAAAAAAGTTCTACTTAAATTTTATTCAAGGAGAATGTTTTACTTAGTTAAGAACTCACATGCATGAGTCTATAAAAATGTCACAATTGAGAATACATAACATCATCTGTAGATTATGTTGCATTTTAAGAACTGGTGGCCAATGGTAGCACTCCGTTTTTGCCAAGATATTCTCAAGTGGGCAGCAGGGAGACCTTAGAAAGTTACAAGAGCTATTGAATTTTTTAAAGGGGAGGCCACAAAAATCTATGCAGAGCTAGGCATACATTTCTATAAATAAATAGGCTATCCAAATAATGTGGCTCAATTACAAAGAGAATGAAAAATCATCCACTGAACTGGGTGTCCAGACGCAACTTGGAAATGCATGTTCTTCAGCAAAGGATTGGTTCTGTTCAAGAATATGCAGTCCTAAAAGTGTATAAAATGTGCCCATAATTATTATATACCAACTACTTCCCAGTACAGTATTAGACTATAGGGACAAACTGTTGTGGAAGATAGCCATGGTCTCTGCTCTCAAGGAGTTTACGTAATGGGGAAATGAACAACAAATAAATCACAATTCAAAAAGTAAGTGTTACAAAGAATCACATAAGGCGTATTCACTGGGGACCTACTTAAGATAGAATGATAACTTTCTGAGAGGGGATATTTGAGCTGAGACCTACATGGCAGGAAACAGGAAGTGAGGCATGAAAATGGGGGGAAGAGCCTGTCAGGCAGTGATCTTTAGTAAAAAATTTACACAGAGACACTTTCGTTTAGCAGTAGGAGATGTAGACATCCCTCTCCCTGCCACCCCTATCTTTGAACAACAAGCAAGTGGACGTGCTTATTTGGGAGAGATATAAGAAAGACCAGCTCCCAATTCAGCCTGGAAGGGGTTTGCTTTCTTTCACTTTGAAAATGCGGATTAACAATGATAATGCCCTCCTCAACTTTCTCTGGAGCGTTGCTAGGGTGACACTGTAATTCAAAGAACAGAATATCAATAAAGCCAGGATGTACAGGAATGTAAACAAGCTTTAAAAAAATAGTCCAAGTGTTTGTTAAATAGACCACGACGGGACAGGTCCATTATCATTGCAGAAATCTCTGTACTTAGTATGTCCAATGATCCAAATAGCTCAAAAACATAATCAATCCATCAGTAGTATTCAGCTTTCTAACTCTGATATCTGATTGTGAATTCTCTGTGTTTATTCATATTTCTGCCAAATGTCGATCCAGAAATGTATTAGCATCTGCCAGTGATGAATAAACATAAGATTGTGCTCCTGCAGTTCTTAGTCAGGCTGGTGAACAAGGGCCAGTCCAATCCATACCCCATGGATGTTTCTTCACATAACAGAACTGTGTTCTTTTCTTTAATAAAGTCAGCAGAGTCAAGGATGACTCTAACCTTGAATCCTTGACCTTTACCAGCAGCTCCTCTCTTTCTTCCCTTGCTCAGCCTACCCAGAGTTATGCATTTCAAAGGACCAGCTCTGGTTGCTTTCTTGTCCTTCAGTTTTCTTAATAGGCAAATACTTGCGGGATTCCAAAGATATTGGGTCTGAAAACCTCTGGGAGCTGAGAGCATCCAGCAATGCTTTGACAGCGAGGAACATGAAGATAAAGGGTGAGGCCAGCAGCAATGTCTAGCCCCCCAAGCTTCTGATTGTGAATGAGTTTAACAGCCCTGGAAATCTTTCTTTGCTTCCGTGACATGCAGTGTGGTATGCTGAATGCTTGTTAATTAGTCTCTTCTGTACATAAGTTGTGGTATCCGATTGTTCTGGTCACAGTACAGAAAGAGGCAGGCAGCTCTGGCAAAGATGAATGAGTTAGTTGTGCAGGGCACTCTGGACATACCAGTGTCATTCATTTTCTTGAAGCCCTTTGCGTGGTGAGTAATCAGCAAGGTTCACATAACCTCCAGCCCATGCCATTTGCATGCTAAAGCGGTCCTTGCACCCTCTTTAATCTCAATACTATTATTTTTGTGATGCTTGTTCTGCAGTTCAGATTAAAATGTAGCGAAGAGAAATGAATCAGAACTTCCTTCTGTCAGCCTGTTTTTTGCCAGGCTGAGTAGACAAAAGAACTTTCAAAATAGGTGTCAAAATGGGGCTCAAAGGGATGCTAGAGGCCCAGACTAAACATTGATGACTCTAGTTTATATAGAAAGACCTGCCATAGGGTTTCATGGTCACCTAGCATATTTAAGAGAAGGGCGTTCTTAGTGGCATTTCCTCATCCATGGTAGTGTGTGATTGTATGTGTGTGTGAGACAAAGACAGAAAGAGAATGTGTGTGTGTGTGCATGTGCGTGTGGATGTGTGCATTAGGAAGGAGGTATCTGCACTTCACCAGTGCTCATATGTTGTTACTTACCTATTAATGTCTATTTAACTTAGCTACCAGCTTCAACCAATTCAGGGACTAGTAGTAGAATACAAATCATAATAATAACCCTATCACTCTGGTCATAGGTCAATAGTCATTTCTGACTATTCCTTGAACATTCTAACTTCTTTTCTATCTTCTTATTTGCTGTTCCATCTACGGGTTACCCTTTTTCCCAATAATGAAATTCTTCTACTTGTTTTTTTAAGGCTAGTTTCAATGTCATGACTGTAAACAAGCCCCAATCAATTTTTCCTGAGAGTCCCTACTAGTTTTCATATACCACTACCAAAGCACTTAACGCTGAATTTCATAGCTATTTGTTTACATATGTGCTTCATTTATAGATTTGGAGCTCAAAAGTCAGTCAGTAGGCAAGTTAATGAAAGGATTAGGCAGTAACTTTCTAAAATTTTATGCTATTTAGAAAAAAAGCTAGTTTATAAAGAATTGGAAAATATTTTGTGGCTAAATTGTTTTCCATTAGACTTTTATATCCTCAAATACCATAATTACATCTTTTTCATCTCAAATCTTCAGAAACCTAGCACCCATTCTTGAACAATGCTTAGTGACTATATTCTCAGTGAGTGAATGAATGAACGGTTGTCACTTTCTAGCTGAAAATATTTTAGTGACACTATACTACCTGCTGGAAAATATTCAAATACATTAGGTTCCTTCTAATCACAGGCTAAAGAAATCAGAGTATGTTAACTTGGAATAGAGAATGTAAACTTTGCATTTTTTACATGTTTGCAGAGCTGTGTCTTCTAAAAATGATAAAGTTTGTTCTTTCTGTAAGTCCCAGCTCAGGGGTGCCCTCTGTGTACCCTCACTAAATTACTCAGAACTGTTCATGAGCTGTCTCTCCCAGCCATTTCCCCTTCCTCCTCGCCCTGCTTCCTTGCTGTCCCTGCTTTTTTCTTTGTTGTGTTACTACCATTTATTTAATGTCTCTTAATTATTAACATTTTAGACTATATTGAAAATATTTGCAAACACATTTGTCTCCTCTGATAAACCAGTGATTCTCAACCAGGAGTATAAGTCCTAAACATGTCTGGAGACATTTTTGGTTGTTATGCTTGGAAAGGAGTTAGGAATACGTCTGTAATCTAGTGAGTAGAGGCCAGGGATGCTGCTAAACATCAAACGCACAGGACAGCCTCCCGTAACTCAGAATTACCCATCTCATAATGTCAATACTGCTGAGGTTTAAAAATTCTGCAGTCAACTATGAACTCTTCGAAGGCAGGGAATGTGTCTCAGTTCACTACTAAATTGTTTGAATCTTCATAGTTAAACACAGGCTTATCTTATGTTCAGATAATATTTCATGAGTGAATAATTGAATAAATGAATGAATGAATGGTTGGTTGGTGGATGGATGGATGGATGGATAGGCAGGTGGATGAATCAGTCAATCAATCTAGGATCATTTTATATCCCTTTAAATTTTTGGCAGCATTTACTTTCCAAGTCAGAGTTGCTATTTATTATCTAAATTGTGGAGTAATCAAGCCGCCATCCAAGATGTTGATGGGACCAGCTCTCTTTTCGAGCATGTGCTTGACCACAGATCTTGAGCCATTCATTCTCAGCAATTATTACTAGCTTTTTCTGGTAGTTTGGTAACTAGGCCATTTGTATGCTCTCCCTTTGTGCTGATCACATTTCCCCTATTTTGTCGTCTATACTGTTATGATTTTTATAACTGTGTTATCCTTTGAGGATGTTGGAGAATCAGATATGACTCACACTTAAACCCTGAAGAGTCTGCTCTCTGGATTTCTCCTAGGCCATAGGACTTAGTTATGAGGTAGAGAACAAATACATTTTCTTTTCATCAGTCTCAACAACTTATCTTTCAGTCAACTGCCTTGTGTTTTTTGTTCGTGATTTTTAAAACAAGCATATCTAGAGATGAGAAAACACTCTTTACTTAGCCTGAGAAGGTCCCTCAAACACAAGCTATCCACATATTATGAAGTCTTTATACTTAACGTTTTTTCTCCTTTTTTTTTCACTTGTATTTATTTCTACATCTGCTACAGTAGGTGCCGTATGGATTTTAGGTAAAAGAGTATGTGAACTGCATGTGGTTTTACCCTCAGGCTTCTGAAGTGGTTTCCATCTGTGCATATCCTCACTACATTAGGAGCTGGCTCTGCTTAGTGAATACAGCGACACCACCCAATACGTGAGTTGCTACCCTTCCTTACAGGTTGGCCCTCCTGTTTAAAACAACAAAAAGGGTCTTAACTTGTTTTTCATTTAAACTTTAAATAAAAACAACTGCATGAACAAACACACATAAATCTTCCCTGGAAATAAAGAAACCACCAGGAATAATTGGGATTGCTTGAAATATTTGCTACTAATTATAAATGCTAGGGAAAATTCTCCTGCCAGGGACCCTATGTCTAGATTGATAAAACATGAGTTCATTGCATAAAAGAAAAAATTTTTAAAATAAGGTGAAGAAAAATATTGGAATTTAGATATCTTGGCAAGTTTATGCTCCCTTTATCCAGCATATTTTACCCCATTTATTTTTCATTGTGAAATATAGTATACATGAACTGTTTCATGAAAATGTATGTGTATTATTTAAAGAACAAAAATTAAATGATAACTATGTACCCACTACACAGCTAAGCAATTGGACATTATTGTATCTGAGATGTTGTTATGTGCTTCTTGAATTTATCTTTCATCTCTCCTGTGTCTCATAGTAACTGCTGTCCTGAGTTTTGTGTTAGTTCTTGGCTTTTATTCATAATTTTTACCCCATCTATGCTCCAATAAATGATACAATATTTAGTTTTGTCTGCTTTTAAAAAATACATGGAACCAGGCAGTGTATTTTCTTCTATCTTAATTCTTTCACTAATGTTGTATCTTTGAGACTTGTCAGTGTTGAGGTATGTAGCTGTAGGTCATTTATCCCACTCTATGAAATATACCACAACTTACTCTTGATGAAGATTTGAGGGTTTTTTTCTTTTTACAAACAGAGCTACTATAAATATTTTGAAAAATACATCCTGGTGTACTTTGCAACAGTTTATCTAGTGTGCAGATTTGGTACTAGAATGGTAAGGTTGTAGTGTATCTATGTGTGTGAGTGAAAATATGCTGCATATGGAAATAAATAGCATGAGATCTCAGCTGCAGACAGTAAACTGAGATTTATTGCTCTGATGTTACACATGCATCATTTGTGGGCTAGGGATCTGTTGCCCATCTTCTTCAGTCCAGAACCACTCTGAAAGAGAAGCCTCAAATAGTAACATTGTTAGAGGTGTGCCAGATAACACAGGTTACAACTGTCAAGTAAAAAAATTTTACTCAGAAGTGATATACATTATTTCCATTCATATTTTATATGCTAAAGTAAGTCATACAGCCACGTCTGAATTCAACAGGTGGGATGTAATATGGAGGGAAGGGCACTGAAGAGAAATGTGCCAGTACATTTGGTGTCAGTAATACAATCTACCACAGTGTGTATTTAACTTTGCTAGTGATACCAAACTATTTTCAGAGTGGTTACATCAAACTGAACTTCTACCAACAGGATCAGAATTCTGATGTCCACATCTCTACCAGTGTTCCATATTATCTGACTTTTAAATTTTTATCAGTGTGATAGAGATAAGTGATGTCTCATTTTAATTTGCATTTCTCTGATTATTAATGAGGTCAAACATCTCTTCATATGTTATAGGCCATTAAAAAAATTCTATGAAGTTTCTGATTAATCATTTTGCCTGTTTTTCTGTTGGTTTGAATAAATATCTCATCTTTTTTCTTACTAACTCATAGGAATTCCTTCTCTGGTTGTTAATTCTTTCTCAGTTTTGTGTTGCAAATATCTTCTCCCAAACTGTAGCTACAAATATGTCTTATGGTAAGAGAAGAACTTAATGTTTTTAATTATTTTGAAACAAGTTTAGATTTACATGTAAAAGTTGCAGAAAGTATATATACAGATCTAATGCGTTCTTCACTCAAATTCATTTTTCTGCACCATTTGAGAGTAACTTGGGGCATGATGCCCTACTACCTCTTAATACTTCAATGTGTATTTCTCATGTAAAAGAATAATCACAGTTTATCCATCAAAATCAAGAAGTTAATATAGATCCAGCCCTCCAGTTAATCCATGATTATCACTTAAGTTTTGCTATTTTTCCTAGTAATATTCTTTATAGACCCAGGATTCAGTCCAGGAACACACTTAGTTCTTATATCTCTTTAGTCTTCTTCAATCTAGAACAGTTCCTCTGTCTTTGTTGCTCTTCATACATTGATGTTTCTGAAGAATACAGGCCAGTTACTTTGTAGATTGTCTCTGAGTTTGGAACCTTATGTTTTCTCATGATTCATGTCTTTTGCTCTGAATTCCACAGAAGTAATACTGTGCTATTTTCATGTAACATCAGGAGGCTCACCATATCGATGTGTCCTATTACTGGTGATATTAACTTTTATCACTTGGTTGGGATGTTGAACGGCAGGGCCTTACACTCTAAAATTAATTAATTAGGATGTTGTACTTAAATTGGTAAGTAATTCATGAGTATATTATGATGAGATTATTTGCAATTATTTATCCTGTTCCTCATTCACCCACCAGATTTAGCATCCATTAATGATTCTTGCCTGACTTAATTAGCCAAATGTTTATTTTCTAATACTGTCTAGATTTACTAGTTGGCATCTACTTCAAGGTAGAGCTTTTCCCTCCCTTCCATTTAATTAATTGATTAATCTATTTACTTATATCAGTATAGACTTGTACATTCCTATTTTACTCAAGAGTTTAAAAATTTACTCAATCCTTTACTATCACTATTTTCATGGTCAAATTATCCAAGATGTACCCAATAGCAGCCCCTTTGAATTGGCTGCTGTGACTTTTGATATGTCCATGTCATTATTTGAGCACTTCCTTTTTGTTTCAGGTCATTTATAGGTTCAGCTAATATTTTTCCTGCCAAGTCAACCATTTCCCTAGGGAGATCAAATTCTTTAGTGGAGAATGGTGTTTAGAAACTGGTCATTCACTAGACAAACTGGTATTGGGGTATCCTTACTTCTAAGTCCTCCTGGCAAATGCACTTGGGAAATATGTCTGTATATGCACGAACACACACATGCTTTTATATATTTCTATAGATGTATTTCTATATGTAGACAAAAATCATGAGTTTACACTGATAATTTCTGATACTAATCAAACACCACAGAGTTTATTCTAGTCTTTCTTGTTCATGATCCTAACTTCCTTCTCCAACAGTGAGAAATGTGGCTCCCAGTACCTTCAGTCTATTTACTTATTAGGTCAGTCTCCCTGTATGTGGCCAAACTTGTGGATGAGTCAGCCCAAAGGTGAGCCTTAACACAATATTTCCTTCCACCCCTTTAAGGCATTCAAGCCAAAAATTCCACAAAAGAAGGGGAAGAAGTAAAAAGGACAAGCCTGTCAGAAACCTTAGCCCTGGACATGAGCCCTGCTCATTTTGGGTCCCAGCCCAAGAATAGGCCCCAGACATTCATAGGCACTATTCAAATCTCTTTCCCACAGAGGAGCAGGAGAACATGGAGAAGAAGTAAGTAGTTTTTATGTAGACGTATTTATCCAACTTTTTCCTTATGATTTCTACTATTTTACATCTTGTTCAAGAAATCTCTTACACCCAAGAACAGTAAGATGGTCTTATATATTGTCTTCTAAATGTTACATATTTTTGTCTTCACATTTAGGTCTTTTAATGTCCTTGGAACTGATTTTTTACTGTGGTGTGAATTTGGGTTCCAAATTATTTCTCTTTTTCCATATGGATAACCAGCTGTCTCAGCAACATTTATGGAAATGTCCATCCTTTCCCACTGATCTGAAATACTATTTCTGTTATACTTTTAGGCTCTCTATACTGTTCTATTAGTGTATTCACCAATTGCTGTACCCATACCAATACTCTATTCTTAGAGCCAGGACCAGCCACATAATCTGAAGGCCCAGTGTGAAATGAAAAGGCAGAGACCTTGATAAAAAATTATTAACAATTTCACAATAGTGACGGCAGGGCATTAGACCAAGTTCAGGGCCTTTGAGAGAATAGGTCCTGTGTGACTGCACAGGCCACATGCCTGTGACGCCTGCCCTCACTAGAGCTTTAAGTATTAGCATGTCTCATGTCTGTTTGGGAATTGTGCTATTAGAATATCTCTATTCTTCCAAATCACCACAAACTCATTTTCTTTTTGTGGGAATTGATGAAATATCAAATGTGAAGATTTCACCAAGATAAGCCTACCTCTTGTATTGTGCTCTTCCAGAAAATCCTTTTTTTTCCCCCCTTTTCCAAGGGTTGCCTCAACAGAGTACTGCCAAACTGGTAGTTTAAAAGAACAGAAATGTACTGTCTTACTGTTTGGGAGAGTAAAAGTTCAAAATGAAGATGTTGGCAGGGCCATGCTCTTCCGTAAATCTGCAGGGAAGACAAATTTCCTTGCATTTTCTGTGCCTCCTGTGGTGGCTGTCCGTTCTTGGCAGTACTTGGCTTACAGGTGCATTGCTCTAATCTCTGCCTCCATTTTTGCGTGATGTTCTCTCTTTGTGTCTCCTGTCTTCACAAAACTGTCAGCTTAAAAGGATACCAGTCATATTAGATTGGGAGATGACCCTACTCCTAACTAATTACAGCTACAAAGACACTGTTTCCAAAGAAGGTCATGTTCTCAGGTACAGGGGCTTAGAATCACAAGCTCAGTGGTAACAACTGTGATTTCCATAGCTGTATTCTTTTCTTCATCCAATTTACTAGTTCTTCATTGTATTTTACATAGACCTGGTTATTTATTTCTACTTCTGTCATGCATTTTTTTTTTTGTGTATGTCTTTATTAGAACTACCTTCCATCTTATGTTGAATGATGGAAGTAGGGAGGATATTTAAAATTTTATAAGTAAATCATGTGTTCAAATATAAATTTATTGTTCAAATAAAATTTATTTTTCTGCTGCCACACACACCTGCCAGTCTATCCACATGTTTCATTTTGAGGAGAGAGAATATGGGATAGGTATCCTTTCAGGTCTGGAGTTAGATTGCCTGGATTTATACACATGCTTTACCTTCTTAAAGTTGTATAATCTATTTAGTTCTCAGGTTTCCTAAATTTAAAATGAAAATAAAAGTTGTAAGTACTTCAAGTACTTACACATGGTAAGTACTGAATGAATATTAGCTTTCATTATATATTTTTATATACTTACTATGCTTAACAATTATGGATATATGAACTTTATAAGTTATCAATCCTAGTTCTGCTGTAAGTGGCTTTAAAGGGAATTTATTTATTCGACAGCTACTCATATTTCCTAGTAAATGATAGGCATTTTCCTAAATAAACTCATTTGTTATATAATCCTAGAACAGTACCCAGCACATAGTAGATGCTCAATAAATCAATGTTGAATGAATGAAAATGAAGTCCCTGATATCATAATACTCATAATCTACTTGGAGGAAAGATGCGTTGAATAAATACATAATGTAAAGTGCCATTACATTCTATGAAGAAAAATAAAGCAAGGTAAGGGAAGAGCGATGGAATTGGGGTAGAATGCAATTTAGAAAATGAGGTCACAGGATGCATTGCTGAAAAGGGGATATTTAAGGAGAGCCCTGAATGACCTTACTGCCTGCCAGGCAGTGGAAACAAAATGCAAGAGCTCTGGGGTGAGAATGTGCTTGGCCCGTTTGGGGAACAACAGCAAGAAGCCATTAAGTTAGTAATATAGAAAGTTCTCTTCACTTGAGATACCTACTAATGTCCAGTGCTATTATGCAATTGTAAAATGACCCCTTGTAGTATAGGAGCTCAAAGAAGGGAGGGAAAATTTGTCATGGCTAGAATGGTCAGTCAAAACCTTGCAAAGGCAGGAGGATTTAAACATGGGAGGAAGAAAGTCCTTTAGGGCAACTAGGAAAGAGCAGCTTCAGCATCTCCTGGTAGCTTATTAGAAATGCAGATTCTCATGCTCCACCCCAGTTTACACCCTAAGGGTGGGATCTGGGAATTTTTACTTCAGTAAATTTTCAGGATTATTTTAATGCATGATGAAGTTAAAAAGCACTGCTCCAGATCTACTTCTAGAACTTTAATGGACATGCACATCACCTGCGGATCAGTTAAATACAATCTTTCACCCAGTGGGTCTCAGGTGGAGTCTGAGTTTCTGTAGTTCTAACAAGCTCCCAGCTGAAGCACATACTACCCGAGAATTGAGGTCAGCCAAGTTTTTCTGTTAAGGGCCATATATTAAATACTTTAGGCTTTGCTGCCCAGGTAGTCTCTGTTGCAATATGAAAGGAGTCATAGAGAATACATAAATGGGTGGGCATATTCCTATAGAATTTATATTTATGGACACTGAAATTAGAATTTCATGAAATCATTATGTATTTCAAGATACTCTTCTTTTGTTTGTTTCCATTTAAAAATGTAAAAGCCATTCTTAGCCCATGGGCCAAAATTTGCCACCTCCTAACTTAGGATGTTGCACAGGGCCAGTGATTTTGTTTTCCTCTCCCCCAGTTGTAGGAGTGTCTAGTTTTTATATAGGAGAAGGTTAAAAAAGTTGAATTTTTCCAAATGAGGAAAAAGCTTTCAGGAAAAATATATTCCCATTGTTAATGGCATGCAAAGGATCATTAAACATTAAAAAATAATTAAAATACAATGCACATTCTATAAAACCATGTAAAATATGTGTTTAAAGAAACTGGAGGAGCGCTAACTTGAATATGGCAAAAGATAAAAATGCTAGTTGGTTTCAAATACATGCAAGCTTGACTCATAGGAGAAGATGACTACATAGTTGGCTTTTCCACAGAAGGCAAAACTAGCATCAATGGATCCCAGTTACAGGGGAACCAATTCCAATTCTACCTGAGAAAGAACTTTCTTAAACAATTGGAGTTATGTAATAACAGAACTGGTTTTCCTGGAAGGTAATGTTTTCCCAGTCACTAGAGACGGATTAGAGAGATGTTATCAGTCTGATGAGCATGAAGGAAAAATAAATTCTTTGTTGACTCTAGGACAGATTCCATGTTTCATATTTATCTCAATTTATTCTCTTCTGTATTCTCTCTAGTAGTCTCTGTTAAGTTCTTATATCAACTCTGCATAACTATTTTAAAAGCCTCCTAATAAATCTCTTCACCTCCAGTTTTAACATTCAGTCCAATCCAACACTGAAGTGCCAGAGAAATACTTCGAAATCTTAGCTCTGATTATGTGATTTCCCTGTCCTCAAACCTACAGTGGTTTCAGATGAACTCTTCAATAATTTCCTTATTCTGGCATCCAAGCCCCTTCACAGCCTTCATAAGCTTTCTATTCCCCAGTTCTTGCTCATCCACTTACAGTTGCAGACCTGCCTTCTCCACCCCCATCTATTTTGCTTTGCTCAGGCTGTTCCCACCAGCTGCTATACTCTTTCACCCACTCCCACTCATTCTTATCTGTGTAAATCCTACCCATGTTTCAAACATCATCTCAATTGTTATCTCCTCCATAAAGATCGGTATTATTTATATACACACACATACACACACTCTTTATTTCTCCACAGCATTTTGAATTGCCATCATAGTAATTAACAAACATTAGTTTTCTGAGTTAATTAGTTTTCTGGTGACTTATGACCTGGGTCCTGTGCATGTTAATAGTTTCTTCTCTCATAGCTGCTCCCTTTTCTATTATGCTCCTTCCATTCTGGCCTCTACTGGTTTCTCACATGCTCTCAGCTCATTTCTAACTCTGGGCTGCTCTACTTCTAAAGCTCTTCCTCTAGGCTGATTCTTTTCATCATTCAGCAATTAGTTCAAATTGTTATCTCCTTTGACTACATCATTTGCTCTAACACATTTTTTTTCTGTTTCTATTTTTTTAAGACCTTGTCTTACTCTCTAACCATCTTGTTTATTTTTTACTTGTTTATGTCCAACTTCCCTGAACATTGCTAGAAAGTAAGTCCCATAAAGACAGATACTTCTAATGTGTAACTGCAGAAAAGTTCTAGGAACATGGTAGACATTGAATGAATGGGTAGTTAAATAAATTGACTATTTGATTATATGTGCTTTAAGAGAAGATATGATACCTGTGCATCTTTTCCTTCCCACTCAGTATTAGTTGAGAGTGGGCCCAGATAGCTAGTGGAATGTCATTGAGTAAGCTCTGTGCTATGGAATATAGGCTTTAGAGTTCATTACCTATCTAAGCAATTAGCATATATGATAAGGGATCAAAGAACAATGAAGGTGAGAGATAGCTGTTAGTATGTAGTACAAGCATATGAGTAAAACAAGATGCAAAGCAGTATGTAGGATATGATGTCTTTTTCTTAAAACTTCAGCTATGTAATCAATGACTAAAACTTCAACTACAGAGAAAAATATGGAGGGATACATGTCGGGTTACTTTGGCAGGGACGGGATAGAACATAGTATGTGAAAAACAAGAAAAAAGGACAAAAAGAAGTTAAAAAAAACATGAAAACCAAGAATCACTGAATGGCACACTTGGAAAAAGAAGTTTATTTCCGTAATACATAGGTTAAGGTTAGGGGATATGAGGGCTGGAAAGTTAATTTAAATCTAACTTCAGGTGTATAAATCAAGCAGAGAGACTGGGAATAGGCTTTACTTTTTGTTATACTCATCTGATTTGATGTTTCTTCAATAATATATTAGTGACACTTGGGCAGAAATTACACTGTTGGACATCTGCCTCTGCTGAGCTTAAATGCCTTGGCAGGAAGAATAGTTCTCTTTTGGTCTCTGTCTTCTGAAAAGTTATGATGAAAGTCATAGCGAGAGAATAAATAAGGAAACCTACTAGGCCATAGTTTCAAGAATCACTTTCCTGATTACTATGGCAATTTTAAGTACAGGGAAGAAGTCCAAGAAAAGGAGGAAATTCTTCTGTGTCAGAAGCAAAAACCTATATTTAAAATCGAATAGAGACTCCTCCTTGTAGATCTCCATTCCAAGTCATCTGAGGGCATGTGCCACTGCCAAAATCCTGAGGGCTCTCAAACTTGAGAGGCAAATGAAATGTCCACATCAGTTCCTGTGGCACACACATCAATCACTCTCGGCAAATGCCCAGTGGATGGCACATGCCCGGAAAACAAGGAGCCATTCACATTATCTCTAATTGCATATCATGTGCTTTGAAAACCACCCACTAAAATATCACAGTGGAATTACAAAGGAACAGTCCTCATTATCCTTATTATCTTCCTCTTATGGAATTAAATAACAGTGTGCACAGTAATTTACAATTTTTCTTAGCATTATAAACACATCACAAAACAAGCTTTGTTGAATCAAGGCAAGTTCAAGAAACAAAGGCAATGTAGATAAACAGTCAGGTATGTACATTTTAACTTTGCCTTAATATAGTGTGTGGTTAAGAGTGGATGCTCTCAACTTGCAGAACCTACATTTGAAATAGTGTGATGTTGGGAAGGTATATCAATCCTCTAAGCTTCATCAAAATTGCTATAAAGTATACATAATACCAGTAGACACATCAATGAATGATTGTTATAAATAATGTAAAAGTGTGGGCATAAAGTCTTAGCATATGCTAAGTACCTGGTAAGCAATAGATGTCACTGTTTTTATTGTTTTCTCAGTCTACAACTTTGCTGACTTGGCTGGATTGCTAATGACTTTCAGAAGAAATGAAATATTGGTGGATAGCAGTCTTATTTTATGCCAAAGCTATATTCCTGAAAAGGTCTCATAATTCAAAGCTGACATAATTCAACATTAATTTTGTCATAGTAATAAATAGAAAGTAATTGGAGTGAATTTTTAAGGTGCTTAAATCTGTAATCACTATAGTGTAGGGGTTGTTTCCATGGCCATGTCACTAGCATTTCTTCTACTTTACCTTTTTATAGAAGACAATTTCTGCAAACTCAGAGTGTAGCTAGATTAGAGTTAGTTGTTATTTTGCCACCATCATGTCCAGTAATTTTCAGGGCATCCTGTCCTAAATTCATAGCATTGTGTATCACGGTAGGGCCTTCATGGCTTTCTGCACACCTAAATTCTTTCCAAAGTCACCATTTTGCAGCTGGAACACTATCATTGCTAGTAAATGGACATTTCCTTGATGTTATTGAAGCAGATTTAAAGTTACAATAAAACTGAATATAAAATAATGCACAAAAAGTTCCAAATCATTCAGAAATTCCGTCACTGGTAAATAACAGTTTGGTTCACTTTTAAAAAAGAACAGCAAAAAAGGATGTTAAAAAAGGATAGTAGGTATTTCCCCTTATCAGCCCAAGTGAAGCCATCACAAGTTAATATAAGCAGTAGTGTAATTTATAACCCACTTGACCTAAAATTTTAAAATGACATGATGATTGGCAATTTCTTTAAATGGCAGAATATTAATTAATTTCAACATTTATGTATATGATATGCTTTATTTAAAATATGTATGTTACTTAAATATTTATAAAAAATGACCAAACTCTAATAGCTCCTCTAAGCCCAGTTAGTACCATGACTACAGAAACCTGTTACATAATTGCAGTTCCACACTGTCTTTCTTGCCTGTAATTGATTCTGGTAAAGGCCCCAACTCAGTAAACCCTCATAATAATGTTAATGTGCCAGTAACTCCTAGGGCTTAATTGTTTTATAATGTTCACAAATGTGTCTGTTGTCCTTGTTGCATTCAGGATAGAGGGCTCATTGCCTCAAGTTTCTTAGCCTATGAATCATTTGGAGATAAAGTAGATGAAAAATCTCTCTGCTTCTGCGGAGATATGCAGGTGAGTCAGTGAAACTTCCTTCTGGTACCTGCTTTCTACAGCTCTTATACTAAAGCATAGGTGCACACATTTCTTGCTAGGCGATGGGAGCTTATCTTAATTTTCTAAGTTTCCTTTGGTACTTTCCTATTGCCTAACATCTCCTAACAGTGTGGGCTTCCTGTCTCCTGAGAATTATTGGGTATAATAATTTTGAAATGAGATGGAATTTCACCTAATTGTGTAGCCAAAATTTTTAATAAACTTACAATGCAATAGTGGGAAGATGTTTGTCTAAGAGTTGATAAGGAAATCTCTAGAACCTTTTTTGTTTCTTGATAAATTTCTCTTAAATTGTAGTGTCAAAGGCTTAACATTGAGTAAATTGCAAATTTCAGTGAAAGATGGGTTTCCCACTCATGACCCTCTTTGTCTCTCTTTGTCCTGTAGAAGCCCAGATCTCTCACTCTTGCCATGTAATAGCCCACATTTGTCTCAGTCTCTGTCTCTCTCAGAAGAATCTATCAGACCCACAGAAAACTCCATGCTTTGATTCTCTCCCTCTTCATTAAAAATGAATTGTTGTACAGTATTCTTCCATCTGAACTTTAATTTTTGTTGATAGAAAATAGTTGCTAAAGCAGTTATTCAGATAAAATAGCATTTCTCTAAAAATGTTCCCTAGAACCCTAATTCTTCAGGATATTGTACAGAAAAAGAAAAAAAGAAACTTTTTTGTGGTCTCATCAATATGGAAAATGCCTTACACTGCATCATCTCTTTTAGAGATCAAAAAATTGACATTCTCATATTGAAAGTTCTGAGCAGTATAGAAGCTGTCTTAACTTTGCTTAACCTAACATTTCCCAGAATTTCACCTTGTCACTATCCCTCCCTACCATTTTTTTTTTCCCAATAGCACCTTCAGAGATACTAAGGTGAAATAATCCTTGCTGAGGCCCTGGCTAGCCTTACTGAGTAAGATGGGATATGCAAGGTGGCCCTTGTATGTAATGTGTAATTCATAATTGTCATTATCTTTAGTCCCAAATTAACAATTATCAGATAAACCCTTGAGTGTGAGCATTTGTATCCACACATACAGATTTATCTAAGACAGGTGCCTCAGATTCTCTACATACAAGTTTTATTGTTTTAATTGCCTGGTCCATGTTGAAGTATTGTCTCAGGAGCTACTAAATTGCAAGTGTTTGTCTCTATGTTTTACCTTTCATATTCTGTTCTTATTTTATTTTTTGTTGTTATCTTAATTTTCTAAAGACTTCTTTGTCATTTCATGGCTGGCTGCCAGGATTCTGGGAAATATGTGTTTTAAAGTTATTTTTCAGAATTCCCTACCTGAAAAATACTAGTAGTAAAGCCACCTCCACAGTTGCACTGTTTTACTTTGCAAGAACAAGTGTGAGTCAAAAGCAGCCGCAGTATTCATTTCTCATGGGCCTGTCCTTGGGCTCACTCTGGGAAAATCCTCGTTCCTTCTGATCAAAAAAGAGAACTTTCTCCCTGTGAATTAGAATACAGTTCACATTTGCCCACAAGATCACACAGTGATTTCAGAAATCTGGGCTTGCTCACATCTGGGGAATGATGGCAGGATGCCCCTAGTTAGAAGGGCTTTCAGAATCTATGTGCATGGTTTTGATTCCCTATGCCTCATTTTTCATCTTTGCCTGACTTGATTTCTTGTTTTGTTTTGTGCTTCACTCTTGCAAAAAATCTCCTTCCTCTGCCCAGCTCTTCCTGATTCTCTCTTTCTCTATCTTACAAACACACACACACACACACACACACTCAGACAAATCACAAAGAAAAAGTAAAAGGGGGGAAAAGTGAAAGGTCACCTTCACAACAGGTTTTCCAGGATTATTTAGATGTAATGAATAAAATTGCAAATTCTATTGAGGCTTTTAGAACTAATGAAAATTATCAATGTGTTACACAGCTGCATTTCAGTTTTGTTTGTCTGAGCCTGGAACAGAATAGATTTTATAAATAGAACTTAAATGTGACCACAGAGCATGCATACTAATCAGTTCATTTTAAGATATTGTTTTGCAATACTTTTAAGATGCACACATGCTGGGAAAAATTACTTGTCAGAGGAACAATGTGGAGCAATTTCTTACCAAAGTTGCTAATGGAACTACTTTTTCCTTTTCTTTTTCTTTTTTTCTTTTTTTTTTTTCCAACATAAGCATCTTTCCTTATCCATCTTTTCTTTTAGGTAAATGGTAAAGTGGGAAAGATTTAGAGAGAAGGAAGGCTTTGTTCCAGGGAATTTCTATAGGAAACGTGATTTATTTGTTGAAAGCATCCATTAATTTGGGAAGGTTAAGATAAAGGTAATCAAAATATATTGGTTAGCACTTGCTGTGTTTCATCATCTATTACACACTTTCTTGGCTCATGTAAATGTGGAGGGGCTTTTTTTTTCCTGCCAGGCTCTAAAGAGATTGGAAGCATGTGGACTGGAGTGCTAAGTGGACCCCCACTGAAAGTATTCTCTATCAGCCGCTGATTTCCTCTAAGTATGCAATCCTATCTGAATAGTTCTGATATCTGGATAACTTCACTCCTCTTTGACAGCACGCCCCCCTGCGGGAATGCATTTGTTTCACTTGTTTGAAGGTGGAAATCCCAGGGGTGAGTTTTGATGTGGAATGAGGCACTAAGCCCAGAGCTTCCCGTAAAGGTGAAATGCAGACACTCTTTTAGAGAGGAAAGGTAACTCAAAGGAAAGCTTCACTTCCCCAATCATTAGCAGAAATGAATGTGAAATTGTTAAAACTCAAATGTATTTTAAAAGCCAGTGGTGGTTTCTGTAATGGTGCGTCTCCTCCATTTCCCCACTGGTTCTCATGAAGAGATTCTGAACTACTGGGCACTAGTGGAAACAATGAACCACAAAGAGTTTTGAAGAAACTGTCATACAGGTAGGGGGTGTGTGTAGGACGGGGACACAGAAATTACCTGGATAATTAAAATCTCTGGAAAACTGAGCCATTTCATGTCAACCATTCTCCACCTTCCAAACTCTCACTAAAGCTATTGATATTGATGTAGAGAAGAAAATAGTTGTATGAATGCCTATTCCTCTCCAAATCAAACCAACCAATATCTACTATGCCCAAAGTTGTATACGTTTACTAAACTCTTCCGGACAAGCCACTGGACCATCCCTGGATTCAGCATCTATGGCCCATAGGTCAAATCCAGCTCACAGTATCTTGTATAGCTTAGGAGGTGGAATTATTTTTATCTTTATAAAGCTTTGTAGAAGACAGAGATGAAGACGAGGGAGGGGAAAGGGGGAGCAACAAGGGTGGTGTGTGGCCTCCGTAGCCTAAAATATTTACTGTCGGGCCCCTGACAGAAAAAAATTTGCTGCCTCTGCACCATGCAATATTCAGTAATCAAGAAAATCATCTGGAAAATTGCACAGTCCCTGAATAATTAAATGCTACCTGAAAAACCGAGAAAGTAGAGAAATTTAGTACAATAAAAAGCACCTGTGTAGCCAGTGTTTTCTTTCCAGAACTTCTGGAATCTCGGGATTGGAAATAATCTTGGGAGTCCTCTAATCAAACGTTTCCAAAATGCAGCTTCCATATGAGACTGTGCAAAATCAGTTGCAGTGGTACCTGAAAAACATGCTTTTATTTTAATATAACTAGTATATCAAACACATGATTTCTCAGATTTTATGTCTTGGGATGAGGCTAAAGTATTAAGTATACAATTGTACAAATGGTAGTAGATATATTAGGAAGCATTAAGATGACTTGTGAATGAGTAAAGTCTACAGAATACAGATTCTAGACCAATCTCTTCCCTTTCTATTTTTCAGTTGAGGGGTACATGAAGACTATATTAAAAGCAGAAGAAATACACTTCAGTATACCCTGATTATAAAGCAACATATGTTCTCTATTTTAAAAATTGAATATTGTTAAAAATACATAGTGTAGAAAATGAAAGTTTCCAATAATCCCCTTGCTAGAATAATCCACTGTTAATAATTTGGTTTGTATCTCTCCACATCAAATTGTTTAGGCACATAATAACATGCTTTATATTTGTTATATCCAGGCGTGATTTTTTGGTCTGAAATTTCTGATTTATAGATTATTATTATTGACCACTGAATCATGTTTAGATTTTTAAGGGAAAAAGGACTTACTTGGAATATTGGTTACAGTACAAGTAGGTGCATATTGGAAAGCAGGGTGCAAATTGGGAGGGATTTTATCCATTAAATCCAGACACAGGCAAGGTTGGAGAGCTAGTGAGTGATTGTGAGTAGCTTATGCAGTTCCTCCAACATTTCTTCATTTCTACCATTATTTCTGCTGCAGGTTAACTGGAAAGGTTAATATAATTGCTGACAGGTTGTGGAACCTAAGTGATGGTGAAATTTACCACTGCTTCCTCAGAGGAGTCCCTGCTTCTCTTTAAACTCTCCTCACTTCATATTCATACTACCAGTTCTTAAACTTTTTAGATCACAATCCATTCTTCAACAGGGCAAAGAATATTAAGAGCCAAATCCCCCAACTCCCACCCAAGGGTGCTTTTCAATGGAAAATAGCTTGTTCAAAGGGCCGAAATAAACGGAAATACAGTTTTGCCATTGATATAGATGAATTGGGTATCATTTGCTTGATTTAAAAAAAAATGCAACCTTATTTACAAATGCAGTGTCCTAGGAGTATAAGCTTATATAGCAATTAGAAACCAATGTCCTATAAACTGAAAACATGCACTTACTCCTTAGGGATCACCAAACATCCCACAACAAAATAAATCAGTAATGATTGAACAGTAATTTATAATAAAAAAGAAAAGAACAGCAAATGAAAACCACAACTGAATTAAGTCAGCTCTGATAATAGGTTGCAAATATGATGCCCTGTCTGAAAATTCCAACTGTGAATAAGTACATCAATATGTGCAGTGTGTGCGTTGCAACACTAGCAAGGACTGTGGGGCAGCCCACTTTAAAACTACAGTTTTCCATAGACAGACTATTACCCGGCTAGTTTTAACTAACAAACAATCAAATTTTGTTCACCCTTAATCTATTTATTATGCAAATTAAAGTTGGCTTCTTTCTCTCTCTCCAACCCCTGTCTCTCTACCTGGGATTAGTGAGACATGCCAAGTCCCCGGGCTTCTCCTTAGGCCCCTGAGACTCAGGAGGGGTTCTGTTCTTTAGTCTTCAGTGGTAACCTCTGAGATTCTTAGTCCTAAATTCCATGGGTCTTTTAGTGGAAAGCTCATCCGTTCACTCACAGCAAATCTGACCTCAAGTTTTTAGCTGGGGACCCAAGGATTTAGGGATTCTTTTTTTCAGTATCTAGGCATTTACCTCACCTGGTGAAGTCTGGCCACTCTAGCGATAAGTTCCCTGGAGTTTGGCTGTTCTCCATAAACTAGGAGCCCTCTCTCTTGAAAAGGATCTAAGTCTTTCTTTTCATTATAGAGCCTATGTTTAAAGAAAAGTAAGAGAAAAAAGAAAAAAAAAAGCTCTTATTTTCTTTTCTAAGAAAAGGAGAAGCTAGACTTTCAAGACTCCAAACTGAGGCTCTGGGTAAATTGGGAGTCAGGAGATTCTGTTTCCTTGTAGTGAACCTATAACAAAGAGAAAAAGTGGACACCATTAATTTCTCCATCTGGATTTCCTGCTACACTAGTAACTGCCCTCCATCTTATACAAAAGCCTGATCACTTTACTCAGAATGGGTGAACTGCAGATAATATGCTGAATATTTCTGTCCTTAATGATTTCAGGAACTGGCTACTAGGTCTCCTCCTCCATTTCTTCCTCCCACCCTTCATCTGTCCACTTGAATGGTCATCATTTGGATTAGTACCACACAACAGAGCATTCCCTCTTGCCACATGATAAAACTTAAACCCCTTACTGGGATAAAGGAGCCCAACTATTTGTTGAACATGCGTATTTCACCTGCTTTACTTTCCAGATGATACTTAGAAGGCTGTCACATTTAAAAACATGACTTTCAAATTTTCAAATGCTTCAAGCTTCTTAGCCAGCCTGAAATGCTTTTTCCTCTCCACCATCTACCAATCTCTACCTTTGTCCAACTTGCTAATTTCTTCTTACCTTTATTTACCCTAACTGCTTCTGCCTCTTGGAGTACTGTCCTGATTCCATCTCTGCGGAATTGATTTACTTACTCTGTGTTCCCATGATATGCTGGGCATGCCTCACTTACAGTACTTACCGGGGTGTGTTTTAATTTTGAGTTTACTTGTGTGCCTTTCTCACAAGATGCTAATTTCTTTAGTGACTATATCCTGATCATTGCTGTATCATTCAAATTTAGCATAGCCGTGGTATCTAACAGATTAGCGTAATCATTGCATTTAAAAATGATTCCTTTTATCATGACAATTTGAAGAAAAATCAGTACTAGAAGTAGTAGATATAGCAGTAGAAATCCTACAAATATTTATTGAGTATTACACATATTATCTTAGTTAAACCTTACAACCACTTTCCTCGAAAAAGCCAATGTTAATTAGAGGTGAAATAATTAGCCAAGGTCACAAAGTAGTCACAAATAGAGCTGGGATTTTTTTTCCTATGTTTATCTGACTCTAAACCTGTGTCTCTAACCTCTGTAGTACTCTAGGTACATGCTAGAGACCCCTCCTTCTGGGCATTTATTTTTAACCATTAATCCTGAGCTCTAACACCCTGAAAAAAAAATCTGCAATACCCAGTGATATAACCAAAGAGATGAAAAGAATGAACACACCTTCAGAACTCTTCTGTGGGCAGCACTTTAGCTGAATATTCAGGTCTGGCCCTCAGCTCTGCAAGCCCCTAAATTCTTGACTACTTCACTTAAAAGGGGTTCAAACCAGACTGCAGCTGTTTTAAAGTGGGCAATACACTAAAGTAAAGAAACTTTAAGAGGTGGCTGGGTGTTCTAGGGAAGATGACCATTGGTCACTCTTCTTGGTGGACAAATGCTCATTGAAAATACCAACTTTTCTAAGAGTTATATTCCAATTTCAAAGCCAGAATAAAGCTGTAAACAAATTATAATTGCAGAAGCACAGTGATTATTTTAGACCACTAGAATCCTTACCCACCCCCAGTTTGTTCAAACTTCACCTCTTGACTTCCAGAGGCTCAGAAATGGAACAGAAATTTTCTTCAGTTTCTCTCAGAATCTTATGCCAGGGACTACTTCATGGTTGTGCATATCATGCTAAAACTTATTCCATGTGCTGTTAATCAGTTTTCTGTGAAGGAGGTGTTCCATCGTAAAATCCAGGTTGGAAATGGGTGGTTTAAAAAGCAGGTATGTTTTTTCTTCCTGAAAAGCTTCTCAGATCTTTTATATGCTAGCCATTGTGACTTTCCAGGAAGATGCTGTAATATGGGAAAACCCTAATCTGATTGTATAACTTTTATTTTTGGTTTCTCTAGTGTTCACTGGAATAATGTAGAAATCATGGAATTAAATATTTTAGTTAATAAAACTCTTTCTCAGAACCTCCATAGCACATATTGATATATATGGATGGTTTTAAATTGCTTAACATGTGATTCATGATTAACTCCATTAGAGGATCCTTAATGGCCATATTCTATTTTTCCTCAAGTTGGAGAGATTTTTAACGGTCACATTTTATATATATATATATATATTTTTTTTATTAAGGTATTATTGATATACACTCTTATGAATGTTTCACATGAAAAAACAATGCGGTTACTACATTTACCCATATTATCAAGTCCCCACCCATACCCCAATGCAGTCACTGTCCATCAGTGTAGTAAGATGCCACAGATTCACTGTTTGCCTTTTCTGTGCTACACTGTTTTCCCCATGATCCCCCACACCATGTGTACTAAACATAATACCCCTCAATCCTCTTCTCCCACCTGCCCTCCCATACCCCTCCCTTTTGGTAACACTAGTTCCTTATTGGAGTCTCTGAGTCTGCTGCTATTTTGTTCCTTCATTTTTGCTGCGTTGTTATACTCCATAAATGAGGGAAATCATTTGGCATTTGTCTTTCTCTGCCTGGCTTATTTCACTGAGCATAATATCCTCCAGCTCCATCCATGTTGTTGCAAATGGCGGGATTTGTTTCCTTCTTATGGCTGAATAGTATTCCACTGTGTATATGTACCACATCTTCTTTATCCATTCATCTACTGAAGGACACTTAGGTTGCTTCCATATCTTGGCTATAGTAAAAAGTGCTGCAATAAACATAGGGGTGCATATGCCTTTTTGAATCTGAGAAGTTTTGGGTAGATTCCAAGGAGTGGGATTGCCGGGTCAAATGGTATTTCTATTTTTAGTTTTTTGAGGAACCTCCATATTGCTTTCCACAATGGTTGAACTCATTTACATTCCCACCAGCAGTGTAGGAGGGTTCCCCTTTCTCCACATCCTCGCCAGCATTTGTTGTTCTTAGTCTTTTGGATGGTGGCCATCCTTAGTGGTGTGAGGTGATTATCTCATTGTGGTTTTAATTTGCATTTCCCTGATGATTAGTGATGCGGAGCATCTTTTCATGTGCCTATTGGCCATCTGAATTTCTTCTTTGGAGAACTCTCACTTCATATCCTCTGCCCATTTATTAATTTGCTTTTTGGGTGTTGAAGAGTGTAAGTACTTTATGTATTTTGGATGTTAACCCCCTGCCGGATATGTCATTTACAAATATATTCTCCCATACTGTAGGATACCTTTTTGTTCTGTTGATGGTGTCCTCTGCCATACAGAAACTTTTAGTTTGATGTAGTCCCATGAGTTCATTTTTGCTTTTGTTTCCGTTGCTCGAGGAGATGTGTTCAGGAAGAAGTAGCTCATGCTTATATTCAGGAAATTTTTGCCTATGTTGTCTTCTAAGAGTTTTCTGGTTTCATGACTTACATTCAGGTCCTTGATCCATTTCAAGTTTACTTTTGTGTATGGGGTTAAACAATAATCCAGTTTCATTTTCTTGAGTGTAGCTGTCCAGTTTTGCCAACACCAGCTGTTGAAGAGGCTGTCATTTCCCCATTGTATGTCCATGGCTCCTTTATCATATATTAATTGACCATATATGGTTGGGTTTATATCAGGGCCATCTTGTCTGTTCCATTGGTGTATGGGTCTGTTCTTGTGACAGTACCAAATTGTCTTGAGTACTGTGGCTTTGTAGTAAAGCTTGAAGTTGGGGAGCATAATCCCCCAAGCTTTATTCTTCCTTCTCAGGATTGCTTTGGCTATTCGGATTCTTTTGCGGTTCCATATGAATTCTAGAACGATTTTCTCTAGTTCGTTGAAAAATGCTGTTGGTATTTTGATAGGAATTGCATTGAATCTGTAGATTGCTTTAGGCTGGATGGCCATTTTGACAATATTAATTCTTCCTATCCATGAACACGGGATGCGTTTCCATTTATTGGTATCTTCTTTAATTTCTCTCACGAGTGTCTTGTAGTTTTCAAAGTATAGGTCTTTCACTTCCTTGGTTAGGTTTATTCCTAGGTATTTTATTCTTTTTGATGCAACTGTGAATGGAATTGTTTTCCTGATTTCTCTCTCTGCTAGGTCATTGTGAGTGTATAGAAATGCCACAGATTTCTGAGTATTAATTTTGTATCCTGCGACTTTGCTGAATTCAGATATTAGATCTAGTAGTTTTGGAGTGGATTCTTTAGGGTTTTTATGTATAATATCATGTCATCTGTGAACAGGGACAGTTTAACTTCTTCCTTGCCAATCTGGATGCCTTTTATTTCTTTGTGTTTTCTGATTGCTGTGGCTCGGACCTCCAGTACTATGTTGATTAGAAGTGGGGAGAGTGAGCATCCTTGTCTTGTTCCCGATCGTAAAGGAAAAGCTTTCAGCTTCTTGCTGTTAAGTATAATGGTGGCTGTGGGTTTGTCATATATGGCCTTTATTATGTTGAGGTACTTGCCCTTTATACCCATTTTCTTGAGAGTTTTTAATAGCCACATTTTATACAATTTTAAGCCATCCATAGATTGTCTATCAAATGTACTACAGGGTTCAGAGAAAGAGAAGACCTTACCAGATATGGATAGTCAGAGGAATTAAATACAGATGAATTACAATGTATACCTGGGTGAGTAGTTATTTTATCTGGGATAAGAGCTAGGAGGGAAAGGGAAACCCCTGGAGGACACACAGTTTGAGCAGAAGTACTGAAGCAAGTGTCAAAAGGCCTAGGTAAAGAGAAAACCCTGCTCTGATATGACTAAAACATCCATTTGGGATTCAAAGACAAAGTTAGGAAAGGTAGGCTGGAGCACAACAGGAGAGGTTTATTAGTGTCACATTATTTCTAAATATCTGCTTCCAGGTATGACATTGGAAAGTAGTCACACATTTCACTGCATTTCCAGTGCTAGTGGATAAATGACTCCTAGTTTTCACTCCCTCCTGTTTTTGAAATAGAAAACCAATACAGATGACCAAAATGCAATGTGAAACACATCTAAGTGTTTTTTTCCTAAGTGTCACTCAGGCGTGGATTGTCTAAGCAGAAATCAAAGGACCTAGATATAGGGCAAAGAATCACAACAAATAAGACACGATTTTGAGTGCAGACTGATTCATGAAGCAGATCATAAATCTTTCATTGCCATTAATCACCATAAAGATTTATGTCACCAGTGCTGAGAAAGCCTGATCTCAGCCATGCTGATGCTTGATTCAGGACGGACAACATATGATTCCAGCAGGCCTCAGTCACTCAGCAGACACCATCCAATGTGCTCATTCATTGCTTGATAAGCTTTTCCTTTAACACTAAATAGTGCAGTACTTAAGACTGGAGATACTGGGGTTTGATTGCTTCTATTTGGATCCTAGTTTCTCTGGTACAAGGTTCATCATCTTGTGCATGTTATTTGACCTCTTTAAACCTCAGCTCTTTTGTGTGGAAAGTGGGCCTATGCCAGTTACTACCTGTGGGTTGCTGGGAGGAGGAATGAAGCTCTTAGCCCAGCTCCTGGCACATGTGCAGTGCTCAGTAATTGGCAGCTGTGATTTTGTTTTTGTTGTGACCTCTAACTACTTGAAAGAATGCAAGAATCTTATTCCTATTCTTAAAAATTCAGAAAGGGAGAATCTTCTGCAAATATGAAAGATGTAATGAGTGGAATTGTTTTATCCCTGGCAGAGTAGTACATTTTTTATGTGTTTTGCCATGACCAGAAACCTTAAAAAATAATCATAGCATCAGCACCTTAGAATTCAGTGAAAGTAATCATTTCCTTTAAATCTCATGTTGCTTCAACGCTGCTAATAGCTGGCACATATTTAACACACAGAAACAAAATGCAATCCATAAGCATATTAATTAATACGTGTTAGGGGTAATAGTTAGAATCTGGGTACCAAGTTACAGATTGTTTACTTATCATCAGTATATCGATTTCCCTAGTTCTATCTGACTGTAATACTATTTTCACTATTTCTAATTTTTTTATTCTTGGTTACTTTTCTGACATATTCTTAGCAAGAAAAAAAATGACTCAGTAATAGTAGACATAAATTCCACTATCTCTTCACAGTTTACTATGTCCGGTAATAGATAATGGCATAATTAGTTTTTGAGTTTTAAAAAATCTAGTTGGAATGCCTGCAAGTATATGTACATTTATTTGGTCTGAAACTTTTTTTAAAGCATAATTCTTTTACTGTATTTTCTATTATGGGTCCAAATGAAACCAAACATCCAGAGGAAATTATTCTTTAATATAGACTTATAACCCAAGTATTTGGAATAATCCTTTCTTTTCTATCCCAAAGACAGTAAGGCTGTTTTTCTACTATAAAATCCATCACAAGCATCCATTAGGAGTATTTATTCTTTTTCTTGGTTCCTGTGGGGGTGTTCTGTGAATTAGGGGAAGGAAGAACAAGGCTATTTGTACCCATCATTCATTCTCTCACTGAAAATATATTGAGTACCTATCATGTACCAGGCACTGTTTAGGGCTACAGCAGTGAATATGAAACAGACAAAAATCCCTACCCTATGGAGCTGACAGTCTAGTAGTACTGCATTACTGCAGTACCACCACATGATGGCTAAATAGAGAAACTCACAGGGTATATCTCATACCTAAGTTTTTAAAAATTGAAGCTATGATGCGTTATAACTTGGCCAGATCGTTTCTGGCCTCTCAGTCTAAATCGTGCTAAATTGTTTCTTATGTATGTCAAAACAGGAAGTGCAAAGAGTCCAGGAAACTAGGAGAACCCTGGATCAGAGACCAAGATGGTGTTATTCACATGAACAGCAATCAGAGTGACATTATAGCACCAGTTCACTGAGATCTCTCAGGGTAAACCAGTGAGGGCCAGATGGTACTTGTACATGCAATAGGGTACATTGCAAGAGAGGAGACTGATCTAATTTAGGAGACTCTAATCTTATATATGGGTTGCTTGTGAATATGCTCATTCTGCCTCCAAAGAGAGATATTATTTCTATTATCATGTAATACAAGCACATATCTTCAAGGAGAGATGTGTCATGTCTCTAAATCTTTCAAAAATGTATATACAAATGTTCCTTGGGGAGTCGCCTTCTCCTCCATTCCAGGGCTACCTGCTTGTACAAGCATTCCTAAAAAGATAGGCCCAGAGCATATGGGCTGTTAATTACTGAGTGTGTGGGACTGCTACAGATTCATGGAGAAATATCTCGCAACAATGTAATATTACAGTTGGATTGTAATCCCCATGAGAACAGGGATGATGTTCTGTTACATGTGCCTACAGCAGTGTGTTGGGTATGTGGTAGGTGCTCAGTAAGTATTTGTTGAATGAATGAATGAATGAATGAATGAATGGGATTGATTTTGAATGTGATGGTGATGATCATTATCATGACTTTTGTGCTATCTCAATTTTCAGAAGGGAGTTAGTCCTTTTGAGGCTTAAGGCAAAAACACTCTAGAGAAATCAAAGACAGAATGAAGTATAAGTCCACTAGCCATATTTGATCACAAATCTGTCTGAGCAGGATAGATTAAGTAGTTGCTACATCAAGAAAATACTATGGATTAAAGATGGCGGCGTGAGAGGTGAGACAGAGGCTTCCTCCTAAAACCTCATGTAATATGAAAATAAAGTTACTACAACTACTCTTGAAAGAGCAACAGGAAAGAGGACGGCAACAAATGCATACACCTGGAGACAAGAGCAGCCTTCACAGAAAAGGGTAACGTACTAAAGCTGTGGTCCTGCAGGATCCAAGCTGGCAGGAGGAACAGGAACGGAGCAGGGAGGGAATGGAGATGTGGGACTGCTGAATACTTAACTCTGGAGATCTGCTCTGGGAGCACAAACCTACATTTCATGGTGCTTGCATGATACTCTCATAATTAGGGGATTGGAAAGCTAAGACAGGCAGAATTCCTGGAGAGACTAAGATTTCAGCTGCTTGTGAAAGCAGGGATCCATATCCAGCTGCTCGGGGACAAAAGAAAGGCGGGCAGTCTGAGAGACTTCCTAACAAAGAAGCCCTTAGCAAGAGGGCTGCTAAAGGGGCAAGGATTGCACAGAGCTTCCTGCTCAGGAGAAAGGACAGGCAGACAAAATTGTCCAGGTGCACTCTGCCCAGCAGGTTGGGAGCTTTCACGATCTTCAGGTGCTCCAGCTCCCTGGCTGCCTACACAGCTCCAAGAACCCCTTCTGTGACAGGCAGACTAGTGCACCTTTCTTCTGGCCAGCCCCACCAGGCTTGCAAACCAGGACATCATTCCCTGGTGTTAGGCCAGCCAGAGGGAAGATCTGCCTACAGCAACTAAAAACGCAAAGCACAGAGGCTTATACCTGTGTGCTCAGCCCACTGGTTCAGGCAGTGGAGACAGGCATAGCAGCCAGGAACCAGGAAACAGCCCTTTCCTCCCCAGAGGCACCAATACCACTCCCCTACAATCCTTGCATTGCTTAAGGGGCTGAGCAGCTCCAGAGAGTAGAGCTTCTGGGCACTAGAGGGCGCCATACACAAATATGAAACACCAAGGGAACCTGGTCCAGAGTAAAATTATGAATACAACTCCTGAGAAAAATTTAAATGATATGGACCTTATGACTCTCCCTGAAAGGGAGTTCAAAATAAAAATCATTAACATGCTCATGGAGGTAGGGAAAGATATTCAAGAACTCAGGAATGAATTCCGGTCAGAGATCCAATCACTGAAGAACACAATGGATGGTATTAAAAGCAGATTGGATACAGTGGAGGAGACAATAAATGAAATAGGAACTAGAGAAGAGGAATACAAAGAAGCTGAGGCACAGAGAGAAAAAAGGATCTCTAAGAATGAAAGAATATTGAGAGAACTGTGTGACTAATCCAAACGGAGCAATATTTGCATTATAGGGGTACCAGAAGAAGAAGCGAGAGAAAAGGGGATAGAAAGTGTCTTTGAGGAGGTGATTGCTGAAAATGTCCCCAATCTGGGGAAGGAGATAGTCTCTCAGGCCATGGAGGTGTGCAGATCTCCCAACACAAGGGACCCAAGGAAGACAACAGCAAGACATATAGTAATTAAAATGGCAAAGATCAAGGATAAGGACAGACTATTAAAAGCAGCCATAGAGAGAAATAAGATCACATACAAAGGAAAACCCATCAGACTATCATCAGACTTCCCAGCAGAAACCTTATAGGCCAGAAGGGAGTGGCATGATGTATTTAATGCAATGAAGCAGAAGGGCCTTGAACCAAGATTACTTTATCCAGCAAGATTATCATTTAAATTTGAAGGAGGGATTAAACAATTCCCAGATAAGCAAAAGCTGAGAGAATTTTCCTCCCACAAACCATCTCTACACTGTATTTTGGAGGGACTGCAATAGATGGAAGTATTCCCATGGATTAATACTGTCACCAGAGGTAGTAAAACCACAGTAAAGAAAATAGAACAGCAAATTACTAAGAAAATGCAAAATTAAATTAACTATCCCCAAAGTCAATCAAGGGATAGACAAACAGTACAGAATATGATACCTAATATATAAAGAATGGAATAGAAAAAGGAGGAAACAAACAAACAAAAAAAGAACCTTTAGATTGTGTTTCTAATAGCATATTAAGTTACTTGTTAGACGTTTAGATAGTAGGGAAGTTAACCTTGAACCATTGGTAACCACGAATCTGAAGCCTGCAATGCCAGTAAGTACATACCTATCCATAATCACCCTAAATTTAAATGGACTGAATGCACCAGTCAAAAGACATAGAGTCACTGAATGGATAAAAAAAAAGACCGATCTATATGCTGCATTCAAGAGACTCACTTTAAACCCAGAGACATACACAAACTAAAAGTGAAGGGATGGAAAAAGATATTTCATGCAAACAACAAGAGAAAAAAGCAGGTGTTGCAGTACTTGTATCAGACAAATTAGACTTCAAAACAAAGAAAGTAGAAAGAGATAAAGGACATTACATAATTATAAAGGGGTCAGTCCAACAAGAAGATATAATTATTATTAATATATATGCACCCAACACAGGAGTGCCAGCATATGTGAAACAAATACTGACAGAATTAAAGGAGGAAGTAGACAGCAATGCATTCATTTTAGGAGACTTCAACACACCACTCACTCCAAATGACAGATCAACCAGACAGAAAATAAGTAAAGACACAGAGGCACTGAACAACACACTAGAACAGATGGACCTAACAGACTTCTACAGAACTCTGCACCCAAAAGCAGCAGGATACACATTCTTCTCAAGTGCACATGGAACATTTTCCAGAATAGACCACATACTAGGCCACAAAGAGAACCTCAGTAGATTCAAAAATATTGAAATCCTACCAATCAACTTCTCAGATCACAAAGGTATAAAACTAGAAATAAATTTTAGGAAGAAATCAAAAAGACTCACAAACACATGGAGACTTAACAACATTCTCCTAATTAATCAATGGGTTAACGACCAAATCAAAACAGAAATCAAACAATATATAGAGACTAATGACAACAACACAAAGCCACAACTCCTGTGGGATGCAGCAAAGGCAGTTCTAAGAGAAAAGTATATTGCAATCCAGGCCTATTTAAAGAAGGAAGAACATTCCCAAATGAATAGTCTAAAGACACAATTACTGAAATTGGAAAAAGAAGAACAAATGAGGCCCAATGTCACCAGAAGGAGGGACATAACAAAGATCAGAGAAGAAATCAATAAAACTGAGAGAACAAAACAATAGAAAAAAATCAATGAAACCAAGAGCTGGTTCTTTGAAAAAATAAACAAAATAGATAAACCCCTAGAGAAATATACAACTTTCCAAGACTGACCAAGCAAGAAACAGAAAAACTAAACAGACCAATCACCAGCAACGAAATTGAAGCGGTAATCAAAGAACTATGCAAGAACAAAATCTGAATTCTACCAGACATATAGAGAAGAAATAACACCCATTCTCCTTAAAGTTTTCCAAAAAATAGAAGAGGAGGGAATACTTCCAAACTCATTCTGTGAAGCCAGCATCACTCTAATACCAAAACCAGGCAAATACCTCACCAAAAAAGAAAATTACAGACCAATATCCCTGATGAACGTAGATGCAAAAATACTCAACAAAATATTAGCAAACCGAATTCAAAAATACATCACGAGGATCATACACCATGATCAAGTGGGATTCATCCCAGGGATGCAAGGATGGTACAACATTCGAAAATCCATCAACGTCATCCATGACATCAACAAAAAGAAAAACAAAAACCACATGATCATCTCCATAGATGCTGAAAAAGCGTTTGACAAAATTCAGCATCCATTACTGATTAAAACTCTCAACAAAATGGGTATAGACAGAAAGTACCTCAACATCATAAAGGCCTTATATGACAAACCCACAGCTAACATCATACTTAATGGCGAGACGCTGAAAGCTTTTCATCTAAGATCGGGAGCAAGACAAGGATGCCCATTCTCTCCACTGTTATTCAACATAGTACTGGAGGTCGTAGCCATGGCAATCAGACAAAACAAAGACATACAAGGCATCCAGATTGGTAAAGAAGAAGTCAAATTGTCACTATTTGCAGATGACATGATACTGTACATAAAAAACCCTAAAGACTCCACTCCAAAACTATTAGAACTAATATCTGAATTTAGCAAAGTTGCAGGATACAAAATTAACAAACAGAAATCTGTTGCTTTCCTATACACTAACAATGAACTAACAGAAAGAGAAATCAGAAAAAGAATTCCTTTGACAATTGCATCAAAAAGAATAAAATACCTCGGAATAAACCTAATGAAGGAAGTGAAAAACCTGTACTCTGAAAACTACAAGACACTCCTAAGAGAAATTAAAGAGGACACTAACAAATGGAAATGCATCCCATGCTCTTGGCTAGGAAGAATAAATATTGTCAAAATGGCTATACTACGTAAAGCAATCTACAGATTCAATGCAATCCCTATCAAACTACCATCAGCTTTCTTCAATGAACTGGAACAAATAATTCTAAAATTCATATGGAACCAAAAAAGACCCCAAATAGCCAAAGCAATCCTGAGAAGGAGGAATAAAACAGGGGGAATTACACTCCCTGACTTCAAGCTCTACTACAAAGCCACAGTAATCAAGACAATTTGGTATTGGCACAAAAACAGACCCACAGACCAGTGGAAAAGAATAGAAAATCCAAACATTAACCCAAACATATACAGTCAATTAATATTTGATAAAGGAGCCTTGGATATACAATGGGGAAATGACAGCCCCTTCAGCAGCTGGTGTTGGAAAAACTGGACAGCTACATGTAAGAGACTGAAATTGGACTACTGTCTAGCCCATACACAAAGGTAAACTCAAGGTGGATCAAAGACCTGAATGTAAGTCATGAAACCATAAAACTCTTAGAAAAAAACATAGGCAATAGTGTCCTGAACATAAACATGAGCAACTTCTTCATGAACATATCTCCCCGGGCAAGGGAAACAATCGCCAAAGTGAACAAGTGGGACTATATCAAGCTGAAAAGCTTCTGTACAGCAAAGGACACCATCAGTAGAACAAAAAGACATCCTACAGTATGGGAGAATATATTCATAAATGACGTATCTGATAGAGGGTTGACATCCAAAATATATAAAGAACTCACGTACCTTAACAAACAAAAAGCAAATAATCCAATTAAGAAATGGGCAGAGGACATGAATAGACACTTCTTCAAAGAAGAAATTCAGATGGCCAACAGGCACATGAAAAGATGCTCCACATCGCTAATCATCAGAGAAATGCAGATTAAAACCACAATGAGATATCACCTCACACCAGTGAGGATGGCCAACATCCAAAACACAAACAACAACAAATGTTGGCGAGGATGTGGAGAAAAGGGAACCCTCCTACACTGCTGGTGGGACTGCAAATTAGTTCAACCATTGTGGAAAGCAGTATGGAGGTTCCTCAAAAAACTCAAAATAGAAAAACCATTTGACCCAGGAATTCCACTCCTAGGAATTTACCCTAAGAATGCAGCAGCCCAGTTTGAAAAAGACAGATGCACCCCTATGTTTATCGCAGCACTATTTACAATAGCCAAGAAATGGAAGCAACCTAAGTGTCCATCAGTAGATGAATGGATAAAGAAGAGGTGGTACATATACACAATGGAATATTATTCAGCCATAAGAAGAAAACAAATCCTACCATTTGCAACAACATGGATGGAGCTAGAGGGTATTATGCTCAGTGAAATAAGCCAAGCCGAAAAAGACAAATTTGAAATGATTTCACTCATATGTGGAGTAGAATAACAAAGAAAACAACTGAAGGAACAAAACAGCAGCCGACTCACAGAACCCAAGAATGGTCTAAGAGTTACCAAAGGGAAAGGGACTGGGGAAGATGGGTGGGAAGGGAGGGATGGGAAAAAGGGGCATTATGATTAGCAGATGTAATGTTGGGGGGGCATGGGGAGGGCTGTACAACTCAGAGAAGACAAGTAGGGATTCTATAGCATCTCACTATGCTGATAGACAGTGACTGTAATGGGGTTGATGGGGGGGACCTGATGAAGGGGGTAGTTTAATAACCATAATATTGCACATGTAATTGTAGATTAATGATACCAAAATAAATTATAAAAAAAAAGAAAATAGTAGTTCCCAAATTTGTGTACGTGTGTATGTGTGTTTTAGTGTTTGTGGGTTCTTATTTTTTTGTGGTTTGATTTTATGATTTTTCTGGTGAGTATTCTACCTTTATAATGCTCAAATTAAATATAGTAATCAGAATAATTAGAAAACATTAAATTTTGTATCCCCCATATTGGAGATATACAATATATGTTGACATCTTCAAAATTCTGAGAATTTCTATCATAAAATAGTCAATAAAAACACCAAAAAAAAAATGACTTTCAACTTTTAACCTACCTTTTCTAGATGTACCTCTTTTAATCTGTTTAAAATTTACTAACATATGACATATTATGTATAAAGAAGAATGTATTTTGGAGATATTTTAGGGTTCCTTGAAATACTGCATAGGATTTTACTGATCAGATTTTTAGTTTCATCTATCAACCTTGGTTATAGACATTTGAACTGCCCAGGCGTTCTTAAGTCAGGAAATATTTTCACCACACTCTTGGACTTTACTGTGTGCAAGCAATGCAAATGGAAAAAAGAAGATAAGAGTGCTTTCATCCAAAACCATGGCTGATGACTCAGCCAGGTACATTGTCTTGAAAAAGATTAAAGAACTGTGTCAGGCTTATAGGATTCCACATCTCAGAAACAGTAGTGTCATTGTCATGGGTTGGCATTACTTTCTCCCAGTTTTCTCCTCGGGCTTGAAATAATTCTATGCATTCAGGCATCATTTGCAGTTGACAATGGCTGGTTGCAGAAAAAGTGAGGCAGCTTCTTAAAGATGAAGGAAAATCTTTCCTAGAAGCCTTGAGAAGACATCCCTTCAGGTCAGCCAGAAGAGATGGTACTTCAGTTTAAAGGATTTGTTAGCCAGGAGTGGAGGCCACGTGATGAGGTCATACTGATCACGCTTTGGAGCCAGGACTACCTCTGAGGATAAGGCAAAGTAGCTGGGTTCTTGCATCAAGGCAGAAGACAAAGGCTGTTGGTCGAGCTGCTGCTTATAGTTGTATGTGAGGAAAGGCGGTTGTGGTTGGAGTGTTGGGATATTTCAATTTCAGTTCACACAAAATCTCAACACCCAAACATGGAAGCCCTGCCTGACAACCTAATATTTCATTTAATGTTTACAAGAAAGGTCAAGTAAATATTTTTACTGACATTTGACAGGTAAGGAAACTAAAGGAACACCTCCAGTGCTTTGCTCAGAATCCCATCATTAGCTAATAGTACAGAAGTACTGAAATCTAGATGCGGTAACTTTTAGAACCATCCCCTCCCCCCACATCCCTAATGAAAACTTCTCTTTCAAACTTCGGTTATATCTAGTGCATGAGAGGTGTATGGGTAGAGGTCAGATGGGGGTTCCTTATCTCTAAATGGAAATCACATTTATGAATAGTCACCTATGTTTGCTCATGAAATTACCCAGTGGTTTCACCCAAGGAGCACAAGTTGATGGCAGCCTGTGTTAAGCCAACCCTTCCAGCTAGCAAGTTAGTGTGAAATGAAAGCAACTCTGTGTTGACAGCTTTGACAGAAGGTGACACATACAAATTACAGTTAGTTTAAAAATTAGCTGCCAGATTATTAATTTGAAAGAAATGTGCACAGTGCAGCTCCCCTCTTTTAGATCTCTGGCTGAGCTTTCTTGTCTGTTGATGCTGATCTCCCTGTTTCCTTTAGCTCCCTATCACAGTACTGGAGACTCAGGAACTCCTTGCCAGGAGAGATTGAGATGTCAGAAGCAGCCAGGCAGGTGTTTGCTCTCTTGAAGTTTCCACTGGGCTATTTATTGGATTATTATCTCACTTGTAGAATTCAGGCCATTCAATTTCTAGACCTCATATTGGTCATCAGTAAAAAAAAAAAAAAAAAAAAAATTGTATTAAATAGGATAGGACTGATAATCTCTCAGGATCCTTTATAAAATATTTTTTATGATGTTAAAAATAATGCATATTCTTTAAGATTTTCTTGCTTGGTAATTGGGTATACTTTCATGTGGATAATCTAGTTTTCTTTTTAATGGCTGTATAGTATTCCATTGCATGGATATTTCATAACTTATTTAACCAATATTTTATCAATTTATATTTGTGCAGGTTCCATTTATTTGCCAGTGCAAATAAAATTAGTAAACACCCCTGTAAACACATTCTTGCATTCTTCTCTGTGTTTCTACAAGAGAAATTCTTTGAAAAGGAATTACTGAGCCATGTGCTCAAGATTCTTTTCAACACTACTTAAGATGCAGGGTCACCTAGGCAACCACCTCAAACTAGATCTTGTCTTTGAGTGAGAATTCACTCTTTATGTGATGGCCTGAAAATTAGCAAATTTCTGGAACTGCACTTGTAATGGGGCTTTTCACTTCTTATCCAACATTCAGGCCTAAAATGATTCCTTTTCTTGCTCATTTTTATGGGTGATAATGTGTTCCTCCCACCCAGCATTTCTTTTTATTTCGCTACAGCTATAACAAGCCCTTATAAAAGCAGCAATCTAGGTTACCTGAAAACCTTTTCCGTGTTAACTTGGCTCAAAAAGCTATGACTAGAGATAGAATTGGAAGGCAGTAGCTCAGCCCTGGTTATATAAAGTTGCTCTTGGGCATATCATTAACTTTTCCTCTTTGGCTTATCTGTTAAAAAAAGAATGATACAATTCATTTGTCAGGCTTTAGTGGACTGACTTGTAGGCCTTGTTAGGGCAGACACACTCTTATCACCCTCCCTTCACATGAATGTGAAGCAGTTTACTTTAGAAAAATGCTAAGTGAATGAAATGCTTAATTATAAACAAGTATCTTAATACTCTGTGATTAGCAGTCAGTAATGACTAATGTTTAGACCTCCTTGTTTCTGTCAAAAATCCGTTTTATCAGACAGAAATGGCCTAAATTATGTGATATGCATTAGCTATGAAAAAGACCTCTTGCAGCACTAGATATTCAAATCTATGACCCTTCTGAGCTGGAGCAGCAATTAGGTGAGCTATCTGTTCCATTCAGACCCAAAAAAGAATGTATTCAATGCCAGCCCAAAGCACAGTGGTTTCAAATTCAATATATTCTTATTTCAGTTTGACTCATATAATCCCCCCTCCCAGCCCTTGCTCCCAAATTGTTCTTAATATGCTCCAACCACCTAGTATTTCTCAAAGACTTCTTGAGACCACCTGCAGAACAATTGCTTTCTCATTAAATTGCAGGCTCCTGGGCCCTCTCCTGCCTTAAAGAAAAGATGCTTGAAAATAAGCAATTTTTAATGAGTAACCCCATACAATTTTGGTGCACTGTAATATTTGGAGACCTCTACCATGCTTGACCATGCATCTAAAACATACATGCACATAGGAGGCACTGGCATTTAATTAACTCTGATTCAAAAGATCTTGGCTGGGGCCTAAGCTTCTGCATTTCTAACAAGATCTCAGATGCTGTTGATCTCTGGGCCACACTTTGAATAGTGAGATCTTACTATGGGTCACTTGAAAGGCAAAGCGCTGTCATTCATCTTTATAACCCCAATCTGTAGTACAAGACTTAAGCCTAGTTTATGTTTCTTTGAACAAATGAATGAATGCCAAATCAGCAGACGTGAGAACACTGGAAATGTTACCTAGTCTGTAACTAAAATTGAGAATATTTCAGCACAGTCAGTGTTATATGTACGTTTGTGTTCCTTTTAATATAGGACCTGGGGGTGGCTAGTTGCCCTAATCAGGTGTACGCCTTCCACACAGAAGGTCACACTCCAGAGGCAACAATTACATGAATAATACTGAGTTTTATTAAATAACAAAGGAAATATTAGTAAAAACATTGGGAAATCGTTGATTTTCAAGAAATGTGCATTGATGAAGTATATAGATCTTCCCTGTTCTTGCAGGAAATTAAGAATTGAGAGAAACAATTAGTTAGGTCTTCCAACTCTGTGGTTAGCCAAATACTGCTGACAGCACCTGCTGTTGTGATAGTTTATTCAAGGCACTTAGAACACCTAAAAGGGTGGCTGTGTGCATGCCTGACATTGGGATATATGATTGTCCTGTGCTAATATATGATACATACATGCTAATAATTGCCTGTATGTGTGGTTGAAATCACCTTGACACTTGTTTTCACTGTAACCTGTTTTTAAATGTGTAAGAAGGAGGTCAGTAGCTCACATCTAGCTCTGACATTGTTAAATAATCAGATTGGCTCAGGTCAGCAGGCAACCGGAAGTAGCTGGGTTCAGATCCACTGCCATCTTTATATTTGATCTCTCCACATGCATTTAAAATAATTACTGTGACTCACAAAGATTTATATAACTAACATTGGCAGTGTTAATTGGAATCTGCATCCATGTGATGCTCTATCTCTCTTTAGCAAATTCTTACCACAGAAAGGTAAATGATTTGCAACAGACTGGAAGTTTACATTTAGAATGTACTTTCTCAGAACATTCCAAATCTGCACAGGCAGTTGCAAAAAGGGTCAAGAGCTGTCTCTGGCCCAGTTATACTAGTTATGTATTCTTCTCAGGTCGGAGATTTGCTGTGGAGCCAGCGACCATGATTCTCATCCTACCTGCCAGAGAAGAAGGCAAAGGTAGGAGGCAGTGATTTGATGTAGAGGACTGAGTTTGATTCCTACTTGTCATACTGTCTCCATCCAATTGACAAATAGCAAATTTTTCTTTAATGAGAACCTTTGTGTGGGAAAATGAGTATCAGAAATCTCACAGGCTGCAGTAGCAGTTTATGCAAAGCAAAAGAATAACAGTAATGATGATGATAATGGAAACTTAAATACTAAAATATAAGGTGAAGTGTTAACTAACACATTTCATTAAGTGTTAGGTATAAGATACCTACTTTTCTGATCAAACCCTGAATGATAAATGAGGTGATATTTGGGAACAGTGTGTACAAAGAAAAGAAAAGTTGAAATAAATTTCAGTTATTTCAGGAGACAAAATCTCATATATCAGTAATATATTAGGAGGTTTTGCCTTGTGAGATGGCACAGGGTATTTTGAATGACTGTTGAGAATACAGAATTTATAAAATACAGAATGATTTAAGAGAGCTTGAGAGAGAAGTCCCACTCCTTCCCTATGGGGAAGAGTTTCTCCTTCCCTATGGGGATTCAGAAGATCTGTGAGCACACATGGGAATGCAGAGCAGTGAGGAGACTGGGCAATTTTAGGGTTCACAGGGCAAGTTGTATGATAAATTTTGGTCCTATTCAAAATTGTATTACATGTTGTATGAAAAGGAGTCTGGCTTGAAAGACCAGGAAGGAGCCTCACTGCTGGTTACTTTTGCTTTCCTGAAAGGCCTTTTCATTCCTCAGGTATATGCTGGTCTTGTCCAATTTAGGCCACTCCTGCTGCATTAAGCAGCCCAAGGAGGTCAGTAGTGGTGCCATATATAAACGAGCATAGAATGGTCTTAAGGATACAAACTCAAAGTCTGTGACGGGTTGACAAACTTTCTGCAAATGGCCGATAATATACATTTTAGTCACTGTGGGCCCTCTAGTCAATGTCACAACTACTCAAGCATACCACTGGAGCCCAAAAGCAGCCATAGACAATATATAAACAAAAGAGTATGAATGTGTGCCAATAAAACTTTATTTATAAAAGGCAGTGGAAGATTGTATTTTGCCACCCCCTGCTCAATGTCAATGGAGTGTGTGTGTTTGCCTTGCTGTTTCCTGTGGGTAAAAGCAACATCTTTCAGAGTAGGCTTGGCTCTGTTGATTCTTTATTAAAGTTTTAGCAAACATTTCTTTAGCCCCAAGTATGTAGGCTACACTATATTAATACTAGGTACTAGGGGATCAGAGAGCAGTTTGGGATGGGAATAAAGGTAAATGTCAAGTTTCATTGCCCTAGAGTGGCTGACATCTCCGCAGGGAACACAAGGATGTGGGTAAATAGTGCAAATCAAGAAACAGAAGTAGATTTACTGTATAAGTAGCCAGATATAGGTTACAAACAGTATATGTCTCTTGTGGCATGTTCCATTGCCCCGTGTGGAATATGGTTGGTAAAGAATTCTCCCAAAGCCCAGGGAATTTAGAGTTGACTGGAGTGATTATGTGTCTATCTGTGAACTTCGTCCCATTGTGATTAGACATTATCTACCTCATCCTCTTCTTGGAAAGGCAGTATGACCAAGTCTTTCATCTATCTGATATGTCACTTGTTCTCAAATTTTAATGTTCCCAAGAATCATCACCAGGGACTCTTGTTAAAATGCAGATGCTGGTTTAGTAGGATTTGGGTGGGTGCCAAGATTCTGCCTGTCCAGTGATGTCAAATCTGAAAGTCAGTGGGACCTACTACGAGTGGCAAAGTCTCAGGATACTTTGGCATGTCTACAGGCAGCATCCACGTTAGATGAGGAGCCTGGCATCCCAGATGGAAAACATTTTCTGCTAGAGGAATTTCAAAGTGTAAATGTTGAGTACCTAAATCACCCCACTTCCTTAAAATAGCTCCCCAACTACTTTCCCAAAAGTAAATATATAAATTCCCCACTTATTTATTATTCAATTTTATAATATGAAGACTGCAGTGAAAATAAAAATGGATTGTCCCAGATGGTCAACACTATGCTAAACCTTAGTATGACAGTTTAGGTGGAAATGACTTCTCAGGTAAGTATGAGCTCCGAAGCAGAAACATGAGAGAAGTGGTGAGAAGAAAAAGGATTAAAAACGTTTAGGTCACTAAAGCTGCCTAAGCTGGCTAAAGGCTGGATTGAAATTGCTGGAGTGGCTGTGGACACACAAAGACCCTCCAGACCCAGGACTGAAAGAGTAACATGGTGAGAAAAAGTTCCAGAGGAAAGATGGGCAGAGAAAGACCCTGGAATTTCATGAACGTCACAGCTGACAGGGATCTGAGGGGTGATCTAGCTTTTTCCTCATCTTTCTGGCCGCATGCTCCTAAGGCATATATCCCATCAGTAACAGTGGCCCACCGAAAGGGCTGCCCTGAACCACATGATGCCTTCTACTTCATCCCCATGCCTGAACCCCAAGCAGGCATATCAAAATCTCAGGGAGGAAGCTAGGGATTTTGATGTCTGATAGATCCCAGTGTTTTGAGAATCCACAAAGCTCATTTGTTTTATATGGAAAACACAGGGGTTGGGACCATTGACTTGCCAAAATTTTGATAATTGGTCTTCAGTCTAAGATTCCTAACACACAAGTTAGTATCATTCTACTACGATCTTTACTCATTAGCTCAGTGAGCACTTTTTTAGAAACTCACTGGCATTGTGTGGGCTATTTATTTTTATTTATAAGCTTTTTGTCCCCAATATATTTGGTTATTTACCACAACTTTTTGGAAAAATGGGTAACAGGAGTCACATTTTTAAAAATTATAAGGTGCTCACTTATCTTCATAATAGTGCCTAAACTATTAATTGTATGATCTCAAGAAAAATTTGATGGATTGTTTCAACCTTACCCACTTAATAGCAAGATTAGTTTTTCGAAAGTGTTTATTTGAGAAAGTGTACATAATAACATGAAAAGCATCCTGAGAAATACAATATATATAAACATAGACCCTGTGCTTAAAACACTTGCATTTTTTTTTGTGATGAGACATATATTCATGAAAATCTTTTAGGAAGTGCTCAATGATTTGCTAAAAAGAATATTATAGGATTTCCCATAAAGTCTTATTAAAAATAAAACTTTTGTACCATATTAGAATAGTTTATCACACTGAGTTTTAATTGTCTACTCTTTGCATCTGTCATTACACTAAAAAAAATAAGAAAACAGAGGTTAACCATTGCCTAGCATGATGACTATGCATATTAGTCATAACATTTGGTGATTGAATATGCATGAATGCATAATCATATGCCTTCTATATATAGTATATGATATATTTGCTATATACAAAGTATATTATCAAAGGACACATAAAATATTTAGTCTATATAGTGTATGCCTTATATATAAGATCAGACTGAGGTATTGTGTTCTTTTCCATTTTAGAAAAATAATTTATCTGCAGATATTTTAGTATTAACAACTAAACCAATGCTTCTCAAAATTCAATGTGCAAAATTATGCCATCAGAATTTGAAAATTTTGAATAACAAATATTTTGCCTATATATGATGTATATCTATAAACAGCAACGTATTCCTCCTACAAAGAAGACATACCCTATTATAGTAAATGCTTTACATAAATTTATTTCATTTTTATCCTCACTACAACCTTATGAGTTGGGAAACAATTATTACCATCAATGTATAAATGAGAAAACTGAAGTAAGTTAGCTGAGGTCTCAAAGTTATTAAGTGGTGAAAGCAAGATATAAACAGAGAGGATAAACTGCAGAATTGATTCTTTCAGCCAGTAAGGTATAATGTTGGGATCAGCAAACTATGCAGCCCTCCCAGACCAAATCCAGCAGCTTCTTGTTTTCTAAGTAAATTTCTACTGGAACAGAGCTCATCATTCCTTTAAGTATTGTCTATGGTTGCTTTAGAGCTATGACAGCAGAGTTGGATATTGGAACAGAGATTATATATTCTTAATATATTTACTTTCTAATCCTTTACAGAAAAAAATTATCAGTCTTAGAGTGTATCAAATATGTCATTCAACTTTATTCATTAAATGAGTAATTATGTCCTATACTCATTTAGTATATAGTATACACAGGTGTAGGCCCACTTTTTCTCATTATATTTCCAGTTAGTATACAGGTAAAATTCATCATAGTTTTTTGTATTTTCTATCATTTTGATGAATGATTTGTAAGACCAAGTTCTAACAATCTTGTATTAACTTTTGCTAGACATTCTAAATGTTCAGAATTTGGTTCAGGTTTCATTAGAAATGTATGCTTACTAGGATTAACTTTTAAGATGTTCTTCTTAAACAGCTTGCAAAATATTTATAGTTTTGAAAGCTAATGAAAGTTTAGTGGCATTTTGGGGTAATAACTTCAAAGTATACTTACTTTAATTATATTTTCTTGGTAAGCTCCATTTTAGAAGCTACAGAAAAACATACATTGTAAAATTACTAATAAATTGTAGAGGGGTTGTGCAGCATATTTTTCTCACTAATTTTAAGGAGGAGTTTTTCAACATTATTGTGAATCATAATTATGTCATTATATGTTATAAATATATTACATGTATTTACACTACATAATTAGACCTAATTCTAATTATGTAGATTCATGGTAATCAGCTAAAATTTGCTTTAAAAAACCAAGATAATTCCTCTAACAGATGCTACCTTAATAGAATATTAAGTTTGAGAAATTCTTACAAAAATAGGAAAATTAATAAGTAATGATTAAATATCCAACATGCAAGCAGAGTAAGATACCATGTTACCATTCTCCTAAAGCTTCATTATAAGAAAAAGCGTTCTGTGATACCCTCAAAAATTTTGTCAGTAGTGTTTTGGAGAAATCATCCTTTAATTGGAAAGAGAAAACAATCTAATAAAAAAACCCTCCAACTTTTAAAGATTTGTTTTAGTTATAACATAAATGCACTCTTTTCAAAGCTCCTTATATAAAAATGTTTTTAAAGTAACAAAGAGGTAAATAAAAACACCATTTCTCACTGGAGTCTTGTTCTCTGGATGTTAAATCTGGCATCATTGCTGTAAATTGCTAGTTGTAGTCTTTGATTGACATGTTTACCCAGATAATGTAACAGTTTTTGTGAAAGAAATCTACTTAGTGTCTGGATGACATGAAATATGTTTCTTGTGGAAGGAAAAGCCCCAAAGTGTTCTTTCAAATGGGAGCTTTTCTCTCCAAATCTTTTGAGCTGATAACGAATCATGTAATTTGTTTTACTCCCTCATTTACCCAACATTAGTAGTTCAGTTGCAATGTGCATCTAAATATACTTATAAAATCCCCTTGGTGGCTCTATCCTTGACTTTATATCAGGTTAATTTTCAGCTCTGAGTTGCAGACAAGACCATTCTGCACGAGATGTTTGAACAAGGAACCTACATAGTTGTTTTGAGTTGTGCTGTCTTTTTTGCTGGGTTTTAGCCTTGGCTTCGTTTTCTAGATACCAAACAACTTGTCAGTATGCTTCAAATAAAGGAACTTATTCATTAAATCTAATGTTCTTTCCACTAAGTTTGAAGTACACTTTTTTCTTTTTTATAAGGTATATTCTTTGTGCCGTAAGTAAGAAAAGTGAACAGAACTTTTCTTCTTTTTGAACACTGACTACTAGGCTAACAACTGTTAGTCCTAGTCTTGGAAATGGGAAGGTTTTAGAAAAAGGATGGTTTGTACCTAGAAAAATAATTTTTTAATTATTATTTTGATTATTATGTATTCATTAGTATATCTAAAGGAGTTATTTACAACTATTTTGTTATACCTTATTTAATTTTGTGGGAGAGATAATAAGTACAGTGTTATTTAAAGAGGAACTTCCCAAACAATCATTGGCATGCCACTGTGTATGACCTGCTACTTTCTATAAGTATTCTATAAATATTATCATATATATAGTCATCTTTAGCCCTAAAGAAACACAAAAGTTGTCTTGTCCTCACTTTAAAAGTATTCCGAAAGACTAAATACATATCATATTCAAAATGCAAAGAGAATTGACCTAATATTTGTTCCTGGCAACTCAAAAAATAAGACAAATAATAGAAAATAATTGTACAAATTTCAGAAAAATATATATGTTCATAGGAAGTCAATACTTTTTGATTATTTTTTAAAATAAGAAAATGGTGTGTTTCTTTCCATTGGAAACCAGACTACTAGACCATTCATTTTAACATAAAAGTTATGTTTTTTAATTCGATAGTATGTCCACAAAGCCTAAAATAGTGTCTAGGGAAGAGGAGATGCTTTATCAATACTTGGAAGTGACCTTTATTTCATTTATATTTTTCATTTTTGCAACACAAAAACAGCATACCACAGTCTCACCAGGGGCTTCAAATAATCTGCAGAGCAAGTTGATTAAAATGACTAGGAAGGAATAGGTCAGTGTGTGAAATATGTGCCATTATTGCCCTTGCTTTGTCCAAGGTAGACATCGCTAATCCATCACAGTCCTCTTTCCCACTGAGCCTGGCCCCAGCATTTGAATACTTCTCAGTACAGGGCTCCCATCAGCCACTACCAATCAGCTGGAGTTGGCAACTATTTTCAAACTATTTTCCATCATTAATCTAGACCATATTTCCCTAAAACCTTAACAGAACATAGCTTTTTTTAATCATGACACTTTTTTGCCTTTCAGACTACCAGGCATTAATTTCTACTGCCTGTTTAATGTACTCAATTAATGTCATGAATTTAAAATACTGACCTAGATGCAGGTATTTTGTGGATACAGTATATTTAAAGAACAGTTTCTCTGATCTCGCAGTCAAAATGCAGAAATCATTGCTTTGTTTTCACGTTTTTACAGTGAAATGGAAATTTTCTAGAGAATGATTTGAGATGCGTTATTATCAGAACTAAAGTTTCTCTTTCTACTAATCCCAGTGCTTCTCAATCAGGAGGAGTTTCACCTGTGGGGACATTTAGCAACATCTGGAGACATTTTTAGCCATACCAAATATGAACTAGCATCTAGTGGGTAGAGGCCAGGGTGCTGCCAAACACTGTAAAATATACATGACAGAGCCCTACAACAAAGAATTATCCAGAGCCAAAATGTCAATCATGTTGAAGTTGACAAATCCTGCATTAAGCTATTAAAACACTTAGTTGTAGCACAGATGTTGAAAGAGATAATTTTGTAATTGAAATCTTTATGCTATTAATTTGATTTTCAAGACAAACTACTGAAATACTCTCTTTTAAAACATGTAGTCTTGCTCATATTTGAAATCTACCGTTGTGTTCAGTGTTACTGATTTGATAAGACGTTCCCTCAAAACAGACATTCCGTGAGATGCCGTGGGACCTGCCTACAGACTAAACTGAAACTCAACATTGCACCTCTTTTTCATCGTCAGTGAATGACTAAAATGTGAGTTCTTCAATGTTTCACACTATGTTGAATCTCACACTGAGAAACTGCTCTTGTAGTAAAAGATGAATTTCAAGAGTTCTCCATTTTTTGTAGTGCTAAGTTTAGTCTAGCAAGATTTTTTCCCCTATGAAAACTCAGTTTTATTTCTCAGAGACCATTTGTTCATTGATGAAATATTCCTATTACCAGATATGGTTAAGTTTTCCTAATGAAGTGACGGGAATAAGAGGTTTTCGCTTACACCCACCCCAAAACAAAACTTTACTTTCTGAGAATTAAATCCACCACCCTTCCTCCTTCCATTGTCAACCAGAGATAGTGAGTGTCTTTTAGACTCAAAGATTCTAAAGGCACAGTGGCTGAGGACATTTCATATTAACTCAAATATATAAGCCTTAATAAGCCAATTTCCCATTCAGTTTAATCTATTTTCAGCAGATCAAAATAATTAAAAATGCTAACAGTTATGGTAATTTTCAATACACTGTGAGAGAAGCAATTTAGATAGCACCTTCCCAACGAATCTATATTTGTATAAATGCTGATCAAGAATATTTGTTCAATTTTATACAAATCAAACATGAATAATTTCTTCCATATTACCCCTTCCATTCTTGTGTTTTCCCTCTATCTAGTTATCCATTTGCTGCTGGGATGCTGCTCTAAGAAGATTTGATTAAAATCAATAAGTTATTGGGAAGATGGCAATTAGCAGTCTTTCACCTATAATAGCATTGTGTGTTAAGCTTCCTTTGTGTTAATCACAATATTTTACTAAAACTCTCCTATCCAGCCATGCAGTTTAATGAAATGGAAGGTTTAAAAAGCATCCTTAATTTAGGGACTGAAAATATGCTTCTCTGTTTTTCACTGTTTTGATGGGAATGCCTGGGATTTTTGCAATATATCAGAACCTTCATCTCCTTTGAGAGTTTCCCAGTCTAAGATCTCAGTATTTGCCCAGAAGTTTGTGCTACATAAACCTCAAGTCATTTTAATGTAGTATAAAAAGATACCAGCAAATAACAACATATGGATTTGTTAAACTATTTCAAAGTGACTTGATAGTGTGTTTGCAATTGACATGGAGAAGTTCTTCACATTGGCTGTATGATATTGAGTGGTAAATGCCTGGGCTAAATACTGAACCTTGACTAATGCCCCTTGACAGCAAGTAATGATCGTCAAAGTCATTAATTAGAATGAGGTCATGGAACCCTTCTTTTGACATGTTATCATTTGCTTCTTTCTTCTGAAGAGCCCTTAGTTCATTTTAGTAACTCTTTCTTTAGCTGAAACACACACACACATGCAACTAATGTGGTTGCTATTTGACTGTGTTTATTAGAAGAGCCGCTTCTATACAAAATTTTTACTTAATGGCAGTTGCTATGACATGGTAATAAGTGAATACTGTTCATTTTAGACCTGTAACTAAAATCCCAATTCATAAATTTACTATTCTTTGGAGAATTAGTACACACACACACATTAAAATGAAGACATACAGATAAATAGAAGCCATTTGGAAACATTTTGATTTTTTAGACCACTGCCTATTCAGTTTTTGCCTAATATTTATAAGGCATTTTGCGTTTGTCAGCTCTAGTACTTCTAAAGATACAAAGTCCAAGCTAGGATATGAATATTGTACATAAGAAATAATGGGAATAAGTTTTACCTTCAAGGAATTATTTGTTTAAAAAGCCAAAAGAGGTAAAGGGGTAGTGCAATTACATAAGTCATTCAGAACAAGATATTTTTGTAGGGAAAGAGAAATTACAATATTAATCAGTTTTCCCAATCTGTAATGTTTAAATTCTCTAAACTGTGTAGTGCTTCATTATATTTGTCCTTGTAGACACAGCCTAAAATAAATGAAGCAACTTAAGATGCTCAACATTGCTTTAGCTCTTTTTTTTTTTAAATAATTTTACCTCTTTACCAGGGAGATTTCATGTTCTTGGTGTAATTTTTATGCACCAAATAAGTTCAAATGACTACTTTTAATAATAACGGTTCTCTTATTAGACTCAAAGAAAGTTGGAGGATTTTTTTTCTAAGTAACATCAGAAATTCTTATTGCAAAACCATTTTGCAGTTGATATTGACATCTAAGTAACGTTTATTATGATCTGAAAATTTTGCAAAAAGATTTTGCAATAAAAGGCAATGGACATGGCTGAATATCCAGGGAGGTGAAAGGACTCTAAATAAAATTTTTCTTCAATATGTATTTTGCCTCAAGCATATTAGCATTGCTCTTAAATTTGCAAACAGCAACCACAAATAATTAGATGGGATTTCTAAGTCCTGTCTCTAGGGATTGTGATGAAGTATCTCATAGGTGAGTCTGAGGAATCTGTATTTTTAACAAACATCTTTGTTGATTTATATGCAGGTAGTCTGAAGTATACAGCTTAAGAAACACTGGCCTAGGGACAAAGATAATTCATGTTCAGTGTGATAACTCCACCTATGTTACAGTCGGCCACCATCTGGTCAGTATTATTGCTACTGAATCAGATGTGATTGAAAGATTTGCTCAGAATGATTTGCTATACTAGACGGTTTAGTAGAGATGGTGTACGTTTTACTCTATTCCTCAAAGTTCTTCAGTACGTTGTAGGATATTTTTGATGGGATTCTGTTTTTGAAAGTTCAAGACATTTTCAGATCTGGAGTCAACTTTGGGAGCAGGGTCCTTGGACAGTTGCCCAGAGCACTGCTCTATAAGGGGCACTAAGGTATTACTGCAAGGATAATGAGATAGAGGAAATTGTATTTTCTAGAACTCTTATTTGGTTGAAAGGATTAACATGGTTAACTGCTTGGGTGTTGAGGGTGGGGGCAGGTGATATCCCCAAAGCAAATGCTTGAGTAACTTCAATTCCATTCCAAGAAAGGAGTCTGCTTAACTGAAGGAAATCTATTTTGAGTGAATGATGAAGGCTGAGCAGGAGGGGGACCAGAGTTAAATCTCTTGGAACAATAGAGACATAATTTCCTATTTGTTGTATATCTTGCAATAGAGTGGAAGTCATTTCCAGAATGTTTTCATTTCTTTAGGGAGCTGTACATACGAACTGTTTTTGTTCATTCATCAAATACATTTTAATCATCTCTTGTATGTTGGTGAATTAAAAAAATAATAAGATACTTTCTTGCTCTCAAATATTTACAGTTTATTTGGAAAATGGATATACAAACAAGTGCATACCGTGGTGTAACTCCAGGGGGAAAATAAGTTCCCAGCCCAGGGCAAATTACCTTTGAAGCAGAAATCAATCAAAGGGAGAAATAAAGTGGGAAAAACGTGTTTATTTCTTACAAGCAGTTATCCACTTCTGCGCACTGGTGTCTCTTGCAACCTGGCTGTAAAAAGGGGCCCCACCAAACCTCTCTGATATACCCTCACTCCCCCTACCCTTCTAATCACCTATCCCCCTACCCTTCTAATCACCTATTGATAGGGAGATGGACTACTTCTCTCCACCCATTGGAAACATCCACTGAAATGGAGATGCACTAAGGCCAGGCAAGAGATTCTGTAAATATTGCAATTTTATCCACACCTGGCATTAGTGCTGTTCTTAAGGTACATTGGATAGTAGAAGCCTAGAGAAAAAGTTTGTTATGCCTGAGGGCATTTGAAAAGGCTATAGAAAACAACAAAACAATATATGAACTGACAAAAATATAGAAGTTTGACAAGGGAAAGCATGGTGTTCTGAGTAGTAGGAATTGCATATGCAAAGGCAAGGAGGTATATAAAGAGAATACTCAGTAAATGGCTAAAGTTTTCTCAGAGTAGAAGAGAATGTGAGGGAAGGGCTGGACAGTTAAGCAGTGGCCAAACCAAATCTTAAATTTCATGCTAAGAAATTGAGATTTTTTTACACGAAGAACTTACAGAGGAACATGAATCATCATTTAATAAGTCTTTCAGTTAAATTTTACTAAAACTGAAATATATTGATTCTTGTTGCTTGGAAACACTGAAGTATTTTGAGCTGGATCCTCACATGGTCATTGGCATGCACATCCCTTCTGAGATACAGAAGAAAAATTGAAGGTGACAAGATCAGAGGGAGAAACATTACAAAATAATTGGAACAATCTAGACAAGTGTTGGGGAGGAAGAAATTTCTTCTGCCCCTCAAGGTTCTTCTAGCTAGTTTAAGAATCATATTGACATGACACAGATTAAGAGGAGAAAAAACCATCAACAAATGTTTGCTGAGCCACACAGAAACCATGTGGGGCACAGAGAGGAATTTTAACTGACTTAGCCACATAACTCCCTGGCTACCGCATTTAGTTTACATTATAATATAGCAATCTAAGGTGATATCTTTCTATATCTAATTCTTTTTATGCAGTTGCTTGGGCGGGGGAGAGGGTGGAGGTCAGGGTGGTGGGGTTCAAAGTACCTTCCTGAAACTTTTGGGTGTTGATTATTTTCAGCTCAAAGTTATCTTCATGTCATAATTCCACATCTTGGGTTGGCCTGCTGTTAGTCCCTAGACAAGAGATGATATAGTACTCAACTTGGCTAGTAGTAAAGGGGACTAAAGGAAAAGGGTGAGGAAAGGAACAGGTTGGAAAGAAAGTAAAGGAAGCATGTTTTAAGTGTCTTCACAGCTAATATTATGTGAGGTTTGATAAAGAGGCTGAGGTAACACTTAGGTGGGCACAGTGTCTATTAAAGTGCCATTTGCTCAGATAAAGAGAAGCCATTTCTTTTTGGTTTCGAAGAGGGTACGATAGTAAGATTGTTTTTGAGAATGTTGAATAGAAGAAGCATTCCTAAAATGGATCATGCCTTTATTAAAACATTAAACAAATACTCAGTAGCATCTGAATGTTAAATTCTAAGTAGGGAAAAAAAAAAGGTTTATCATCATCTTTAATTCTGTCCACAGGAGTCAGTGAGCAAGGAAAGGTAGTGGATAAGTGATAATTGGGGAGATCCCTTTTTGGATCACAGAAGCCAATAATGTTAGAGACGGACATTCCTTGTTGATGAAGTGTCAGGTTCTCCTCACGGGGATGAAGCTGGTTTCAGTAGCTGAAGAGTAGTCCCCCAGAGAAGAGTTTCTATTTTTGGAAACAAAGGTACAGTAAAGCCAGGGAACATTTTCAGAGGAGATAAGGGCCCAAAGAGGATCAGGATGACATAGGACATATTCCCTGTTCCACAAGCCTATGAGAACCTCTCTGGAAGACCATGCTCAGAAGGTCTCCTCACACTCGGTATTTTGTTCACAGGACTTTTCATAGATGTAATGAATTAACTGTGTTGTAATATTTTGAAAATATGTTTTTCCTTACCTACATTGTAAACTCCCTTAGAGCAGAAATTGTAATTATCTTATTTATAGCTGTATCAATAAGGATTCAGTCAGAGAAGCAGAACTACTAGGAGGTATATCCATGTAATATTAAGGGATTTGCTACAGGGATTTGACTTTATGCAATGTGGGAGTCAGTGAAAGTCTCTGTAAGTCTGTTGTCTTCATGTCTCATGCTGAAGTTTAAAGTCCCTAAGCAGTCAGACAAGGATGGAAGATAGATTTAAAGGCGGGAGATCAGGAGTAGGCTAGAACCCACACAAAGGAGCTGGAACCCCACAAGGGCAAATCGAAGCCCATGTTTGTTCTTGTTTCCTCTGAGGAGAGTGGGGTGGATATCTTGCAGAAACCAGGGCCTGTTTTTATGTAGTTAAGCATATATTCCTGGCCCATGAGTCAAGGAAGTTTAAGGAAGATCCAAGGGAAGGTGGAGCATTACAAGCCCAGATGCTTACACACACGAACGAGGTGAGCCCACAGATTTCTTGGTAATGTATGTGAAACATAAAATGTATCTTGCTTCACTTCTGTCCTTCAGATCTCCCACAAGAAATGCCCCCTGTGGTCCACTCTAACCAGAAATATACAGAAAAGGACATTCTGGGAAACATCATCAGCCTAGCTAAGTTGATACATTACAAAACCACTGCAATACCATAGCTGTATCTTCAGCACCTGCAGAGTCCCTAGCAGGTGCTGAGTAAACACTTACTGAATGAACAAATAAATGAATGACCTATGGAAGGGGAAAGGTTTACCAAAGAGTGACATAAGTTCAAAGAGCAAGGGTAAAATAAATGCTTAATCAAACACTTATCATGTTGCAGAATAGAGTCTAATGCCAAATGAGAAAACACATACAACACTGTGTGTGTGTCTTACACACACGCACCATGCACATACACACACTTTTTTCCTCTTTAAAATGTGTAATATGTAGGTAATGAATTAGTTGAAACAGCTTTGTCCTAGTTTCCAGGCTATAAACTCATCACTGTAATAACTACAAAGCCTTTCCACTAATGGCACTTTGAGTAGGAATTTGTGAAATGAAATTTTTGGCAGTTCATTAGTAAATTTGGGTTTTGTCTCAGCCTTAGGGAACAGAAGGGATCCCAGAAGGTGGAACAATCAGCAGATGAACTAACCCTCCCGCAATAATATGAAATGCTATTTTAAAAGAATTAAACAATGAGAAATAAAGCCTGGAAAATGAAATAATAGCTCATTAAAAATAATCTTTTATAAGTTCTGTGGGCTGGGAGAAAGTACTTTCTAATCACCACTACATTTCAAATGGCTAATGTGGTAATATGAAAGAATTCTTATTGTGTTCCCAAAAAGTCTTTTACACTGGTTAGCTACAGCCTTCAAGGTCTGTATCATGCGTTAATTGATTTTGTGTCCCAGGAACCTATCAGAAGTCTGTCATGTCTTAATGCTCAATAATATTTGTTAAAAGAATAAATGAGAGAATGAACTAAGAACATTTAATAAGAGACAAGAAAAATATACCACAAATTTGACACTGACTTGAAGAAGAGACTAAAGATAATGATGAAGACTTGAGTTGTAGGCAGAATGCAACTTAGAACACTAAATATTGGGTTCTTGTTGAAATGACCAGTGGGCCTGGGATGTTAATTCCTTCCCCAAAGTAAACTCTAAGGAAACTATAAGCTAGAGGAAAGCATGTATTTAAGGAAAGGAGAGTGAAAAATCAGAAGACCCTTGAGGTGTAGAGGTCTGTTTTGGTGGTTTAGGAGTGTGATGGTTAAAGTATGGAGCAGAGAACAAAAGAAGGCAATCATGTGGACAAAATTTATAGGATCCTATTAAACTTTGCTTGTGCTCTTTTACCCGAAATTGTGTGCATTAGTCTATATCTCTAGTGTTCAAAGAGCAGGGATAATATTAGGACTATGTAAAAGCCATATTGGTAAGACTGAATAAAAACTTGCAGGCTGGCCAGACATGCTCAGCCATTCACATCTTCATTCCTCCACTCCCCCAGCAATAAAAGATTAGGATCCAGGGTTCCTGCATCCTATTAGTGCTGCTGCTTTGTAGGTGTTTAAAGGTGAAACAATAATCAGAAGAATTGCCAGGAGGATTGGGAATAAAGGGATGGGCTTAGCAGTCCTTCTATTGCTTCTGTAGTCCTGCGCTTAGGAGTTTTCCCCTTCCAGCTCCTTATATTCACCTGCAGTTTTACCAACCAAGCTTTTCAGCCCTTCCTTTTACAGAGCATCAGGTACCCCACAACATGAATTTACAGGCAAAATAACTGGACATGTGAGGAGGGCAGCTACCAGCAAAGAGAGTCACACAGAAACAATGTGGACCATCTGAGGCAGAGTAATTGAAACCCACAGAGAAAGAATTTCTGAAAGCATGATAAATGGACTGAAAGATAAAGGAAGATGTTTGCAGTATGAAGAACAAGAAACTGTAAAAAGAGCCAAGTAGAAAAGCAGGAATAAAAAATGATAGAAATAAAGAACTCAGCAATTAGGATAAATAACAGAACACATAAAACTTAATAATAAAAGATCAGTTGGATGGACTTCGGAAAAAACTGGAAAAGAGATGGAAAATATGAAAACCAATTCAGTGAATAAAAATGTTGGAAAATAAAAGTACTAGTATTAAGGCAATAAAAATTACAGAATGAGCAATGAAAAAGAAAGCAGAAAATGGAAATACCGGAAGAAATAATTAAGATAAATTTTCTAGATATAAAAAACTGTTGAAAGATGTCAAAGGGGCTCAAACTGGGAGAAATGAGGACAAGGCAAATAGGAAAGATAAAGACACTGTCATATTTAAATATTCTTATGAAATTTAAAGACAAAAAGGAAAAAAAATAAAACAAAAAATATCCCATGTAAACACTGGCCTCTGTAAAAGCAACATTGGATATATGCAGTTGAAGAGATCGTTTGTAAAGCAGTTAAAGAAAATAACTTCAAGATGTGCATCCAGCCAATCTTTATTTGATATGAGGACATAATAAAAAATATTCTCAGGCATGCAGAGCCTAGAAATTTTCCTGTACAAAGGTACACACTGAAAATACTCTTGAAAGAGGCACTTACAGAAGAAGAAAACAATTCCAAAGAGGATTTTGTAAATGATCTGGGAAATGAGGGAAATAAAATACCTTGGTTAAGATTAGGTCTCAAAAAAAGAAAAAAACTTGAGTACATGGGAAGAAAGAGAAAAAGCATATTGATAACAGTTCAAAATAATCCAGAATGAAAATATAGACAATAAAGAAGATATAGATATTGATAAATTTAAGAAATTATAACATTATAAGTTTAAGATTATAAGATTTAATATAATTTATAAGATTATAAAAAGTATATGTTTAAGAAATTAATGGACGTGGGCATTGGTCTTCAAGGCAGAAAACTTAAGTACAAATGTGTAATACATATATTGTAAATGTGGAGAACAAAACTAGTTTAGATAGAGAAAATTAAGAAAAGAGAAGGGAGAAAAAAGTGCAGATAATGAAAAATATAAAATAGCAGAAATGTCCTCCTATCGCAACAATTAAAATACTTATAAATGAGAAATACCAGAAAGTCTCAGATTTTGTCTTTAATAACAAAAGTTACCCAACAAAATGCTCTTTACAAAACAAACATTTAATTTAAGAAGATTCAGAAATACTAAAATAAAAGAAAATATATATCAGGCAAATATGAACCAAAACTAAAATGAGACAGTACTCTTAATATTTTGAGAAAATATAATTTGAGGGGAAAAATTAGTATAATGAGCAGCGTGGTTCAGGATCTTGCTCTGGGTTACCGAGAAAAAGAACCTGCTGGATTTAGCCTCATACTCCTGTTCTCTACCAGGAGGAGATAATGCACTTAAACTGCTTGCCATAGGATCGGTGTCCTCTCTTTTGTAGTTGGGAGAGATATAATTACAGACAACTCCTGCAAAGAGCCATTTAGCCATATCCAAAATGCCTGCTACCTATAGTATTTTTCATTGATAAATTTGCACTCAGATTTTCTCTATAAAAGAGCTCATTAAGTAATTCAGTTCTGCATCTTAGAAATAGATTCATGCTATGGATCCATGGTCCTCATATGCCTTTCTGTGGGGTGATGGAAGGATGGCGGGGTGGGAAATCCTTTTTCTCTTTTTGACTCGTGGCTTCAAAAGATGCCCCTTTCCTCTCTATAGGTACCAGATAATATTGTAGAATTCCTTCTGAGCACTGGTGTCCTAGAGGGGAGCACTAAGGAATGTAACCTCTACAAGTATATGGTAAGGGGCAAAAAGGACTTGCAATTCTTGTAGAAAGTCCATTAAAACAATGTGGTATTTCACTCATGCATCTAACACATTGGAGGTTAGTAGAAACAGAAGCTGATTCCTTGAAAAAATTTTCTGACTTTTCGTAACTCTGCCTCAGGAGCAAGGGAGGGAAACAGAGAGAGAGAGAGAGACAAAGACAGGGAGAGAGAGAGAGAAGTCAGGTGGAAGTGAAAATATTGTTCTGACTATAAAAATATGAGAGGAAAAAAGAATTATCCTTTCATTGTTAAAATATACTAAGATACATGCAGCAAAATTGCAAACACATATAGTACAGATTACACCAAACTATGATTGCCACATCTAGCAAATAAAAATGTAGGATGCTGAATAAAATCTGAATTTCTGTGAATACCATGAATACTGTTTTACTGTGCATGCCAAATATTTAGTAGAAGTATGTCTCATACAATGTTTGAGACATACTTGTACTAAAAAATTATTTGTAGTTATGTGAAATCTAACTGGGAGTCCTGTGTATTACTGCCACACTTACATGAAACAGAAGACAAAAATGTTGGAATGATTGCCTTTTGAAGGTAGGAAGAGGAATGGGTTTGGGAAAAATGCAGATAAAATGGAATAAAACAGACAAAAAGAATAAAAACAAAAGAGGGCATGCACAGATTAGTGCTAAAGTGCCATGCTCTGAGTGTAATTAACTAGCTGATTCTAAGAATAAAGAGGGAAAAAGGGCACAATAACTCTTGGAGAAGAAAGGAATCTTTGTCCATGATTTATAGGAGCTTTGTTATAATAGAAATATGGTCATGGTGTGGAACTGACTTAGAAGTAAGATTCTCTAGAAAATTAAAAAATATACTTCTGGGTTTTGGAATAACTATTTTTAGATAAGCAAAAAAACTTCTTTCATTCTCTCTGAAATTTTCATCTTTACTGAATAAAAATGTTTAATGAACATTCAGTGCATTAAAATGGTAAGTTCAGGGTGGTTTTATATTTTAAAATATGCCAGATATTAACACACACACATAAAATGCATATATGAAATAATCACCTCAGCAGCAAAGAGAGATCCTGACATGTTTGGTCTCCTCCTGTGATTGCCACTTAGAAAAAATGACCTCAGCCAAGAAAAGCAAAACTCTAGAATCATGAAGCCCAGAACCCATCCTAAGCCCATGCATTTTAGCAGCAAAGCCATCCTTATTATCTCCTCTGTCTGAGACAAACATAGTTTCTTCAGGCCTACCATGGCAATCAAAACACTGACATTACTTCCCAGAAAATCTGAAACAACGTGCAAATCAAAATGTTGGATTAACAAACTCTTGTTAGCAGCCAAATTCAAATAAGTGAATTCACCCATGGGGATATCCAGGTGGACAAATAGCAGAATTCCTTGCTGGATTCTTTTTTTTTATAATTAAAACTGTATCTGGGTGTGGAAATTCTTCCCTCACTTGCAAAAACTTGAAATATTGGAATCGGTTAGAAGTGAGAGAAAAATCCAAAGGCCTTAAAGTCCAGGCCATCTCTGAATTCCTCCTGCTTATGCTCAGGCAGCACCGATTTCCTTTATTTCATTTTATTTATTTCCCTTTACTCTTTACCTCCTTAATTGTTCTTCACCCTCTACCCTTTGCCCTCCTAAATCAGATCAGCCAATGTTGGTTCAGTATTCCTTCTTGCTTTATTTAGGACACTGTTCCACGGGTTCCTCATGGTTTACCTGTATTTCCAGCTCTTGCAAAGTCTGTTTCTATAACTCAGGAGAGTCTTCTTGGATTAGTTACTGAATTTATCACTAAAGTGCTCAATTAAGCAGCTGACACAAACAAGCAGTTTATTTCTGAGAACAAAGATCTTTGAGCCATTTTCATATTTTCATAAAAAACAAACATCCTTTTGTTATTTTTCTCATATTAGTCACTTTTCAAAGCCTAGTAGCTGTAGCATCAGGTCTGAAGTTGTTACACTGTGTGCTTTGAAATCCGAGAGTAGCAAATCCATTTCTAGGACAATATATTTGGGGTCTGTCATTTAATTAGCTGTAATCTTGGGATTCTTGTGGTCTTCTCTTAATTTTCTGTTAATATATATGAATGTGTATATATATATGTATGTATGAATAATAATTCACATATATGATATATATCTGTATCCAGTGATATTGTGAACATTGAAAACTCAACAACTATTTATTGAGTGTCTATAATGTGTGCCTTCTGTAAACAAGATGGTCTCTTGGAACTTACATTCTAGTGTGGGGAGACAGAAAATAAGCAAACAGGCAAACGTTAAATAGAATCAGTATCACCAAATGTTAGGCGATCTATTATGAAATATAATGTACATATAGTTTCAGAAATGTTTAGATTGTGTTTTAGTTCATTTAGCTAAATACTTACATACCAAAGAAATTGAGTTGTATGTTTTCTTTCCTAGTTACGCTGTCAGATAAACCGGGATTGGTAAATTTTTTCTGTAAGAGACAGATAGTAAGTATCTTAAGCTCTGCAGGCCATAGGGTCTCTGGCGCAACTGCTCAACTCTGCCTTGTAGCACAAACACAGCCATAGATGGCATATAAGCCAACAGACATAGCTATGATCAATTAAAACGTTACTTATGGACCCTGAACTTTGAATTTCATTTAACTTTCATGTGTCACTAAATATTACTCCTTTTGATCAGTTTTCAACCATTTAAAAATGTAAAAACAGTTCATATTTGGCATGCCATTCCAAACAGCAAGTTGAACTTGGCCCCAAGCTCCTTGACCTAAAAGACCTTCTCAAACTTTAATATGTGTATATGTAACTTGAGATTTGTTAAAATGCAGATACAGTTAAGTAGGTCTCAAATGAGATTTGGAGCTGAGACTCTGTAGGAATGGATCTGAGATTTTGTCCATCTAACAAGCTCCAAGAGAATGCTGATGTTACTATCTGGAGTAGCAAGAATAGAAAGATTATTTTTGTAAATCCACAGAAAGAGTTCTGCAAGAAAACAGAGGAGAGTTCTATAGACTGTATCTCTGGATAAGACAATGGGGAGTCAGTAAAAATTTCTGTATTTTTTCTTTAAACTTTTATTTTTATTTTTTTAAACAGATTTTATTTCTAAAATAAAAAATTTTAAGAATACAAAATTCAGGGCAAACTTAGTAGAGTCAGGATGGAATTTTAAGAAGCTACTAAATTTATGTTTTCTAAGAATCATGACAGATGTGGAAAGTACATATAGTAATATCATGCTAATAGAAAAAATTTCAGAATATACAGAGCACATATTTTACCATGCATACAAATGCATAACCCCTAGAAAGAAACACCACAAAATGTTACCTGATTATATATGGGGGCGAAATAAGAGAGTTTTTTACTTTTTTCTTTGTGCTTTCCAAATTTTACAGATTTTCCATGGCTAATACATTATTTTAAAATCAGAAAAAATGAGATACTTTTTACACAAGACAAGGAAAAAAATAAAAAAATTAACATATGACAAATTCATCAGTTATTGTTCACTCTCAGTCAAGAAAATTTAATTTATTCAGCAAATATTTCTTGAGCACAGGCCTATGACCTTGGGAGAGTGTTAGTAGAATTTTTGTTTTACAAACTTCCAGTCAGGCTCCGAAAGCTGGCTAGTGACAGGACCTGGACTCTGAGAGAGGCCTTTTGACTCTGAGGCCCGTGTCCTGCTCTTTATTGCTTTCCTCTAACGGAAGATGGATCCACGCAGGGCAGCTGGTTATCCACTCATGTCTACGGGTCAGACCATACTAGGGAGGACTGTGAATTTACTGAAGTTTGGCCTAGGCAATGCTGTAAACTAGATGTTTGTGAGGGGTGCTTTAATTTAAACAGACATAATCCAAACGGGTGTAATTCCCATGTTAAAATCTAAGGATGTCCATAGTTTGTGAGGAAGGAAAATTTCTCATCTAACAACCAGGTAACAATACAAAACAGACTTAATTATTCTTTTTTAAAGAACAGGAATGCCACATGTTCTTGTTCAGTGGAAGTCAAATGAAAGAAAGTATTTATTTATGAAATAAACCTTAGGAAATAAATTATGTGACCTCTGAAAGGATCTTCACCATCTCCCTAGGTTGCCCATGATTTGTTTTGGCATGGAACTCTTACATTGTGCTCAAATTGAAAACCTTCCATCCTCTAGCCTTCCTTTTTTCCCCTGGGAGCATGTGGCAAAGTCATGAGATGTACAAGGCTCTGTGAAGGATCAGAATCCCAGAACCTCCCTACCTTTCTGTTTAGGAAGCCAATGTCATGATTTGTCCCTGGTCATTAAATATCCTACATTTGAGTCCAACTGTATAAATTTCAGTTTTTAGTACCTCTATTTCTTTTAATTCTAACATTATCACGTGTAGGCTGGGCAAGATTCTCTTAAGACACTACTCAGAGAGGCTACATGACTTGCCTGAGGACACACAGCACATAGATGGCAGAGCTGACAAGTAAAAGTTGAAGTCTTATTCTTGGCCCAGTTCTCTTTAAACTCAACCTCCCTGTTGGCTTTACAAAGGGATTAAATGCAGAGCCAGGTAATAGATTATTAGATTTGTAAAGATATTTCACCTTGTTTCAAGTTAAAATTTTCTGCAGTTTTTTGAATCCTATATTGAATCCAATATAAGTAAAGTAGGAACTGAAATTAAACTAGAGCACGTTTAGCCCTGATGTTACATGACAAAATACTATTTGGACCTGTCTGTCTGAATCTACATTCCAGGATTTTCACAACAAAGAGTAAATAAAACATGCATTCTTGTGCACAATGCTTCATGAATTGGGGAATTTCATTTTTGTGATTTTTTTCATTTTTTCATTTTTTTTTGGTTTCCTGATTACTATTCCAGGTTTATCTTTTGATCTTTTAAGATGAGTGCTATTTTGTTTTGTTTTGTTTTAAGAAATTGCTGTTGAAATTGGTACTGTAGTTTGGCTTTGATATGTTGCTTTATTCACATTTTCTTTTTCTCCTCCTATATATTACATTCAAGTGTCTTTGAGAAACAATCTTTCATTTGCAAAATTCCGATTACAGATTTTTAATATAAATAGGTGTGGTTGGACTTATTCGTTACTGTGGATTGAGTAAAAATTCATTAGTATATTAAACTGAAATTAACTTCTTTCACAAAGGAAGAAATTTATAAACCGAGAAACCCAAGGTTACCATAGCAATCTGTGGCATCTAAAAATTGGACACAGACAACTATATTCTACTTCTAAAAAATATTTCATTAGAGAGAAGCTATATGATATGTCTTCAGGATGAAATATGACAATAAAAGTAGATCATTGCTTAACAAAAACACTTCCATTTTTTCCCCCAAATAAAAATAATGCAAAGAAAGTAATTTAGAATTATTTTTATTAAAAATGTGCATAATACTTCTGTCTTTGGCACTGTTTGATATTTATTCAATAACAGGAATGAGGAAGGGTTGTGTACTTAGCTGACTGTATTTTTTGAAGATACCCTAGCTGTAACAAAAACATTACGTGGAAAACTAGGCAAAAGGAATGAGATTGGAGAGAAGAAGGAATTTCTTGAAAGGTGAGAAGAGAATCAAAAGGGGAACAAAGTCAAATCTTAGGTGGACTTTCTGTAGGAATGAAGACAACATTGTGAATGTGAGTGTGCGTGTGTGCACGCATGAGTGTGTGTGTGCTGCATGTTTCTTTGCATGGTTTCTGGTCTTTTGGCTCATCAAAGATATGCCAAATAGACCTGCTGCAGTGGACATCTGTTGTTTTTGCCTGCCCAGCATCCATTCCCCCTTCTTTTGGTAGCAGCATTTCAATTTTCCTTTGAAAAACTACACTTTGCCCAACATGTATAATCTTTGTGTAATATTCATTCAAGGTGTCTTGTTTTCTTCTGGCTAAAGGGTAGGCATCTGACCCTAATAGTCCAGTCAGACTCTCCCATGGGCATATGAATTTTTCATGAATGATTGATGGGCAGGAAATGGTTGGCAAGGATCCATCTCAACTGTAGCACCATGAAGAGATTCTCTTTTGCTTCCTGCAATTTTAATACTCAGAGTCACCCAGTTACCATCTTTTCAGGGGTCTGATTGCTCAGGTTTTCCTTCTATTCAGATTTTTAAAAATTATCTCAAGTTAGCCAGACTTACTTTCTGTTACTTATAACCAATCCCTAACTAATATTCATGCCAAATTGTGCATAAGACACTACAGATTGCTAGACTGTGTGTTTTACGATTTTCTAATTTACAGTTGAGTATCATTTGGGAAGTACAATGACCCAAATATCAACATTTGCTAGGGCTGGGTTCTGTACTTTTCACCAGGATCTTTATCTTCAAGGCATCTGCCAGTATCCTATTGAACTGATTAAATTTGATATTCAGGATACATGGAAGTGAGAAAAAGCATGGTGAGTTTTATGAGCCAGTAGTCTAGTTATTCCAGCAAAACAGAAAAAAAGAAACTATTCCAGATACTGATACACACATAGATGGGAGTTTGTATCCCAAAGAAAACGATAGACTTTAGCCACAGACTGAGACTTCAGACAGAAGCCCAGATGAGAAGGAACACCATTCATTTATATTTTACATAAGTGAGATAATTCATAAAAGTAGTTTGAAAAGAGCATAGTGGAAAAAAGTAATCAGCTCTTAGTAAAGGACATTAGTTCATGGCTGTTCCTGTAATTTGGAGGTATGGTGGCATACCCTGAGAACATGCTTGTTATTTTTTATTCTTATTATTTTTCAGAATCCATTTCTGGGAATTCCTTTAATGAGTTAGATAAAATGAGCCCATTTTTCAGATAAGAAATATTAGTATCTTTGGTGAGTGACTTAATTCAAAATTGCAAAGACACTAAGTGAAAAAAACCTCATCACGTCCCTCTTCTTAACAATCTGAACTTCTGTATTTTTTATAATATAAAAAAAATTCAAGTTCCCTAAGTCTTACAAATTATATTATACCTTCCATGTATAGTATTATATATATGGTATTGTATCCTCTCAATGTTGAAAAATTGTTTCAGTCTCTGAAAGACTGTCAATTGTTCTCAGGACTCCGTATGTTCTGAGTCTTATATGCCCCTCTAGAACTAGTAATTAATAATAATGTTGTTAATAATAGTTAACCATTATAGATCACTTGATATTCCTAGTCTCTGTATTCATTTTAGTATATGCATTATTTCATTTAATCCTTACAACATCATTACCAAGTAGCCATTATTATTACCACTATCTTCCTTTTATAGATGAAGAAACTTAAGCTTAGAGAAGTAGAAGTGATCTACCCAAAGTTTCCCAGATACTGAGAAGTCAGTATCAAACATAGGAAGTCTGACTCTAAAACCTAACTCTCCTGATACCACACTCCCATCTTCTAAACTCTGCATCCTTGACTTATCATTCCTTAAAGGGGTGTGTTGAGAACAGTATACTCATTCCTTTCACAACAAGAAAGAACATGTCCAGTTACATTCCCCTTTAGCGACAAGGTATCTCTCTCTCTCTTCTGAATTAGTAATAGTACCCAATTCAAAGGGCACTGTGGCAAGCTTCCTTCCCACCTTATCCCCTAAGCCTCTAGCTCCTCTCCTATTTGCTTAATTTCAAGCCCCAACTAGTATCTATCCTTATTAGTTAACCTTCCTGACAGTTGGTGCCCCTACTCTGTTCTCTCACAGGAGAGATGACAGTTAAAATATAATTTTTTAGTTATATATCTGTCTTCCTCTTTAGATTGTGTATTGCTCTGAGTTTAGAGCTCAGATTATTCATTGTTATAGTCCCAGAGCCTTACACGATGCCTGGCACATGGCCCCACTCAGTAGTGTCAATGAATAAATGATCTAATGGAGTCTTTATTTGAAACCCAAATTGACCTCTACCTTGCAAGTACATTTTTAAAAACAGACTTCCCTACACTTGATGTTCTCCCCTTCTCTTGATTTCAATTATTTACATCAGAATTACTTAATCATGTGGCAGATAATTAAGGAATACATTATTTATGTTAAATAAATTAACCTGACATCACTTCTTTCCTTCCCCTTGGCAATGGAGCCGGAATTCCAGTCATCTCACAAGGAGCTCTGCTTCTTCTGGGCCCAGATGGAAGCCGCACCACGGTTGCCATGTTCTGTGACAATTTTACCTCTGAGCACCTGTGTTGCCACTTTCCTGTCTCTATCCTGTTGCTCCCACATCTCAGTTTTTCATCCTGAAAGCTGTGGAACTGTGGGCAGCCCCTTAACTTGCTTGGGCCTCAGTTTCCTAAGCTCTTAATGGCTCACAGCATTGTGGTAAGGATTTAATGAAGTAATGCCTTGGACAAGTGAGGAAATAAAATGCCAGCTTAAACAATTTCATGCTCCACAAATGTACTAGTATCCAATGTATGTCTGTAGGAGGCAGCTATATTTACCAGCAATCAATTGGAGTTTCAGATCTATGGAATGCTAGAGCTGGTAGTGTTTTATAATAATAATCTATTCCAATTTATTTTTTTTCTGCAGATGACAAAATAGGCTGAATGCATAAGTCATTCTCCCAAGATTTACTAAACTATTAATAGTAATGAGGAACATGTATTAATAATAAGTGACATTTAATGAGTCTTGATCCATCCCAGGAATCATGCTAAGGGCTTAATTTAACATACTTGACTGCATGTAGCAATCATGACAATACCTTGGGAAAAGGTATTTTGACTGAGGAGGGAACTGAGGCAGAGAGTTCATAGAAGAGGCCCAAGGGCATGGAGGGAGTAGGTGGCTGTGTTAATGGGAAAACCTAGGCTCATCTTAGATCAAGAGCCCAAGTTCTTGCTCAGTGAGCTCCATTGCTTCCCACAACAGTAGCCCAGAGTCAGTTCCAGAGGAGGCCCTGGAACCATGGCCTCTGCTTCCGAGTCAGTGAATCTTTGTGACGCCCCCATTTAGCCTGCCAAATCCCCAGCTAGACACCTCACAGGTGTACAGCTCATCTCAGAAAGCATGTCTCTTCGTTGCAGAAATAGCACACCAGGTCCCTAGTGACCTCTTGAAACAGCTTTATGGCTGGGCACTGAATGTCAGCAACCCTGCTTCTATTTAGATATCTGCTTTATGTCAGCATTTGTGCTTGTAGAGTTTTAACATTGATAAGTGCCCTCTCTTTTTTACCACCAAATGGTAAATGTTCTCTGAAATATTTGTAGGATTTTTCACACCTAATGGACCATCTGAGCACATTGGTTAATACCATATATTTAATCTATAGACAATGGCTATTTCCCGTGATTTAGGTGGGCTCTTACCTGTGTAGTGTATGACACTCTAGTGTTCTGTCAGCCCCTAAATAGAGCTTTTTATTTCAGATGTCAAATATAACTGTTGATTCTGGCTCAGCAGCGTTCCATTTTCTGTCCAGTGTTCGTGTGGAAGCAGTTGAAGGCATCAGGGAATTTATGTAGCATGCCAGTACTTTAGTTCACATGAGGGAATATGCTGTGCCCATATTTGCTGCATGGACTATGTGTTTTATTAAATATGCAGTGATGGTCCAACATGCTGTGTTGTACAGAAGACAGTGTTTGCCCCAGAGAAGGGATCCTGTGTCTGATTGACAGGGCAGGTGACCACAAGGTCAAGGTTGCTTAGTGGTATGGCCATCTGTTATTTTGGCAAGTATTTGACTGGAGGGCATTAATGTGTTTGTAATTTCCCACTTGATCTGAGAATAAGGCTAAAAAGACGTTGTCACCAGTGGGAGCTGCACAGCAGACCAGCATCAGCAGTCTGCCTTCTGGCTTCCTGCACCGAGTGGCATGAGCCATGCTCAGCTTTCCTTTCTGGGTCCCCTCCCTGACAAATAACTGAGTGGGCAGCCTGTTTTGTCATGCTGCTTATAGAGAAAAGCAAAAAGCAGCTATCATCATTTACTTTACCTTTCTAAAGTAAAGCAGCCAACTCTTCAGTTTTGCTAGAAAGCAAGGAAATCTCAGTATCTGTTCATATGTTCATTTCTCATTGCACCATTTGACTGAGAAGTCTGTGCTGAAACAGAGGATTTTAATTAAGCTTTAATAGGCAAGGAGATATTTACCTATTGTTAAGTCTTCTATATAAGTGAGAACAGAAGTGATAACTCTGGAGCTTTTGTGGTAAATGATCAAGTCATTTCCTTATACCTTTATCAATGCCAAATCCTCAACGGGTAAAACATTTCAGAGAAAGATCAGCTATCAGATGTCCTCCTAGTCAATGTGAAAGTACGGGGGAGCCATACTAACAGGAAATATGATTTTAACATCGTAATGAGTGCATCCGTGTTTGCTGCTATCTATATTGATCTACTGAGTTTAGGCATCGCTTCCTTTTAAATTAAACATGGAATAAAAGCAGGTGGAGTAGAAATTCTTACACAAACTATAAGCAAATTAAAAAAAACATGTTTTCAGACATGGTATACTTTAAAAAATAATAAAGTGACCCAAAGAGATAGGGGGATTTATCAAGAAGATTGTTATAGCTGAAGTTTAGTTTTTGGCTAGGAACTTCAACTCCCTAGAAATGTTAGTCTAACAGAGGACCAACAAATTTAAGTTAAACTTTCAGAAGACACCTAAAAACTTTAAAATTTCATAAAGATAAATCCAGATCTCTCTTTTCTCCTGATTTTGATCTCTGTTGATAATATGGCTGAAGACAGTCATGTAAATGTATAGACCTTAAATAGACCGCAGATTATAGACTAGCAATATCTCTGTAAGGAAATCAAGCTTAACCCAAAAGACAGATTCCAGATGTTCTCATCTCAGAGAGATGAAGGGTGTCTCAGGATTTTGGAGGAATTTGAGGTGGGGGAGTCTTAACTGCTTTGGCTGTTGTGATAACACTGCTTTGCTTTTGATTGATACCAAGAAAATCATTCCCAAAAAGTACTGCTTTCCTTATATTTCTCCAAATGTATTCACATTCTTTCCAGTGACAATATTCAAGAATCTCCATTGTTTTAATATTAAATAAGAAACTGAAAACTGAGTACCATAAAAAAAAGACCATTAACTTTACATGCCCAAGAAGAAAGGGGTGTAGACATGTCAGCTAAAACCTTCACCTGAGGAATAAATGCACATTTCTGTCCTTTACCATATCAGACTAGTGTTCAATGAACTCCAGAGAAATTTATAAGCTATTGTTATAGATCAAGTGAAAAATAACTGAGAAAGAAGGAAAGAGATTCATACAATGATCAAAAATAAGTTGCTTTGCCTTTCTAATGTATTTGCCTAATTCAGAACAGATTACCTGGCCATTAATTCTTTAGTTTTCCTTTTTCTGATTTTTTTTGTTATTTGGAGGTTTTCTTTGGGCTCTTAATTCCTGAAGATTTTTTCACTGGTACAAAATTCTGGGTTGACAGTATTTTTCTTTCAACACTTGAAAAATGCTGTGCCATTGCTTCTAGCCCCCATGATTTCTGAAGAGAAATCTGGAGTCCTTCAAGTCATTATCCCCCTATAGATATCAGGTTGTTTTTAGTGTCTTTTCTTTGTCTTTTGTTTTTTAGCAGTTTAATTATATTTTGGGGAGTAGATTTGTTTCCTATTTCAGATTTGGTAAACTTCTTAAATCTGAAGATTTATGTATTTCAACAAATTTGAGATGTTTTCAGCCATTATTTTTTCAAAAAACTTTTTTTTAGTGCTGTACTTTTTCTCATCTGAGACAGTAATAGACATTTTATTATTGCCCCACAGATCCCCGAGACTCTTTCCTTTTTTCTTTTTCTCATTTTTTTCTTTGTTGTTCACATTGAATAATTCCTACTGTTCTATCTTAAGATTCACTATTTCCTCTGTTATCTCCATTTTTCTACTGAACCCATTCAGTGAATTTTTTAATTTCATTCATTGTATTTTCTCAGCTCATCAGTCCAAATAATTCCTCAATGTATCATCTTTTTTCTCTGAGGATTCTATGTTTCCATTTGCTTCAAGTGTATTTGCAATTGTTTGAAGAAGTGTTTTTATGCTTTAAATTATTTATAAAATAATTCCAACATTTTAATTATTTGGCATCAATGTCTGTTAACTGTCTTTTCCCATACAAGTTGAGATTCCCCCAGTTCTTAATTTTGGGTTAAGTCCTACATATTTTGAAAATTATGTTGTGAGATGTTGAGTCTTGTGAAGAATGTTTACGTTTTTGTTTGAACAGGTTAAGTTCAAGCCTCAAGTTACAATGTGCCTCCTTTGGGCTGGGGCCTCAATGTCACCTAAGCAGTCAAATCCTTTGTAGTACTTTTCAGATCTATTCCACCTGTGTGCAAATTAGTGGCCACTCTGGGATCTGAGCCGTGGCCTATTTATTAGATCAGCTCTCAAATTATGTAATGTATCGATTAGAATCAGTTCCATGCATGCATGAGTCCAGTGGTTCATAAAGAAATTTATGGGGCAACTGTCCCAAACTTCTGTGCAATCTCTCCAACATTTCCCATTTCCTTCAAGTTCCATTTTTCAGTAATCCATCCAGAATGCTGGGGCTTTGATGATCCAACACCCAATTCTGCTGTGCACTACTATCACTATGTCTGCATCTAGGGCCAAGTTGCAAGAGAACAGAGAGAGAGAGAAAACAAGCCTCTGGTTTTACCCCATTCTCTGGGGATCACAGCTCCGCCAAACAGAGAGGAGGTGCTGCTCTTCCTCAAATTCTTGTCTCCTGCGGGCTCCCATTTCTGCCTCTCCTGCTGCTAGCACAGGATTGCTTGGGGGCTGGAGTATGAGCAAACAAAAAATAAGGAAAGGAGAAAAATGGGGATTTCCACTTTTCCTATGAGTTTTGGAAGTTCCTTTTCCCACTTTCCTAGTCACAATGAGAGGGAGTCCTCTCTGTGCCTCAGTGATCACTTCTGAGCTTCAGATTATATTGAGATCAGGTTGAGAGAAACAAGAAGGAAAAAACTGGAAGCTCATTGTCAGTTCCGTGGTACTGTGAATTCCTGTCTTCTTCCCCAATCTGCTTGCTGTTTATTTTTCAGAGTCCTAAAATAGTTGCTTCTTGCATTCTGTCCAGGTTTTAGAGCTGTATACAGTATGAAGGAAAGGGTAGAGTGTGCTTACTCCATCTAATCTGGCATTGGAACCACTTTGCTCAATGTTAAAGTATTTGTAATAATACAGCCATTCTCATATAAAGCTTTTAGTATACCTAATAAAGATTTTGGAATTTATAATGCTAGTGTCACTAATTCAGCTTTAGTATTACTACCAAAAGCAAAGGCTACAACTATACATTGGTGAATTTTAAAATAGGTTTTTTGAATGTTTTGAATGTCCACTGAGTGAATCACAATCACCAAAAGATTGTCCCTTCTTCAAATCTACAAATTGTTGTAAGTGAAACTCACAGTTGCTGAAGTAAGTACGTTTAGTGAAGGACTACACTATATGATTATGGCTCATCATTTTTTGTGAAACGGACAAGTATTTTAAACAAAGCTATAATACATTGTCCACCCTGTTAAGAAAAAGGGTTGGGGGAAATGAGTATCCTATTAAGATACAGTCTCAGAATACCAATCCATGCCAAAAAAAAATTATTCTATAATACTGTTCCCTATTATTTGAATTCTCCACTAAAGCATGTCTAATAAAATTTAAATCCCAGGGAATGCAGAGTACTTTTGGATCTTTATGGATCATGGTCCATTTTAATTGATGTTTGAGGTAAAATTTCTTCTTTGGAAGAAACTGAGGCAATGGGTTTAGGGAATCCAAGATATAAGTCATAATTGTCAGCCTTCTTATTTTTTCCTAAGTGGAAATGTGGGTACTCTTGGAAATATGTTATGGTCTTTTATAATACTGCCTGTCTTCCCTGGTACCTCTGTACTCTCCTTTCCCATTTTGTAAGTGCATATTGTCTTTTTGTAAGTGAACAAAATGATAAGTGATCTCTTAGTATAGATTTGGCTGAAAACTATTATTTCTTAGGATGACAAACTGTTGAAGAATAGGAAGGCTGAAAGGATGAAATCCAATGGTAGAATTTCAGGAATGGTTGCTGGCAGGAGAGAAAAATTCTGAATTAAGAGCAATCCTATTCCTCTAGAATTAAGCCATATATGTAAATGCTTGTTTGTAATCTGTGTCCATCTTATGCCACTTTATTGTTTTTAAAACACATTGTTTTTAACACTATCATTCATAGAGCTGGGAAAGGTCAGTGGTATATAGCATCACCAGAAGAAAGAGGAATTTAATTAACCATTTATTAATACATTAGTAAATGAGGACAGCAGTTCCTTTAACAAATGGTAAATGGTAACTGTGGGTGTTCTTTTTTCCCCAGTGACTTGGTACTTTTTGTTCTGTAATGATAATATTTTACTTCTAAAAGGGATGACTTAGTCTATAAAGCAGTGCATTCTTACTTACAGAATCAGATTGCTAACACTGAAAGAATGGATCCCTTCACTTAGGGATTTATTATCTCTCAGGGTTCCAGGTGCCAAAATATATTTCATGTTTACTCATGAAATAATAATAATAATAGCTATAATTCAGCAAGTTCTTATACATGCCAGGCATTGCATTAAACATTGTGCATGCATTAACTCATCATAAATGTACTATGAAACCTACATGGGGACATACTGTTTTTGTTCATATTTTATGGATATATTAAACTGACACTCAGGTGAAGTAAATTTCTCAGGATAATTCAGGTTAGCAAATGGCAGAGCCAGCTTTTGAACCTAGATTTGTTTAACATCAAGACCAGTGTCTTATTCACTCTGCTGTATGGGAATAAGAAACATCTGTTGCTCATAACCTCTTACTTTACTTTTTTTTTCTATTCATCCCTACCCACATTTACAGTCTCATTAGACCCCCGTTATCCCCTACCAAAGCTACTCCAAGTGTTTTAGAAATTTTCAGGTGTTTCTTCTAGGGCCCCTGAAATGGTTTTGCAGCAATTACATGGCGTCTATGTTTTATCCTCCTTTCTGGTTTCCATGGAGCTACAACAAAGAGGGTCTCTACTGCCCTCACTTAAGTGACACCTCTTCCTGCACATGTTGGACCCAGTCACTGACTCCCAGATGTTCCATTGTTCTGATGTCTCACTACACCTAAAGTTGTATGCTTAGAGAGTTTGGCATTGACACTCTCTTTTTTCCCACTCTAATCTAACTGTATTAGCTGTTGGTTGAGGTCCTGCCATGCTTCACAATGCTATTTTCCTCTCATCTTGCAAGGTTGCTGAAAGAAGTCGTCTTTGATCACATGATTTAAATTATATCTGTACTCCACTGATGTTCATTTTCATCAGGCCACTGAGTACAATCAAGATTTGCCACTTAACTTAGCTGGCTTTTCATCCATTAGAAGGTAAATCCATGAAAGCGGATTATTCTCTATTTCACTCTTTTTTGTTCCTAATGATTAGCATTATGCCTGTCATGTGGTGGGCATTAAATAAACCCTTAATGAATGTGTGAATGAACTTCAACCTGGGTTTGAGCCCATTAAACTAGGAATGGAATTTTATATATTTAGCCTTTAAGGTGGCTGCCTGTAGCACAAGGTAGAGGAAGAAGATATTAGAAAATATATTTACATTTAGTATTTGTAGGAATGTGGAGGATGGAATTAGCTTTAGTAACATTTTTATATACAAATTAATATGATGTATCCTGGGGAAAGAGTGGGAAATCTATCTGATGGTGTGTTGACAAAGGCTCCCTCACTCTTTTGTCTTCCTGGAACATATTGAGACTTGCAATTTACGTGTGCTCTCTTAAATGGATTTGCTGAATATATTGTCAACTTTTAACTAAATTAAATAGACAAATAGCCTAAATAGATTCTTGTAAAGAAACTGTAGTTTGGATAAAATACTAATAATGGAAACCATATAAATGAGCAATTTAAAATCAAAGAATTGACACTTTTAGTAATTACACTCAAAAGCCACAAAACCAGGTATAAAGCAAACAAAGAATGATTATCTAATCACATCTGATGGACACAGTGGTGTCCACAAGTCTGATTTACCAAAAAGAATAGCTGATGTTAGGACTCATATTGACTGCTGCTGAGGATCAACTTTGCACTGTGTTTGCCTTGAGGTACTAGCTAATGTTAGTAGAATGAAGCCATCACAATTAGCGAGACATTTAAAAACTAACCATCTGGAACCTGAAGGCAAACATTCAAGTTGCTTGAAGGGAAACCCTAAATTGTTTCAGGGATATTAAAAGGCATACAATGCTCAAGCCAATACTTTATAAAATGGTATTGGACTTAAAGATTCACGTTTAGGAGGCTACTTTGAGGTTTCTTAATAGGGAGAAATAAAAAGGCACACACTTGTTCTACCTACTACTGCAAAATAGCTGAAGTAATGTACAAGAGATAAAAAAGAATATCTGCTAAAATATTTACATTTGTCAATAAATACTGTATAATGATGCATAGAAATAATATCAATAAATATTTAAAGAAATAACTCATTTTGAATTATGAAATGTGGAATTTATCTATACAGTTTAATAAATGTACAGATATTCTAATTTGTCCCAGTTTATGATGTTTGCTAAATTTTAATTCAGTAGTGTATTAAAGAAAATTTTTTTGAGCCACTAAGGTAAGATATTCCTTAGAAGTTTTTTTTCACTATTGCATGGTTTCTTTAATACAAACTATATGTTTTAGGGAAAAATGTGGGATTATACCAGTAGGGGGACTTACTGATGATATAGCTTCAATGACTTAAGTAAAAAAAGACTCAGAGTTAAGATTATAGAAAAGGTACCATACACGAAGTTCATTCACCATCTCATCCAGGGATAATAAAGCTTATCAACAACTTTTTATTTTTGAAAGACTATTACACTATAGAAGTCTTTATACATTATATAATGAAATGAGACTGATTATAAAGACTTTTGTCATAGAGATTCTCAGATTTTCTCTTGGCAAAGTTCTTTAATGTATTAATGAATTCATAGATGAGTTATATGCTAGTACACTACCTATATTTTTTTTTACTTTTTTATTTTATATATTTTTTATTTTGCTATCATTAATGTACAATTTCATGATCAACATTATGATTACTAAACTTCCCCCATTATCAACTCCCCACCACATATCCCATTACACTCACTGACCATCAGCGTAGTAAGATGCTATAGAATCCCTACTTGTCTTCTCTGTATTATACTGCCTTCCCCATTTCCCCCCCTCTCCATCATATGTGCAAATCATAACGCCCCTTACTCACCTTCTCCCTCCCTTCCACCCACCATCCCCAGTCCCTTTCCCTTTGGTAACTGTTAGTCCATTCTTGGGTTCTGTGTGTCTGCTGCTGTTTTGTTCCTTCAGTTTTTTTCTTTGTTCTTATACTCCACATATGAGTGAAATCTTTTGATACTTGTCTTTCTCTGCCTGGCTTATTTCACTGAGCATAATACGCTCTAGCTCCATCTATGTTGTTGCAAATTGTAGGATTTGTTTTTTTATTATGGCTGAATAATATTCCATTGTGTATATGTACCACCTCTTCTTTATCCATTCATCTACTGATGGACACTTAGGTTGCTTCCATTTCTTGGCTATTGTAAATAGTGCTGCAATAAACATAGGGGTGCATCTGTCTTTTTCAAGCTGGGCTGCTGCATTCTTGGGGTAAATTCCTAGGAGTAATTTAGGGTAAATTCCTGGGTCAAATGGTATTTCTATTTTTAGCTTTTTGAGGAACTTCCATACTGCTTTCCACAATGGTTGAACTAGTTTACATTCCCACCAGCAGTGTAGGAGGGTTCCCTTTTCTCCACATCCTCACCAACATTTGTTGTTTGTCTTTTGCATGTTAGCCATCCTAGCTGGTGTGAAGTGATATCTCATTGTGGTTTTAATTTGCATTTCTCTGATGATTAGCGATGTGGAGCATCTTTTCATGTGCTGGTTGGCCATCTGAATTTCCTCTTTGGAGAGGTGTTTGTTCAGCTCCTCTGCCCATTTTTTAATGGGTTTACTTGCTTCTTGTTTGTTGAGGTACATGAGCTCTTTATATATTTTGAATGTCAACCCCTTATCAGATATATCATTTATGAATATATTCTCCCATCCTGTAGGATGTCTTTTTGTTCTACTGATGGTATTCTTTGCTGTACAGAAGCTTTTTAGTTTGATATAGTCCCACTTGTTCACTTTTGCTTTTGTTTCCCTTGCCCAGGGAGATATATTCATGAAGAAGTTGCTCATGCTTATGTCCAAGAGATTTTTGCCTATGTTTTTTTCTAAGAGTTTTATGGTTTCATAACTTACATTCAGGTGTTCGATCCATTTTGAGTTTACCTTTGTGTATGGGGTTAGACAATAATCCAGTTACATTCTCTTACATATAGCTGTTCAGTTTTGCCAACACCAGCATTTGAAGAGGCTGTCATTTCCCCATAGTATATCCATGGCTCTTTTATCATATATTAATTGACCATATGTGTTTGGGCTTATATCTGGGCTCTGTTGTCTGTTCCATTGGTCTGTGGGTCTGTTCTTGTGCCAGTACCAAATTGTCTTGATTACTATGGCTTTGTAGTACAGCTTGAAGTCAGGGCGTGTAATTCCCCCTACTTTATTCTTCCTTCTCAGGATTGCTTTGTGTATTCGGGGTCTTTTGTGGTTCCATATGAATTTTAGAACTATTTGCTCTAGTTCATTGAAGAATGCTGTTGGTATTTTGATAGGGATTGCATTGAATCTGTAGTTTGCTTTAAGCAGAATGTCCATTTTGACAATATTAATTCTTCCTATCCATGAGCACAGGATGTGTTTCCATTTATTGGTTTCTTCTTAAATTTCTCTCATGAGTGTCTTGTATTTTTCAGAGTATAAATCTTTCACATCCTTGGTTAGGTTTATTCTTAGGTATCTTCAGCTTTTGGATACAATTATGAATGGAATTCTTTTCTTGATTTCTCTTTCTGCTAGTTCACCATTAGTGTATAGGAATGCAACAGTATTAATTTTGTATCCCACAACTTTGCTGAATTCAGATATTAGATCTCGTAGTTTTGGAGTGAATTCTTTAGGGTGTTTTATGTACAGTATCATGTCATCTGCAAACAGGGACAGTTTGACTTCTTCCTTGCCATTATGGATGCCTTTTATTTCTTTTGTCTGATTGCCATGGCTATGACCTCCAGAACTATGTTGAATAAAAGTGGGAAGAGAGGCATTCTTGTCTTCTACCCAGTCTTAAAGAAAAAGCTTTAAGCTTCTCGCTGGTAAGTATAATGTTGGCTGTGGGTTTGTCATATATAGCATTTATTATGTTGAGGTACTTGCCCTCTGTACCCATTTTGTTGAGAGGTTTTCTCATGAATGGATGTTGAATTTTGTCAAATGCTTTTTCAGCATCTATGGAGATGATTATGTGGTTTTTGTCCTTCTTTTTTTTGATGTGGTGGATGATGTTGATGGATTTTCGAATGTTGTACTATCCTTGCATCCCTGGGATGAATCTCACTTGATCATGATGGATGATCTTTTTGATGTATTTTTGAATTCAGTTTTCTAATCTTTTGTTGAGTACTTCTGCATCTATGTTCATCATGTATATTGGTCTGTAATTTTCTTTTTTTGTGGTGTCTTTGCCTGGATTTGGTATTAGACTGAGGTTTACCTTGTATAATGAGTTTGGAAGTATTCCCTCCCCTTCTACTTTTTGGAAAACTTTAAGGATGATGGGTATTAGGTCTGCACTAAATGTTTGATAAAATTCAGCATTGAAACCATCTGGTCCAGGCATTTTGTACTTAGGTAGTGTTTGATTACCAGTTCAATTTTCTGGTAATTGGTCTATTCAGATTTTCTATTTCTTCCTGGGTCAGCCTTGGAAGGTTGTATTTTTCCAAAAATTTGTCCATTTCTTCTAGGCTATCCAGTTTGTTACCATATAATTTTTCATAGTATTCTGTCATAATTCTTTGTATTTCTGTGGTGCCTGTAGTGATTTTTCCTTTCTCATTTCTGATTCTGTATACTCTCTTTTTTTCTTGATAAGTCTGGCTAGGGGTTTATCTATTTGTTTATTTTCTCAAATAAGCATCTTCTGCTTTCATTGATTGTTTCTATTGTTTTATTCTCGATTTTATTTATTTCTGCTTTAATCTTTATTATGTCCCTTCTTCTCCTGACTTTGAGCCTCATATATTCTTCCTTTTCTAGTTTCATTAATTGTGAGTTTAGACTTTTCATTTGGGATTGTTCTTCTTTCCTGAGGTAGGCCTGTATTGCAATATATTTCCCACGTAGCACAGCTTTCACTGCATCCCACAGATTTTGTGGTGTTGAATTACTGTTGTAATTTGTCTCCGTATATTGCTTGATCTCTGTTTATATTTGGTCATTGATCCATTGATCATTTAGGAGCATGTCATTAAACCTCCATGTGTTTGTGGGCTTTTTTGTTTTCTTTGTGTAATTTATATCTAGTTTCATACCTTTGTGATCTGAGAAGCTGGTTGGTACAATTTCAATCTTTTTGAATTTACTGAGGTTTTCTTTTTGTGGCCTAGTTTATGATCTATTCTTGAAAATGTTCCATGTGCACTTGAGAAGAATGTGTATCCTGTTGCTTTTGGTTGCAGTGTTCTGTAGATGTCTGTTAGTTCCATCTGTTCTAATGTGTTGTTCAGTGCCTCTGTCTCTTTACTTATTTTCTGTCTGGTTGATCTGTCCTTTGGAGTGAGAGGTGTGCTGAAGTCTCCTAAAATGAATGCATTGCATTCTATTTCACCCTTTAATTCTGTTAGTATTTGTTTCACATATGTACGTGATCCTGTGCTGGGTGCATAGATATGTATAATAGTTATATCCTTTTGTTGGACTCACCCTTTTATCATTATGCAATGTCCTTCTTTGTCTCCTATGACTTTCTTTGTTTTGAAGTCTGTTTTGTATGATACAATTACTGCAACTCCTGCTTTTTTCTCCCTATTAGTTGCATGAAATATCTTTTTCCATCCCTTTACTTTCAGTCTGTGTATGTCTTTGGGTGTGAAGTGAGTCTCTTCTAGGCAGCATATAGATGGGTCTTGTTTTTTTATCCATTCAGTGACTCTATGTATTTTTATTGGTGCATTCAGACCATTCACATTTAGGGTGATTATCTATAGGTATGTACTTATTGCCGCTGCAGTGTTTATATCTGTGGTTACCTAAGGTTCAAGGGTAATTTGCTTACTATATAACAGTCTAACTTAGTTCACTTTGTATGCTATTACAAACACAACCTAAAGGTTCTTTTTTTTCCCTCCTTTTTCTTCCTCCTCCATTATTTGTATGTTATGAATCATATTCTGTACTGTTTGTCTATCCCTTGGGAGACATCTATTTAACCTTAGGAATACTTCCATCTATAGGAGTCCCTCCAAAATGTACTGTAGAGGCAGTTTGTGGGAGGTAAATTCTCTCAGCTTTTGCTTATCTGAAAATTGTTTAATCCTTCCTTCAAATTAAATGATAACCTTGCCGGGTAGAGTGTTCTTGGTTTGAGGCCCTTATGCTTCTTTGCATTAAATACATCATGCTACTCCCTTCTGGCCTGTAAGGTTTCTGTTGGAAATCTGAAGATAGCCTGATGGGTCTTCCTTTGTATGTGATCTTTTTTCTCTCTCCTGCTGCTTTTAAAAGTCTGTCTTTATCCTTGATATTTGCCATTTTAATTATTATATGTCTTGATGTTGTCTTCCTTGGGTCCCTTGTTTTGGGAGATCTATTCACCTCCATGGCTTGAAAGACTATTTCCTTCCCCAGATTGGGGAAGTTTTCAGCAATTACATCCTCAATTTCACTTTCTATCCCTTTTTCTTTCTCTTCTTTTTCTGGTACCCCTATAATGTGAATATTGTTCTGTTTGGATGGTCACACCATTCTCTCAATATTCTTTCATTCTTAGAGATTCTTTCTTCTCTCTGTGCCTCAGCTTCTTTGTATTCCTCTTCTCTAAATAGAAATTCCATTTATTGTCTCTTCTACTACATCTAATCTGCTTTTAAGTCCCTCCATTTTATGTTTCCTTTCAGATATGGAATTTCTTAATGCTTGAATCTCTGTCTTAAATTCATTTCTGAGTCTTAAGTATTTTTCTGTACCTTCATAAGTATGTTTATGATTTTTATTTTGAACTCTCAGGAAGATTGGTGAGTTCAGTTTCATTTGGCCCTTTTCCTGGGGTTTGTGAGATTTTGGTCTGAACCAGCTTCTTTTGACGTTTCATATTTCTATGTGGTGCCCTGTAGTGCCCAGAAGCTCCAGTTTCTGGAGTTGCTCTGCCCCTACGGTGAAGTAGGGTTCATTGGGGAGCAGAGTTGGTACCTGGTGGGGAGGAAAGATCTGTTTCCTGATTCCCATCTGTGGTGCCTGTCTCCAGTATCACAGTCAGTGGGCCGAGCACACAGGTGTAAGCCTCTGTGCTTTGCGTCTCTAGCTTATGTAGGCGGGGCCTCCCTCTTGCTGGCCTGATGCCAGCGCAGTGACTGCCAGTTTGTGAGCAGGTGTTGTCACACCAGGAGGAAGGAGCAGCAGGCTGCATGTCACAGTGGGGGGTCTCAGAGCTGAGCAGCCAGCCAGGGGGATGGAGCGCCTGAAGCTCCTCAAAGTTCCCAAACTGCTGGGCAGAGCGTGCTGAGACAACCTTGTCCAGCTCTCCCTTTTCCCACCAGCAAGCATTGTGCCACCCCCACCCCTTCAGCAGCCCTGTTGCTGCTAAGAAGCCTCTCAGAGTACCTGCCTTTCTTCTGTCACAGAGCGGCCGGATGTGGATCCCTGTCCTCCACAAACTACCAGAATGTCAGTCTCTCAAGCACTCTGCCTTTCCCAGCTCCTTACCTTCAGAGCACCACACATAGTAGGTTTCTGCTCTCAAAGCAGAACAATTAATATCATGATTTAGTAAGCCTAGTCAGTGATTTGTGAGGTTTCCTTTCTATCAATGACAATGATTAAGAAAATATGTTAAAAAAAAGGAAACCTATCTGAAGTTGGAACCAGACCTGAGAATCACTGTAACACAAAGTAAATATTCATTTGCTCTTCCTCCATTAATAATATATTAAAGATGGTGATAACGATGATAATGATATTCTTATACTTCTAGACTCTGAAATATAGGAAAGAACAGCAAATAGAATACATACTGTATTAACCTGCATCATATATCTTTATTTCTTTATATCAAATATAACCATTCCCTCATTCTTAAACTTCTAACCAACCGCAAAACCAATGCGATGCTTATTTGTCAAAATACTACTGTCTACAATAGGAGTGAGATAAACAATAACTGTTTTTAATATATTTTAGAAAAAGCATGGTGGTTTTACACCTGTAATAAATCTATAAAATAATATTACAGGTTAATCTCTTCCTTTAAATTTTTTATTTTTCATGTTTTTCATAAGAATTAATTGGTGCAGTATAAAATGAATATCATGTGTGTTTAAATAAGAAGTTATTGGATTCATGCTCAACTCATTTCTATTGGCAAGAGTGCTCAGTTTAAAAAGTGGGAAGCTAGTGGAGCAAATTTTCTGTCCATAGGCAGCAGTAGAGTATATGGTGATTTACAGCTTAGATTTTGGGGTTAGGTCTGCATTTGAAAATTAGACTTGCCTTGTGCTTGCCGTTACCTCAGTTCTCTGAGCCCCAGTTTCCTTTTATGTACGATGGGGTCTACTTGAGACTATTGCAATGAAAGATATATTATGTAAAACATAAATCACAGTGGTAGTACCTAGTAAGGAGTGTGGTACCTTAAATTTTTTTTTAAGTGACATTGTAGATTGTCATAAAATATGGGGGCAGGTGATAACATATATATTGGACATATTTGTCTCAAGTAGATAAGAATTTGTAAGTATACATGAACAAAAATGATAGCACCAGCATTGCTTATAACTGTACCAAAAACAGAAACAGGGACTTAGATATCTGAGAAGAGTATGTAATTAAGTGGTACTACATTTATTCATGCATACACCATATATACTGGAAACAAATGTACTAACGTGGATAAATCTCAAAGTCATAATACTGAGTCTTAAAAAAAGCAAGTTGTACAATAAAAAGTTGTACAGTATAACAACACATAAATTTGAAAACCCAAAAACAATATTGTTTCCAGATAGATGCAGGTAGAATGAAGAATGCTTGGGAGTAATTTGTACCAAGTTCTGGGGAGTGGTTACATCTAGGTATGAAAGGGACTACAATTGGGAGGTAAAAATATGCTCTTAAACAGCATTTTAAAGGCTTATTCCTTAAACTAACTAATAGAAACATGGAAGTTCATTATATTCTTTTTCATTTTTAGTTGCCATATTTTTCACTATTTAAAAAAAGTCAAAGAAAAGTATTTATACAAAAAGTAGTAACGGGACAGCCATTTGAGACTGCATCTTGGAAGAAGGAAGGAAGAATATTTTGAATAAAATTAATATACTTGACATTCTCCTTCGAAAACCTTCTTGAATAAGCAAGCCAAAAGAAAAAAAAAGAAAGGCTCTGTGTGGGGGGCACATCTGGTTAATGAGCTGACAGTGAATGCCTAATTATTCCACTTTTGACACAAGGGCATGTTATAGTATCTTGAACATCCAGGTAACTTTGCTTGTGTGAAATCTGAGCTAGAAAAGGAAATGCATTGTTAGTCTCTATACCTTTCTTTTTATTTCAATAAGAGATGGTATCATCGTAGGCAGACAATTTGATGTCATATTTTTCTATGATATTTTCACAGTGCACACCAGGGCGCCTGTACTCTGCAGCTGTATGACATGCAGGAATTTTTTTTCTCTTCACATCAGAGCCTCAAAAACAAGCTCCATGGCACCAGGCACAAAGACTATCAATAAACATTCCACCTTTTCATTTTTCCTTTGTTACTTAATAAAGAAAAAGCAGAGCCATGATTTTTGACTGTCAACCAACAAACATTTCAGAAATGATTTATCATCTCATGGGTCTTTGATGACTAGAGATCTCCCACTTCCAGCCTCTCTGCTTGGCCTTAGGAGATGGGCTGGAAGCCTCACTAGGGAGTGTAATTGAGAGACTTGCTGAGCACAGTCGCCGGCCTTCCTATTCATCAGACTGCAGGCATCTTGGGAGAATATCTGTGGTGTTTTTCTGGCACTTATGTGTGCCCCACCCTGTCTGTACCTATTTTCATTCCATCCTTGTTTTGCTATTAGTGGGAGTGGCTTTCTGACATACCTGGCAGAACGCAGGACACTTAGATTAGCATACCAGCATCACCGCCTGGGTTGCTAGGGAGCTGCCCTCTGAGTATCCCTTGATCTATTTTTAAATTTCCACACTTGTTTCCTCTCTGAAAGGAAGCAAAGAATAATACAGCTTGGCTTTCTCCTCTCTTAAGAAACAAAGTAACCAACAAGGCTAAGACCTGTTGTGAAGTTAAAAAACATTTGCTAATTAAGCTTCAGAATGTTATGGTATTTGTGCACATCTAGTTTATGCTTAATTAATTTCCAGATAAGGCAGTATCTCAGAAGAGAGAAGTATGTCTATAAAAAGTGTAGGTGAAATTTGCTGGTACTTTTTTTTTTTTAATCCATTATGAAGCTCTTGAACTACTATTTTTCCAAGCATTTAACAATAACCCATTGTGAGGCACCCAGAGTCCCCCACTATGGAAAATAAATGAGAAATTTGGAGGGCTATTGAACAGTGAGTTTTCACAGCTGATACACAGAAAAGTATTTAGCACAGGTGTTTCGGTAACTGTGAAATACTGAGGAAATTCAGTCTTCTGTGACACATAGATTCACTGTCTTGCGTGGGATGGAGTCTTATGGAGCTTGCAAAATATCTGCAATATAAATAAAAGAAGAAGAAGAAGAAGGACAAAATTAGCTTTTCACAGAACTCCAGAAATTGTTCCTTGTATGGAAAAGTCTTCCTTTTTGGCCACTGGTAACTAGCAGTTTTCTTGGTATTTTTTTCCAAGTTAAAACGCATCCAATTTCAAATGTTGTTAGTGAATTTTTAAAATGATGTGTTATATGCATGCAGGTGTGGAGAAATCTGGTGGAATAACAAGTGTGCTAGTCTCCATGTGTCACGATATTTTTTTCAAGCCTCTAAGAAAAGATTTTTTTCTCCTCCATGACCACTTTCAACCCTCAACAGCAGCTGATTAACAAGGTTAGGAGCTGATCACTCTTCAAGTACAATACTAGAAATAAGTTACACTTTGTAGAATCTACAGGAATATCCCAGTGCCACCATTTAAGAAGTCATGAACTTGGATATTGCAGTTTTTCTGTACACTGATGTGGTTTCAGGAAAATAGATACATTTTGAGGGTTCTGTTAGTCTGTATACATTTTCATGAAGCTCTTGGTTTCTCTTTTTAATTTTCAGTCTATAGTATTTTACCAGATAATATATTGTTAAAAAAAACATGCATCAGTAGGACAGTTTGTATAGAAACCACATCAGTATACAGAGAAACTGCAATGGAATTTCTTCATTTAAAACTCATGGCTTAAATTTTAACATCCATTGACATCTTTCTGAGGGGCAATCAGCTTTTTTAAACTCTTCATTGCCTTTAATATTCATAAAAACCCTATAAAGGAAATACTATTATTCCCATTTTAACAGCTGAAACAACTCCAGTTTCCTGAGAGGAAGTTAATTTGCTTTAGGACCTTCATCCCCAGGGCTATCAGATCACAGAACCTATATACTTAACTACTGTCCTATGTGATCTCCCTTTTATGGACACATGGTACAAGTTACTGATATTAGCTTGAATTTTTGAAATGATTTCTCAACTAACAGTTCAAAGCATTTAGCGATATGGACTCTTGAAAAGCTGCATGTGGGATAGATCAGTCAAGAAATCAGCCAGAGAGAAAGTAGGTTGACCTTGGGGGTCAGCAAAATATGGGTTTTAAATCTTCATCCCTCTATTGACTAATGTAACAAGTTACCAAAACCCAGTTTCCCCATCTTTAAACTGGGATAATATTATCTCCTTGGTAGGGTGGTTATGATGATTATATAAGATGCTATATATAAAACACCTAGCATTTAGCAATATTCAGTAAATAGTAGCTAAAAGTTAAGACTTGCCCTGTCAAAGTGTAATTTGGAAACTGTAATCACAGACTACATGAAGACTTAAGGGCTCAGTCAGACTCTTCCAAGTTCAAGGACAAATGCTTAGTGGTAAGTTCTGAGCACCAGAGCCTACTTCTATATTTTTATTAACACATGTAGCTCTAGTATTAGAGGGAAGAAACCAGAATGGCAGAACATGTAATCAATACGGACTTCAGGAGCATTTTGAAGTGTGCCTTATTTTGTCCATTTCCTCAATATTTTAGTAGTTAATAATGTTTTGGAGAGATAAGAATCATTCCCTTTTGCCATATGGCTTCTTATGACTAAGAAATCCTTTGATGTGATGAAATGAAATATCACTGGTAAGAAATTGGTTTTCACTTTTTTACCATATTCTATATGGCCTGGAAGCCAGTGACTGTTTGACATTCAGAAATATACTGATAATTGCCATTTGTGGAAGAGAAATACAGAAGAATGTTGAGTCTCCCTAGTGAAATGTGACCTTCTTGCTCTGTTTTTGGTGCTGGTCTATCAAGTATTATACCTTATCTGGAATGGGGCAGAGATTCAAATGCTACTGCTAAGAAGGTGCTAAGGGAAGCTCTGGGAGTTTTTTCATTTACTGAGTACAACATGCTCAATACACAGTGTTATGTACTATGTACCAAGTCCTGTTAGATACCAAGCATGAAGGCACCAGTTGACCTCACCCCTGGCTCAGTTGCATGAAAAACAAAACAGGTAAATCTGAAAATGAATGCCCTAAATTGTTCTCTAAGAATATTGCTAAGGGAGGTAGGGGAGGCTGGGGTGGATTTTTTCAGGTCATGCCTGTTATTCACTCCCTTCTCCCCTTTGGCTTCTAAACAAAATGAGGAATGTATATAGGGGTGAGATAGCAATAAAATAGCTTCATTATGATAAATCTGGATTAGATAATGTGGCTAGGGGCCAGCATGGGTTGCTCCCAGCCCTGGGACCCCAGTGGCCAGCCCAGACAAAGTGATTATTCCTCTGGTCCTCGGCAGAGAAGGCAGACCACAGCCAGCAGCTGTTCAGGGCAGAGCTCCCCTGGATGGCTCACCTTGCAAAGAAGGTAAATATCTGTGGGACTTCAGGCAGCTAGTTCCAGAAACAGCCTCAAAGAGGAAAAGAATGTGCAATAGCACTTTTCCTCTTAACACAGAAGTTGTCACTCTGCCTTCCATGAACATAAGTGAGAAATGGGGTTGGGAAGAAGGATGAACACTTTCCTCCACCCAAGAAGCCAAGGGAAGTTACATTTTGGCTCAAGGGAGAAACATGTTTAAAGGAAAAAATCTGTTCCCTTACAGTCCTTTTTTGAGCTGAATCACGAAGGTCGGAACAAGAATCAGAAGAAGAAAGGGAAAGGCATTTCAGACAGATGACACAGTATGTGCAAAGATGGAGATAAAAGGGCTCGGCATGAAATCCAGGTGAATAAAGAGAAGAAAATACATTACTTTTGGATTTATGTTTATGGCTCCCGATGTGCATTACTATCAATATTTCCTTTTGATCTTAACAATGATGGTGAGAGAGAAAATTGTGATAGTGGTTGATAGTCCTCTTTTATATGGCATCTGTGATTGAATGAGCTAAGTACTTCACACAGTATTTAGAATACAATTAACATGTTAGCTATTATTACTGTTACCACTGTGATTATGATCATTATTATTTCTGTTATTATTATTGCTACTGTCATGGCCAAGTTCCCATAGCTAGTAAGTGGCATAGCTATTAATTCCCATTATTAATGATATGGTTAGTGTGTGGTGTAAGTCCTACTGCTGGTCAGTGGTAGAACAGGGACTCAGTGACATGATATCTAGTTGAAACCAGGGACTTAATAAACACTTTTAGGAAGTGCGAAGGGTTTGTGATTTTGCTCTATTATATTAACAATTTGGTCTGTTACTGTTCAGCGGGCATTAGCACACAAGGCTCCTGGCTCAGAAAAACTAACTCTATTACTCATGGTACAATAGGAAGCATGGGCTTTATGTCCCCATTGGTTTTCCTAGCAGCAGGTCCCACAGGGGCAGTGTGCAGTGAGCCAGGTGGCTGTTGCCCGCACAGTGGACTTCAGGAATCCAAAGTTTAGAAAAACCCCAGTTTTATAAGGAATTGAACCTTCCCAGCCTTCATGTGTAGGGAAATGTTGTCTTTATTATCATGGTCAGGAAACAAATCTGCCCTCTGCCCCCAGAAAAAGACAGGATCTGTATCTTCTAATACTGTTTGCTACTTTCCTTGAAAAACATATCCCAGAACAAAAATTGATATAAAACATGCAGAAACAGAACTGTCTGTCAAGCATGTTGTCAGAAAGTCACTTTTTTTCCCCCTGGGCCACTTGGCTAATCTAATAGTACCCAGATAAAGCTAAACTGATGCGAATAACAGAGGGATCATAGATAAGCTTGGTAAATAGATGTCATTCAACCTGAAACTTCCTTAAAATTCTTCCTTTAGGGTATTGGCAGAAGAAAAGAGAATTTTCCTGGTGAGAAATCTAGCAAAGTCCCAGATCCCTCAGACCATGTATTGCTCAGAAAACCTTAGGAACCAGTCTTTCCAGGGCTTGAAAGAAAGCACCATTGTCCTGAGAATTGTTTGTGCATCAGAAAGTGAGGATGGATGAGTATATATTACAAGGCAGAGACATGGACTAGGAAAAAAGTCACTGTCTTTACAGGAGGCAGAAATGAGGTAGAACAATCTTTTGGACAGAAGTGTCCATTCAAGCACCGAATCCTCTCTTTCTTCCCCCATGATGCCCAGGTATTTATTTTAATGAATCCCTTAGCTTTTAGAAATACATACACATTTCTGGCTCCTACCCCTAGAGTTTGCTTTTCTATCTGGTCTGAGGAAATCCCTAATTTTAAAGAATCTTCCTGAGTGATTAATGTACAGCAGGACTAGGAACTGCTCTTTTTGGACATATTTTAGTATTTAGCTTCATAATGCGAGTAAGATAAATGATTTGTAAATAACTGTTACAGCAGCTTACAGTTTAAGAATCATCTTTTTAAAAAAACCTCTCCCAAACAAAGTAAGCAGAATTAAATAGTAATCTTTTAAATCCTATCTTATATTTGGTATTAAGATGTGCTATTTCATTAGGTATCTGCTCTTGGAAACTATAATGCTTTTTCTTATAAGAAAGTAGATTATCCTATTTTCTAGCATAATAAAGGAGCTATGGTAGATGGTATACTAGGGTTCTGTGGGGGTTTTTTTGGCTTTAGAAAAATTAGGCTTCCTTAAATATACTCCAAAAGGGAAAATTCGTGTTAGCTTTGCTCATTTGTGGTGCCACTTTAATGCAAAGCTTCATAATTCATTTTGAGTCTGTCAATTCCACCATCTAATCTCTAATCATAAATAGGTGCTAGGTTATTCTGGTTGATTGTCAGCTTAATCACATGCTAATGTGACTTTCTGTTTTTCCTGACACCATCATACAATGTCAAGACTCTTCATAACTCTCTTTCACCATTCAGTTTTTCCAAAGAGCTGGTCTATCAGCTGAAGGCCATTGAAATTTTCTTCATGTTTTCCAAATGTGCACATCAAATGCACCATGGTGGCTCCAGGACAACCGACTTTACAGGCACTACCAGTTCTGCAATGAACTACAGAGGGAATTTTCATTCTTTCCAAAATAAGAATATTTATATGAAATGGACAGGTAGCACTATATATGGTCCTGGGAAGGAAAGCTCAGAGGCACATCTCAGAATGTTATGAAAGAAAATTGGATTCTCTGGTGTGGTGCAATTGTCATTGTTTATTACGTGTCCTATCAGGAAACTTTTGTCTTATGTGCTGGAGTTGTTTTGGTATGTTAGAGTTGGTTGTTCTAAGTAGAGTTTCTGATGGAAAAAAATCAGTGGAAACAGTCATACTCTATTCGCAGGTAGCAGTGAAACTAAAATTTTTGAAAGAGGGAATAGTCTACTTTGTTTATGTTAAAATGTTATTTCATTCAATAAGTAATAACTGAATTCCTCCTAGGGCTACACAGTAATTGGCACTAAGAAATAAGCAACATAATAATCCCCTCATTTCATATGGCAACAATGCATAAAGGTTCCCTTTTCTCCACATCCTTATCAACACTTGTTATTTTTTGTCTGTTTGATGCTAGCCATTCTGACTAGTGTGAGGTGATATTTCATTGTCATTTTGATTTGCATTTCCCTGAGATATGTGATGCTGAGCATCTTTTCATGTCTCTTGCCATCTGTATGTCTTCTTTGGAAAAACGTCTATCAGATCCTCTGTCTATTTCTTAATTGGAATGTTTCTTTGGTGATGGTGTATGAGGTTTTTTTTTTTATATTTTGGATATTAACCTCTTATCAGATATATCATTTGCAAATATCTTTTTCCATATAATAGGTTTTCTTTTCACTTTGTTGATGATTTCCTTCACTGTGCATAAGCTCTTGTTTGACACAGTCTAATTGTTTATTTTGCCTTGGGAGACATATCCAGAAAAAAAAATTGTTAAGAGTTTGCTGCCTGTGTTTTCTTTTAGGAATTTTATGGTTTCAGGTCTTATATCTAGGTCTTTAATGCATTTCGAGTTTATTTTTGTGTTGGTCTGAGTGATCCAATTACATTCTTTGCATGTAGTTGTCCAGTTTCCCCAATGCTGTTTATTGGAGAGACTGTCTTTTCCCATTGTATAATCTTGCATCCTTTATCATATATTAATTGATCATATAAGTGTGAGTTTATTTCTGGGGTCTTTTTCTATTCCATTGATCTATGTGTCTTTTTTGTGCCATGCGGTTTTGATTCCTATAGCTTTGTGGTTTAGTTTTAAATCAGGGTGCATGATAATTCTGGCTTTATTCTTCTTTCTCAAGATTGTTTTGGCTAGTTAGGGTCTTTTATAGTTCCATACAAATTTTAGGATTATTTATTCTAGTTCTGTGAAAAATGTCACCGGTATTTTAATGGTGTTTGCTTTGAATCAGCTAATATACTCAATGGTCAAAAGCTGAAAGTCTTTCCTCTAAGATCAGGAACAAGACAAGGATGCCCACTCTCGACACTTTTATTCAACATAATACTGAAAGTCCTAGCTATAGCAATTAGACAAGGAAAAAGAAATAAAAGACATCCAAATTGGTAAAGAAGTGTAACTGCTGCTATTTGCAGATGACATATTACATATATAAAACCCTACAGACAATTAGCACTAATAAATGAGTTCAGTAAATTTGCAGGATATAAAATCAACATACAGAAATCTGTTGCATTTTTATACACTAGAAATGAACTAGCAGAAAGAGGAATTAAGGGAACAATCTCATTTACAATTGCACAAAAAAGAATAAAAAACCTAGCATTAATTTAAGGAGGTAAATGGCCTATACACTGAAAGCTATAATATACTGCTTAAAGAAATCAAGGGCTACATAAATAAATGGAAATTTATTACCATACTCATGGTATAATGGATGAACTAATATTGTCAAAACTAATATTGTTAAAACTCTTAAAAGACCTCTGGGTTTATTATGCTTTTTAAGAGAAAAGAATGGTTCCTGCTCAAACCTTAATTCAACTGCTCATCATTATTTGTAGCAATGGAATCCCTAAAAGGAGCAGGAAATGTCTGTGATTCCAAAGCAGGATCAGTATCTACAGTTCATTCCAGCATATAAAGAGGATGAGGAGGAAAACTAGGTTTTCTAAAAGGTGATTGTAAATTCAGAATCAAAGTAAAGTTTTCCTTGAACAATCAAGTTTTACTCTGGATTTATTGACAGCCATAAATGTTCCTTAAACAATCTGTTAAAATAACCTCAGAAATAGAAGGAAACATCTGTTGTGTCTAGTTGTCAGCTGTATAATTTATACAATAACAAATTACTCAAAACTTTACTGCTTAAAGCAACAAGCATTTATTATCTTAAATTTACATGGGTCAAGAATGCAGGCACATTTGACTGTCCCCCTGGTCACAGTCTGCCACAGGGCTACAAAGTGTTGACCAGGATTTCAGTCATCTCAAAGCTCGACTTCAGAAGGATTCCTTCCAAGTTCCCTCATATTGCCATTGGCAGGACTCAGGTTTTTGCTGGCTGTTAGCATAGAAATCAGTTTCTTGACATGTGGACCTCTCCATAGGGGTATTTACAACTTGTTAGAGTCCTTCCAGGAGAGAAAAAGAATGAGAGTGAGAGAATATTAGAGAGAGAGAGAAGGAATGAGAGGGAATGAGAGAATAAGAAAGACAGATACCACAGTCTTTATACCAGAATCTCAGAAGTACTATCCTATCTCTTTCATCTTACTTATTAGGAGTGAGTTGTTAGGTACAGCCCACAGCCAAAGTGAGGGAATTAGAGGGGTTTACACAGGGTATGAATACCAAGAGGTGGGATCATTGGGGGCCATTTCAGAGGATGCCTGCCATATATAACCTTTCATTTTATAGCCAAGGAAACTGAAGCACAAATTTGTTGAAAACTTGTCCAGTGTAGAAGCCTGCTGTTATGGTTGCAAGAACCTAGATATCCTGATCTAGTTCAAAACTCTCTCTCTCATAAGGTAGAGGAAAAAATGGACAGGGGTGAAAATGTAGAACTATGTGGTTTTCCAACTATGTTCATGGAGTAAAGTGTGTGGGCTTGAGATGGCTAATCTATCCTGTCCACTGGATAAACTGTATTTTAATTAGTTTTGTATATTGGTCTTTCTTGTAGGATGTCTTTGAGTGAAATGATTCTGCTCGTCAAAAGTAACTTGAAGTAGTTGTTCTTCATGAATTTTATTTGGTAGAGTTTTTCAAGTTTATTCCTGGAGCTGAAAGGATACCCTCATTATATTTATGCAATTTTTTCTTACCCTTGCCTCTATTTATCTAGAAATTACCATATTTTTCTTATAAATAGATAAAGGTTTTTCATAATTAGTTTCCTGTAATGCTTGTATGCTTGAAAATGTCAGTTTTTTAGCATTTTATCAATAACTTAATTAACCCAATTCAGAGTATACCTTTTTTGAATTCTTCTATCACATCACATTAAAATGAATAGATGGGAGAGACTTCCTGGGACCAGTGATATGACATCTTTGAATAAACTTTTGTCATCTAGTAAAAAAGATAGGTGCACACCTAGTTTGAGAACCTATTACATGTAACTAAATCTTTCATATATTTCTGTCAAAATCATTTTATATCTTATCACATACACACAGTAAAACAGCTGCAAGCCTGTTTGCAGGAAGACACAGAAAAAGAGAAAACCCTTCATGGGAGGCCTATGTGTTCTTCTGTAAATGTCTGAAACTTTTGCTTGGAGATTGATTTTTTTTTAATGCATCATCTCAGCAATCTCACTTTTGGCTTGCTTTTTTCACTTAAAATTTTACAAACCCATTTAATTTTTCTAAAACACTTTAAGATCACTTTAATCCCTGCTTATCATTTAGAATGTTTCCAACTTAAAAAAATTATTATAAACATTATTGTGAAGACTGTGCATGTGTATTTATCTGTGTACTCTCTTCTGAGTATCTCTTTCCAATAGTCCTCTAGGACTTGAGTTTCTTAGTGAAAAGGTGCATAAAGGTGTTTGGTAAAATTGCCCTTGAGAAATTTTATATTCACAGGAGCAGATTAGGAGAATAAAAGAAATCTAAATATAAGTTTTTACACCAACCTTTCTTTGCAACAGCCCTTTTGTTTGGCTTTTCTATATTTCTTTCTCAGGAAAGGAAGGAGCCACCATTTTCTGAGAGAAAGGAAACCTTTATAAATTTAGGTTTGCATCTCAATGCCCAGGAGGTCCAAGTGGATTCTACTCTTAGCCAAATGCACTCTTGCATTCCTAATTGCTTATTGCTACACCAGGAAAAGGTAGTGCTCTATTTTGCTCGGTGTCTCTCCTATCCATTCTTACACTGCATCACTTTAGGAAGTATTAAAGAATATATCACAAACATTTAGAGGGGAGCAGGGGAGCTCATTGATTTTCTGAAAGCAATTTGTTAATTAACATGAAAGGAATGAAATCTGACTTGCATAGCCTAGTGAGTGGCATTTTTCCATAGTCCTGGTTGCTATGGTGATGAAGGAAACTCGTTTGTTCTGGGTCACTCCTAAATTTGTGCATCAAAGCATAAGAGATTATTCCTGTCTAATCAAGTTATATGGAAAAGTTGAAGGGGAGGAGCTGTGTTTTATAGCCATCTACCCTCAACAGAATAAAACACAATAGCTGAGAAAAGGAGATTATATCGTCCTTTTAAAAACAGCAGAGAATTTCTAACTGACCCGAAAGCCTCTTCCAGCAGAATATCTTTTTTTTCCCCTCCTGCACATATATGAGGAATGTGGAATCACGTTTCTTAAACAGAATTAGAGTACATATTGAAAAACTCTACAACCCGACTTTGCATAATGAATAAGGAGGAGGGTGTGCATTCATTAAACAATTTTACTTTTGAACTTAAATTCTACAGTGTGTCAGATGCCTCACTAGCTCTGCATTGCCAGGAAGCCAAGTTCTGTTACAGTTAACGTAACTGGGAAAACTGGAATCGAGAAGGAATAGCTCACCTCTCTTTTAACAGATGTCCTGGTCCCAGTGGTATACAGACTTAAGTATCTCTTGAACGTTCCCTTCCCTGTGCAACACTTCACGTACTCTTTAAGCAGATAGTAGTTTTGTTTGTCATTATTGGACTTTCTGTATCAGCCCAAACATAATTTTACAAACAACTGTGGCTTCATTATATTTTGATTTTTATTTATACAAAGCCTACTTTTTTTTCTGAGACATGTAGGTGTGAACTCAAATCTTTTTCCTGCCACTTATTAGGTATATGATTTGGGAAAATCCCTTAACATTTTAATCATCAGCCTTCTTATCCAGAGTGAGTATAATAAGATTTACCTGCACAGGATTGTTTGAGGTTTTCTCCTATATTGGTCATCTATTTCAGCATAACAAATTATTGCCAGCATTTAGAAGCTTAAAACAGCAGACATTTATTATTCCACACAGTTTCTGAAAGTCAGTAATCTGGGGAAGCTTAGCTAGGTGATTCTGGCTTAGGATCTTGCATGAGATTGCCATCAGACATCTGCCACCACTACCATCATCTGGAGACTCAACCAAGGCTAGAGATCCTGCTTCTGAGGTTGCTCATGTGATTGTTGAAATATTCGATTTGACATTGATATAAAAACTCTGGAATATATAATCTGGTGAAGAAAATTAAGTATAAGTGCACAGAATAATCATGAGTGTATCAGTTACTATTGACATTGTAATGCTGCATAACAGACTACTCCAAAATTCATTGACCAATAACAACAATAATGTATTCTTGCTTACTTGTCTGTAAATTGCCTAGGCAGGACTGTCTGATCTACCTTGCTCTTTGCTCAGCTTGGCAAAGTGACTACATCAAAATTTGTTCCAAGTGTTTCTCATCCTCCCTGATTCAACATGCCAGCCAGAGCATGCTCTTCTCATGGTGATAGTAGGAGTATAAGAGACGCAAGTAGAAACCTCCAATGCTTCTTAAAGACTAGGCTCTGGAAACATTATCAGTTGTTCCATATTCCATAGGCAAAATAAGTCACACAATCAGCTCACTATTAATGGGGTGAGAAAATAGTCTCTGCCTTTATTGGAGTAACTACAAAGTCACATAGAAAAAGACATGCAAACAGAAAAAGGAAAAAGGGTAAGAACAATAATATAATTTACCATAATAAGTAACAGAGTATGATAAATTCATTAAGAAGAATCTAGGAAGGAGAGGATAAGCAATGGTCAGAATCATTAAACTTCACTTTAAACCCATCCCCTTCTCTTATTAAATGTGAATTAGTTATTTGACTTGGTACTTCAGTTTTCTCATCTTAAAATTATTTTTATAAAAGATTAAATCTGATCACATCATGGAAGTACATACCAGTGTCTGATACATAGCAAGAGCTCAATAAAAGAAAGAAATACAAGACTAGAACTATGAAAGTTCACATTCCACTGAAAGAAGCAAAACATCCATTTGTGAAACAACTAAAGAATGACTACATGAACTAAGTAAGAGTAAACGGAATATAAAATTTCATCTGTGTGAAGAGTGCTTAGCCAAGAAAGCCTTCTTTATCCATGTAGAATGCTCATCAAATGAGTAACTTTAGTTGTCTCTCTCTTTTATTTCTTAACAATTAATTTCAGTAGAGCATGCATGTATTTCCATTCATCTTAACTGTTTATAAGATATTCTGGCAGTGAAATGACATGGTTGTCATGGAAGCAATCAAGAATCAGGAATCAGAACTCAGGAGAGTATAGGCAACTGACCATGGCTTATTTCTATGTTTACAGTAAGTCACTTGTGAAGGAATGCATCTATCAAAATTTCCATTTTGTGATTCCAAATCAAATTCATTAAGCAAATATAGTCCCATAAGTGTTTGAATACAGATACATATATGTCTTGATGTCTAAACACACATACATACATACATACTTGATGTCTATATGCAGCTACACATATTTGTGCATTTTAAGTATGGCTAATTATCATTCTATCATTGCTTTGGCTATGTTTAGAATTTGCCTACTATCATGGATATTGAGACTAAAACTCCAAGTATCCTTTATATTCAACTTTACTTCCGCAGTGTGTAAAACCTCTACTATCAAGGAGTTTCCAACTGATTTGAGAAAATGAAAAATATTCAAAAATAAATGTTAAAAAAACAGATAAGGATATATAGAATGAATAATTCAGCTCCCCTGGGTCCTATATTTGCATTTCCATGCACTCTGGCTATACCACCTTCATATTTTAACTTCATATATTTGAACCAACTACTTTGAAAGACCTCATCTTCATTTGTTCTACCCCATATCTTTATTACAGTTCAACATAGTAATAATGGAGAATGTTCTAATTGTAGAAACTCTATGTTAGGTGCTTGGGCAGATACAAAATAAAAAGATACATGGTTACCCATAGATGTTGGAGTACATGGGAAGTCAAGTAAAAAACTATCCACTGTTTTGTACATTGCAAGAATGAAATTTTGTGTATTCCTTTCTCTAAGGGAAGAAGAATTTACAAAGGAAGTGACATTTGAGTTGCTCTTCGTTGATGAATAGGATTTCATTAAACACAAACTAGAGGGGAAGTACTCTAGAAATCAAGTCCTGCAGGCCTTTGAAACTCTACATCTTGGACTTACTGGGGCAAAACACCAAGGCTGAACATGTAGCTATGGAAATTGTAAGAATAGTGGTTTCATATGAGGTTTCATAGAGAAAGCACAGTAGAGAGAGACACTATGAATGGAAGGAAGGAAAACATAAAGAATCAAAAATGGGTAAGAAAAAACAGAAATGGACACTAAGAAATTATCACAGTGGGCAATAAAGTGAGTGCAGTGTCATGGAAAATGAGGGAATATCAAATTCAAAAGAAAAATCAATTGAAGAATAAATGAGGACCATGAGGAAGTTGATGAAAATTAATTATCTTAACGGAGAGAAGGTTTTTCTTATGTGCCATGAGAAAATAGGGAAAGGACAGGTGAACAAATAGTTAAATTTTAAGGAGAATAAGGAAGTAGCTAAACATGTCCATAATAAAGGGTCTTAGTTTTACTGAGAGATCTGGATCTGGGTGAAGTCAGGTAGTGAGTTTATTCTTTTACTTCTCCTTAAACTGGATCCCTAAGCTTATTTTTTCATAATTGGGATGAAATAGGTACAGCTTTTCTGCCTTCTTAATTCCCAAGACCAGCTTTATGTTGCTAATGAATAGCCCCAACCAATGTAATATTTAATCTCAAAAGGCATTTAATTTAAAATTGTCTCTACTTCCCCAGTTCATCTTTACTTTAGGCTTAGAAGCTTGCAGTGGGGAAGAAGGAATAGATTCATTCTTCTCTCCTTATTCACCTGTTCTCTCCGCCCCCTCATCACCAATATATTTTTTACTCTTTCAGGATCTAGTTAGGTAGAGAGTGGACTAAGGGGAAAATTGTTCCTTTTATATGGTTCAAATAGTTGTCATCTGTTGCTTGCTTCAAGAAGCAGTCCTCTCAAGATACATGTACAATTTTGGGCTCCATGTGTCTTCTGTTGAGTTTCTCAAAGATATTCCCAATAGTAAGCACGGATTGCAGATTCTGTAATCTAGGCAAGGCTTCTCTAGTCTGGCTGGATGCTTTTAGTTCTACCCTCATTCTCTGGCCTTCTGGTTGTCCACCTCTCTTGGTCATTTCATTCCTGCATGCTGTTGTTAAGATAATTCCAGGCTGATCCTCTATCTTGAGGACCATTTTATTTCCCAGGAAATGGGCACTTTTCCCAGCTGTTGGTGGAGTGGCAGTTTCCTTCTGGTGCAGATCACTCCAGGTGCCACCTTTACCTAGCAAGAATCAGATGCCAAAACTTAGGTTCCCTAACTCAAGGACATATATTTAAGTCTCCATGGGGATCATTCTGAAGTTTGTCAGTGGTATAAGGTGAGAAGCAAGGACAGAATATAGTGATATTTCACATATTCTCCACAGTGAAATTTCTTCATGGCCTCCTAAATCTCAGTGTCTTACACATTCAAAGCATAGTAATGGGCCTATGCTAGGAAAATTAGCTTTGAGCCATCTCCTTTGCAAGTCCATGTAGCTGGTTTAACAATTCTCTTCACATTGGGGGAGTATTTGGCAACTATTCCATTGTTCTCAGCCAAAGACCTATGCAGAAAATTCAAGACAACAGGAAGCATTGAATTTTACACCTGATACATTAGTGAAATGGGAGATTAGATCATTTATAAAGACTAAACAAGGGCATTTAGGGATTTTTGTGGTTAATAAAAGAGAAATAGAGACTCTAATAAATGAGGTAGATAGTCAATTAGTAATAACAAAAAGATTTGGTGAATAACTGAGACTTTTGATAACATCGATATGAACTACAAGCCATCAGTATAGTTAGAGGAATTTTGCTGTTGTAATCCAGTAATATGGAAACTAAAGAGAAAAAAAAATAGAAGTTTTTTTTCAATGACTGACAAAATGTCTTACATTATAAGGTGGTACTAATCAATAGTTAAGATCTATAAGGGAAACCAGCGTTGGTAGAAAGGAAATAACACTAATGGCCTTAACCATTCATTTAGCATTTCCTACATGTCAAGGAATTGTTCAGGTATTTATATAAATATACTCATGAGATATTATCTTTATTTTATAATAGGGGAATGGGGGGTCTTAGGAAAAATTAAGTTAGTTTCCCCTGAAGTCCTACAGCCCTAAGGGTGAAGTTTGAACTCAGGTCTGTCCCACACAGAGTTGGTACTCAGAGGTGAATCAGAAGAGTCCAAGTACAATGACTGTACAGATTGAAATGAAGAGTGTGTGTAAAGTGGAATGATGAGAGTCTGTAAATCAAGAACAGAAATTCAAGGTTATTATCATAAGATACTAATGAAATTGCAAGTAGGATCGTGCAAATGGGTTGCCCAAGTGTATAGAGCTGAATCAGGTCATTGGAGTAGAAGTGAATCAAAGGACTGATACACTTGGGTGTTGTTTCCTTGATCCTCGTGAATAATGTATCCATCAAAGCTTAAGTGGAGGAGAAGATACAAAATAGAGAATCTATGATTTAGGTATTAAGTGTCACATTGTTAGGGAAAAGCCAGAAAGTAGGCAAAATTTGATAGCCAAATGAAAAAGTTGAATTGTGTGAGCTTCATATAGACCTAGAATTGTTGAATCATAGTTATGGCAAAATAATTGGGAAGTGATAATGGCATGTAAATAGAATTCCAACACTGACTCCTGACACCAGGGTATGAGAAAAAGAGTTATCCCCAGAAGAAATAGAGTAAGAATGGGTGATTTTTCAAGGCAAGAAAGAAAACCATTCTCCACACTTTCTACCTCTCCAGAGACACCTTTCCTTGCCACTCAATCTAAAGTAATTCCCTCCTCCTATCATTCTTTATCACATTAGTCTCTTTTATTTTCCTCATAGTGCTTATTACATAAAATCACTCTTGTTTGTTTAATACTTTATCCATCACTAACCCATGAACAGCAGAAGGGCCGGAATTGTTTTGTTGACCACTGTAACCATGTCATGGAAAAGAGAACCTAACTCCTAGCAGGAACTCAAAGGATATGTGTTAAAGGTATGAGTTGGAGTGAACATTTCCAGAAAATCTTTATTTTCAAGCTTTCTTACAGTATAATAGGTGTATCAAAGAAGAAAAGATTGAAGAGGAGAGGCAGGAAAGGTGGTCAGTGTAGGGTCAATGGGCAAAAGTTAGTTGGAGAAAATGTTTAGGAAAATATCAAATACTCCTAACTAGAGAAGTTTAACTTTCATTGGTAAATGGAATTCCCCTGAATAATGGAGGCAGAGAGCTGAGAAGGAGCAAGTTGCAGGATCAAATTCATTATGGGAAGATAATTGGATTATAGGGCTCAATATTCCAAAGACTTCTTTGAGACTTGGGTGAACTGTGAATTCTTCACCACCTGTGATTCTCCCAGACTTGTGACTGCTGGAGAAGGTAATAAAGACACTGACCATCCTCTTGTATTTCCCATTATTCTTAAATTTATCATATTTATTTTGAAATCATAAACTGATTCTTTGATTAATGCTAAACAGCAGACTATTTTTTAAGGTATAATGAAGTAGAATGTTGATCTTATTCCACATGTTATTTGTTTCTTAAGATAAGGAAGCTACTGTTGGAGAAGAATATGAGAGATAAGCCCAAAAAGTAATTTCATTTGTATGTAGGGTTTCAGGTGTTAGAAGACAAGGAAATAATAGGCTATTCAAGGAATGATTATTTCACAGCATTAAAGTTTTTTAAAAGAAGTAGGGAAGTCAGAGATGAGAGGCAAGCTCCATGGCTGAAAAAGCTGGAGGTTTTTCATCTACATTAAAAACAAACTGGAATTTGGATTATATGAACAGCATGATTGTCAGACTGTACTGAGTTGGCTTAGAGTTAGCTAGAAACAATCTCTAAAATGTCTGACTGGAATGGCTACTGGGTCTTGTTGGAAGGAAGTGAAGTGGTCTGATGAAGTCTTGTGAGCTCCCTAGCATAGAGAGCTTTCCAAAAGAGTCTGTTCTTATGATAGTCTAAAATAATCAAGCAAAAGGAACAGGTCCTGAAGTTTGCATTTGCAGCTTATTTATACCTCAACTGACTGAAGAAAAGAAAATCACCCAAAAGCTTAAAAAATTGATTCTCTAAATTCTGACCTAATAGTTTGGAATGGTTGTTTATTCTAACATATTAGGGCTCATTAGATAAAACACAGGAATTGCCTGAGAGGATTAGTGGGGGTTCTATTTGTTTATTTGTTTGTGTTTCCTTATTGGGATTTATAAATTCAGCCATGGATAGAAGGAGGGATACAGCAGTGTCTGATCTGAAAAGAAATTAGTTAAAATATTGGAAAACAAGGGATTTGGTAAATGATCCAGATTAAAACTTTGAACAAACATGGGAGAAGTTCAGAGAACAAACATAAATTTATAAACATGGTGAGTCGGCAAGTCTCATTATCTCTATCATTTCTTTATAAGAACCTGAAAAGGAGCTCTTACAAAGCCCCAGGAGGCCAAGGTTCCACTGCTGTGTGTCTATGACATCAGAGGCGGTGTGGTTAAGGCTGCTGTACCTTACTTAGTTAGATCGCTGGGTTCATTACCCAAGCAGATCACTTGTTAGCAGATCTTGGGCAAATTATGTTGCTTTTCTGAACCTTTATTTCCTCATCTGTGAACTGAGGTAATAATAAAATCCACTTTTAGGGTTGTTGTGAGGATCAAATGAGATCATGCCAGAATAATATCTGGACTTCCATTATTATTATTATTTTTACCCTCACAGTCATAATTTCTGGTGCCTATGACACTGACACATGACAGATACTCAGTAAATATGTGATGATTGAATGAATGAATCTTAGCCAAAATTAACCTTTCTACCTCCTGTTATTACACTTAAAGTCTACCAGGAGGGACTAAAGTGGAGCCACAAACTCAGGGCTACACAGTTCAGCCAAGGCATATAAATGAGTAAAGCATGCTCTGTGTAAGAAAAAATAAATAAGTCTTCTTGGTCAGCCATTTATTTTCTCACTTTGGATTGATATTTAAACACTGAGAAATATTTCTGTACTTAGTAAAATAATAGGTCAAACACCAATAAATGGCAACTGACTACTCCTCTGTGTCAGGGATGCAATAGGGAGTGGTGGGGACAGTGGCAACCTGAAGACCCCATAACTTTGATCCAGCCTCTACACAGTTTCAGCTGATTGTTGCATTTGAGAATGCATACCTAGTGTGGCCAACACTTTGATTTTGAGAAGAAAGTGGAAATTTTTTTTTTATGTGCTGCCTCAATAGTTTTTGTAGTTATTGCTTGTCTTATAAACACTGGTCAGGCTAAACATTTCCTGACTATGCACTGATGATCCAATGTAAGGACCTCTAGGTGGGAGAGTAACATATTAAAATGCAAATCGTCCTGGAATGCATAACTCCTAACAGCACTGTTATCAGGAAGTGTCACTAGAGAGAGAACTGGGGACTGAGAACAGCTGGGGCAGGTAAGATAAAAGGAGAGGTGAGAGGAAGCCATAGGCAAAACTTACTTACTCTACCATTTCAGCTATAGCAGCTGGCCATAATACACAGAACTACAGGAAGGAGAGGTTATTTTTGAGTGATCATGAGGGGAGAGTTAAGGGGACTATTGCAAAGTAAGAGTTCTTGGGAAACATGAATAAATTAAAAATTAAAATTCTATCTTCCAGTCAACACAAGAAGTGGGAGACAGTTTTAAAACCTCCCACTTAGAAATACAGTGTTATTTTACATTCACTTCCATCTATCTCATGCTTGTTTCTTAGAGACCCAAATACGTCAGTGCTTTTTAATTTGTGAGACTTTGGGGGAAATTGAGAATTTTCTGTGTGTACCACTGCTGAGCAATTTTTGTTCTGCTTAAGCTTGCTCCTCTTGTCATTGGTAATGAATGGCCTTGTCATATATTTGCAGAATGTCTGCCTTTGATTTTGGTCATGAACTATACTTTTTAAATGAACCCTATCACTGCAGAAGCTTGCCATGCCCCTACCTCCCTGAACTAGTTTCCTCCCATTGTCACATCATTCATTTAGGATGCATTGCATTTAATTGATTATTCAAGGAAAGTCAAGCAATGAAACAAATAGGAGATACATTTGTGGCCCTTTAGGAGCTTAAAATCTAGTAGGAAAAACAAAACATTAAGCAATTGCAATGTAAGACACTCTCTATAATATTATACTATACTATTATGTATACTATATGTAATACTATTATATATATCATACTATTAGTATGCTTTATTATAGTATATATATATATATATATAAGTTCTGTCAAATTATGTGCACTTGAAAATTGTTGATTGAGGTATATCATACATATAGTAAGTTAATGAACCTTAAGCGCACAGCTTAATGGATTTTCTTCATATGTATACATCCATGCAACTACCACCAGTGAAGGTACAGACTATTTCTATCACACTAAAAATTTCTTTTTTTCTCCTTTCTTGTCTATATCCCTTGACCATTGTCTCCAATTAATACATCATCCTCCATTAACTATATGGATTTCAATCACTATAAACTAGTTTTACCTATTCTTAACTCCATATAAATGGAATTGTTCAGCATGTACATTTTGGATCTGTCTTTGTTCACTCATTTTTTTCTGTGACAGTCATCCCTAAGTCATGAATAAGAGGGTTCTCATTGCTTCACATCCTCCCCAAGACTTGATATTTCCAGTTTTTAAATTTAGACACTCAGTATATATTAGTATCCATTTGTATTTTTTGATTTGTTTTATTTGTTTTTGTCTTATGTCTAGGAATGGTATGCTGGTTAACACTTTTTCATATTCTTACTCATCATTTGGATATTATCTCGCTCTCTCTGAAATACCTGTTCAAATCTCTTGCCCATTTTTAAAATTAGTTATTTGGTTAATTGGCTTTTTCTTATGGGTTTGCTTCCTTATATTCTGGATGTAATTGATAATATCTTCTATCAATCTATGGCTTACCTTTTTTATTCTCTCAATGGTGCTTGAAAAGAAATTCTTAACTTTATTGATTCTACTTTATAACATTTTCTTTTATGATTTTTCTTTTGTGAACTTAAATCCTTGCTTATCTAAGTAGTCCAGATGATATTTTGATTCTTTTGAGAAGGCTGTTTTGGAACACCAAGGATGAAAGACCCATCAAAAGTTTGCACATACATGTTATTCCCAATCAAAAGATTTATTCTAAGTATATAGATTTTATAACTATTTCCCATCCTTTAATTTGAAGGTGAGAGTTTTCAATTATTGAAACAACTAGCTCTTAAGGCTGGTTTGAGCACTCAGTGACTCTGGACTGATCTTAGATACACCTTACCTACAACCCACAACCCATGGCTGAGACACTATCTAGAGTAACAAGAAAATTCCAGTTGTAAGATGGGGACTAAGGCTTCTGCCTCTTTTACTTTTGTTAATAAATACATTTATTCTAAAATTGAACTTGCCCTCAGATGGTTACATATTACATTACTGAGAATCTGTTCTTTAGTTCTATCCTCCAAAGTTTTCTAAATGTTTGAAGAATATCTGTGACCAAGAGGGGTTTTGACTCATTTTAATTATTTTCAACAGGACAACAATAGCAGACCCATTGTGATTCCAACTCCCAACGTCCTTATAACATATGTGAAATACCAAGGAGCAAATTTCTCTCTAATCTATGGAGGAAGAATCAAAATAGATTGCTTAATAAATAAATTAGAAATAATATATTTGAAGATGTTATTTTCTCTTATAGCTTAACTTTCGGTGTTAATGGAGGACTAAGATTTAGATCACTATATTACTTTCCCAGGACTGCCAAGCAGTCTGGGTGCATAAACAGAGAAGTTATTTTCTCACAGTTCTGGGTCTGAAGGTCTAAGATCAAGGTGTCAGCAGGTTTGGTTTCTCTGAGACCTCTTTCCTCAGCTTGCAGGTGGCTCCTTCTCTTCGTGTCCTAATACTGTCTTTCCTCCGTGCTTGTGACCCCCTGGTGTCTCTCTGTGTATTCAAATTCCCTCTTCTTAAAAAGACACCAGTCACACTGGATTAGGGCTCATGCTAACAGCCTAATTTTTAACTTAATCACCTTTTAAAGGCCTATCTCTAAATAGAGTCAATTTGGAGGTACTGGGGGTTAGGTTTGAATATGTAAGAATTTTGAGAGAGAGATGGTTTATCCCCTAACAATCACTGATGTGTACTTTAGGAGAGTATGATAAGGAAAAGTGCCAGATTAGAAAGCAGAGGATATGTTCAGCAACTTGCAAATGAGCAGCTGTTTTGAAAATCTAGAGTTTCAAGAAATGGAGTGGACATGGAAACGCCACAAAACATTACCCTGATGTGCAGTGTGTAGTGAGTAGTGAGTAGTGAGTAGACTGAACAGGTAAATGCTGAGGACATATGCAGTCTAGGGTCACACACAATGCACCAAGAGGGATTACTGAGGAAGGTTTTCTGACTGAGAATATCTGGTAGCTGGTCTTGAAAGAGGTAAAGATTATGGATTATCTGGAAGACGGAGGACACTGTCTCAGAGGAGAAAAGTAGGCACGCAGACCACCGATGTCAGCCAGATACAAATGGATGGAATATAAATCACAAGATAATGGGTTATATTTACCTGATTCTTTTCAGGTCTGCCTTCATGGAACTCAGTTTGGTGTATAAAATTCTGCTATTGGTGTGAGAAACATTTATTAAAGTACCTGTTGTTACCTAGTACTCATGAAGTTTAAGTTCTTATTTCCTGAAGTGGGGAAAAACCCTTATGGTATAATAATACCATTTTTTTACCAGTCAAATACTTGAATACCAGTCAAAATCTGCCACTGTGTTCTCACCAGTTTCTCCAAATCCCATGACTCAGATATCTTGTAGAAGATCTTTCATTCCCTGTGGGCATGTAAGACCAATAGTGTAATTATGCAGGTCATATCCAAGATCAGTGGGAGAGAGTAAGGTGGAACAATAGCCAGCTCCCCCCTGGCTGGCCCAGGACCCACAGGTTGTCTCATGTCTACAGAGGTCCCCAGTGAGGTAGCCACTGGTCATATCCTAGGAGAAAAACAATTTTGACAACTGCCTGTCCAATAAGCTGCACGCAAAAACATGTTAGACTTTTCCATTGAAAATAGCATATTCTTCTTTTAAAATCAGAATTGACCTTTATTTAACTCTTTTCTCCCCATAAATTACATGCATTCTTTAAAAGAAAACAATACAACAGAATAAAAAAAGAAAACAAAAATCACCTGAAAATTTCCGACACTGAATTAACCATTGTTATCTTTTTGGTGAGTATTATTTTGAGCAAATTTCTATTAATAGATATTTATAAAATTTTATGTAACTGGGATCATACCATAACAGCTTATTGACAACCTGCTTTTGTCATTTAAAAGTATGTCATGGACTCCTTTTGATCTCAACATATTTAGAGCTACATAATTATTTTTAGTGACTACATAGAACTCCTTTGTGTGGATTAAACCATCAGTTTTTAGCACTGATCTCTTTTTGAAGGACCTTGAAATTGTTTCCAAATTTTTTGCTTTAATGAATATCCTTGTGCACCAATGTGTACTGGCCTTATTATTTTCTTTGTATAAATAACTAGAACGTGGAGACATTCTTTATTTTATTTTATTTTGGTATTTTTAATGTACAATTACATGAGCAACATTATGGTTACTAGACTCCCCTATTATCATGTCCCGGCCACTTACCCCATTAGTCACTGTCCATCAGCATAGTAAGATGCTGTAGAATCACTACTTGTCTTCTCTGTGTTATACTGCCATCCCTGTATCCCCGCCCCCAACTACATTATGTGTGCTAATCATAATGCCCATTTTTCCCCCTTATCAGTCCCTTCTACCCATCTTCCCCAGTCCCTTTCCCTTTGGTAATTGTTAGTCCATTCTTGGGTTCTGTGAGTCTGCTGCTATTTTGTTCCTTCAGTTCTTTCTTTGTTCTTATACTCCACAGATGAGTGAAATCATTTGATACTTGTCTTTCTCCACATGGCTTATTTCACTGAGCATAATAGCCTCTAGCTCCATCCATGTTGATGCAAGTGGGAGGATTTTTTTTCTTCTTATGGCTGAATAATATTCCATTGTGTATATATACCACCTCTTCTTTATCCATTCATCTACTGATGGACACTTAGGTTGCTTCCATATCTTGGCTATTGTAAATAGTGCTGCGATAAACATAGGGGTGCATAAGTCTTTTTCAAACTGGGCTGCTGTAGTCTTAGGGTAAATTCCTAGGAGTGGAATTCCTGGGTCAAATGGTATTTCTATTTTGAGTTTTTTGAGGAACCTGCATACTGCTTTCCACAATGGTTTAACTAATTTACATTCCCACCAGCAGTGTAGGAGGGTTCCCCTTTCTCCACATCCTCACCAACATATGTTGCTGTTTGTCTGTTGGATGGTGGCCATCCTAACTGTTGTGAGGAGATATCTCATTGTGGTTTTAATTTGCATTTCTCTAATGATTAACGATGTGGATCATCTTTTCATGTGCCTGTTGGCCATCTGAATTTCTTCTCTGGAGAAGTGTCTGTTTGACTCCTCTGCCCATTTTTAAATTGGCTTATTTGCTTTTTGTTTGTTGAGGTGCATGGGCTCTTTATATAATTTGGATGTCAACCCCTTATCAGATATGTTATTTATGGATATACTCTCCCATACTTTAGGATGTCTTTTTGTTTTACTGATGGTGTTCTTTGCTGTACAGAAGCTTTTTAGTTTGATATAGTCCCACTTGTTCACTTTGGCGATTGTTTCCCTTGCCTGGGAGATATGTTCATAAAGAAGTTGCTCATGTTTATGTCCAAGAGATTTTTGCCTATGATTTTTTTCTAAGAGTTTTATGGTTTCATGGCTTACATTCAGGTCTTTGATCCATTTTGAGTTTAATTTTGTATATGGGGTTAAGACAATATTCAGTTTCATTCTTGTACATGTAGCTATCCAGTTTTGACAACACCAGCTGTTGATGAGGCTGTTGTTTCCCCATTGTATATCCATGGCTCTTTTATCATATATTAATTGACCGTATATGTTTGGGTTTGTATCTGGGCTCTCTAGTCTTTTCCATTGGTGTATGGGTCTGTTCTTGTGCCAGTACCAAAATATCTTGATTACTGTGGCTTTGTAGTAGAGCTTGAAGTCAGGGAGCATAATCCCTCCTGCTTTATTCTTCCTTCTCAGGATTGCTTTGGCTATTCGGGGTCTTTGTGGTTCCATATGAATTTTAGAACTATTTGCTCTAGTTCACTGAAAAATGCTTTTGGTATTTTGATAGGGATTGCATTGAATCTGTAGATTGCTTTAGGCAGGATGGCCATTTTGACAATATTTTCTTCCTATCCATGAGCACGGAATGTGTTTCCACTTATTGGTATCTTCTTTAATTTTTCTCATGAGTGTCTTGTAGTTTTCAGAGCATAAGTCTTTCACTTTCTTGGTTAGGTTTATTCCAAGGTATTTTATTCTATTTGATGCAATTTTCAGTGGAATTGATTTCCTGATTTCTCTTTCTGGTAGTTCATCATTAGTGTATAGGAATGCAACAGATTTCTGTGTATAAATTTTATATCCTGCAACTTTGCTGAATTCAGATATTAGATGTAGTAGTTTGGAGTGAATTCTTTAAGGTTTTTTATCTACAATATCATGTCATCTGCAAACAGTGACAGTTTAACTTCCTCCTTACCAGTCTGGATGCCTTTTCTTTCTTTGTGCTGTCTGATTGCTGTGTCTAGGACCTCTAGAACTATGTTGAATAAAAGTAGGGAGAGTGGGCATCCTTGTCTTGTTCCCAATCTTAAAGGAAAAGCTTTCAGCTTCTCACTGTTAAGTACATGTTGGCTGTGGGTTTGTCATATATGGCCTTTATTATGTTGAGGTACTTGCCCTCTATATCCATTTTGTTGAGAGTTTTTATCATGAATGGATGTTGAATTTTTTGGAATGCTTTTTCAGCATCTCTGGAGATGATGATATGGTTTTTGTCCTTTTTGTTGATGTGGTGGATGATGTTGATGGATTTTCGAATGTTGTACCATTCCTGCATCACTGGGATGAATCCTACTTGATCATGATGAATGATATTTTTGATGTATTTGAACTCAGTTTGCTAATATTTTGTTGAGTATTTTTGCATCTATGTTCATCAGGTATATTGGTCTTTAATTTTCTTTTTTTATGGTGTCATTGCCTGGTTTTGGTATTAGAGTGATTTTGGCCTCATAGAATGAGTTTGGGAGTATTCCCTCCTTTTCTACTTTTTGGAAAACTTTAAGGAGGATGGGTATTTGGTCTTCACTAAATGTTTGATAAAATTCAGCAGTGAAACCATCTGGTCCAGGCATTTGTTCTTAGATTTTTTGATTACCAATTCAATTTATTTGCTGTTTATTGGTCAATTCAGATTTTCTGTTTCTTCCTGGGTCAGTTTTGGAAGGTTGTATTTTTCTAGAAAGTTGTCCATTTCTTCTAGGTTATCCAGTTTGTTAACATATAATTTTTTATAGTATTCTCTCATAATTCTTTGTATTTCTGTGGTGTCCATAGTGATTTTTCCTATTTCAGTTTTGATTCTCTTTATGTGCGTAGACTCTCTTTTTTTCTTCATAAGTCTGTCCAAGGGTTTATCTATTTTGTTTATTTTCTTGAAAAATCAGCTCCTGCTTTCACTGACTCTTTCTATTGTTTTATTCTTCTCAATTTTATTTATTTCTGCTCTAATCTTTATTATGCTCCTCCTTCTACTGACTTTGGGCCTAATTTGTTCTTCCTTTTCTAGTTTCATTCATTGTGAGTTTAGACTATTAATTTGGGATTGTTCTTCTTTCCTGAGGTAGGCCTGTATTGCAATGTATTTCCCTCCTAGCATGGCCTTCTCTGCATCGCACATGTTTTGTGGTGTTGAATTATTGTCATCACTTGTCTCCATATGTTGCATGATCTCTGTTTTTATTTGGTCATTGATCCATTGATTATTTAGGAGCATGTTATTAAGCCTCCATGTGTTTGTGGGCTTTTTCCTTTTCTTTGTGTAATTTATTTCTAGTTTCTTACCATTGTAATCTGAGAAGCTGGTTGGTACAATTTCAATCTTTTTAAATTTACTGAGGTTCTTTTTGTTGCCTAGTATATGATGTACTCTTGAAAATGTTCCATGTGCACTTGAGAAGAATGTGTATCATGTTGCTTTTGGATGGAGTGTTCTGTAGATGTCCATTAGGTCCATCTATTTTAATAGGTTGTTCCGTGCCTCTGTCTCCTTATGGATTTTCTGACTGTTTGATCTGTCCTTTGGAGTGAGTGTGGTGTTGAAGTCTCCCAAAATGAATGCATTGCATTCTATTTCCCCCTTTAATTTTGTTAGTATTTGTTTCACATATGTAGGTGATCCTGTGTTGGATGCATCAATATTTATAATAGTTATATCTCCTTGTTAGACTGACCCCTTTATCATTATGTAATATCCTTCTTTGTCTCTTGTGATTTTTTTTGTTTTGATGTCTATTTTGTCAGATACAAGTGCTGCAACTCCTGCCTTTTTCTCCCTGTTAGTTGCATGAAATATCTTTTTCCCTCCCTTTGCTTTCAGTCTCTATACATCTTTGGGTTTGAAGTGAGTCTCTTGTAGGCAGCATATAGATGGGTCTTGTTTTTTATCTATTCAGTGACTCTACGTCTTTTGATTGGTGCATTCAGACCATTTACATTTAGGGTGATTATCTATAGGTGTGTACTTATTGCCATTGCTGGCTTTAGATTGGTGGCTAACAAAGGTTCAAGGGTAATTTCCTTACTATCTAAGAGTCTAATTTAACTTTCTTTGTATGCTATTATAAACACAACCTAAAGGTTCTTTTTTTCCCTCTTTTTTCTTCCTCCTCCATTCTTTGTATGTTATGAATAATATTCTGTACTCTTTGTCTATCCCTTGGGTGACATCTATTTAGCCTTAGCAATACTTCCATCTATAGGAGTCTCTCCAAAATGCACTGTAGAGGTGGTTTGTGGGAGGTAAATTCTCTCAGCTTTTGCTTATCTGAAAATTGTTTAATCCTTCCTTCAAATTTAAATGATAACCTTGCCGGGTAGAATTTTCTTGGTTCAAGGCCCTTCTGCTTCATTGCATTAAATATTTCATGCCACTCCCTTCTGGCCAGTAAGGTGTCTGTTGAGTAATCTGATGATAGCCTGATGGGTTTTCCTTTGTATGTGATGTTTTTCTCTCTCTAGCTGCTTTTAAAAGTCTGTCTTTATCCTTGATATTTGCCATTTTAATTATTATATGTCTTGATGTTGTCTTCCTTGGGTCTCTTGTGTTGGAAGATCTGTGCACCTCCATGGCTTGAGAGACTATCTCCTTCTCCAGATTGGGGTAGTTTTCAGCAATTACCTCCTCAAATTCACTTTCTATCCCTTTTTCTTTCTCTTCTTTTTCTGGTACCCCTATATTGTGAATATTGTTGCATTTGGATAGGTCACACAGTTCTCTCAATATTCTTTCATTCTTAGAGATTCTTTTTTCTCTGTGCCTCAGCTTCTTTGTATTCCTCTTCTCTAATTTCTATTCCATTTACCGTCTCTTCTACTACATCTAATCTGCTTTTAAATCCCTCCATTGTGTATTTCCTTTCAAATATGGAATTTCTTAATGATTGAATCTGTGTGTTAAATTCGTTTCTGAGTTCCTAAATATTTTTCTGTACCTCCATAATCATGTTTATGATTTTTTATTTTGAACTCTCTTTCAGAAAGATTGGTGAGTTTGATTTCATTTGGCCCTTTTTCGGGGGTTTGTGAAATTTTCATATCTCTGTGTTGTGTCCTCTAGTCCCAGAAGCTCCAGTCTCTGGAGCTGCTCATCCCCTGGAGTGAGGTTGAGGGTCATAGGGGAGCGGGGCTTGTGCCTGGGGGGAGGAAAGATCTGTTTCCTGATTTCCATTTGCCATGCCTGTCTCCAGTATCAGAGTCAGTGGGTGGGGCACACAGGTGTAAGCCTCTGTGCTTTGCGTCTCTAGCTGTTGTAGGCAGGGCCTCCCTCTGACTGGCCTGACGCCAGCACAGTGACTGCCAGTTTGTGAGCCAGTGCCATCAGGCCCAGAGTAAGGCTCGGCAGGCTGCATATCACAGTGGGGAGCCTTGGAGCTGAGTAACCAACCAGGGGGATGAAACGCCTGAAGCTCCTCAATGTTCCCAATCTGCTGGGTAGAACACTCCCAGACAACCTTGTCCCCCTATCCCTTCTCCTTTGCAGCAAGCTCTGTTGAAACCCCACCCCTTCAGCAGCCTTCTCAGTGCTAGGAAGCCTCTCACACTTCCTGTCTTCCCCTTTTCCCAGAGTGCCGGGTGTGGATCCCGTCCTCCACAAATGGCTGGAATCTCTCTGTCAAGCACTCCACCTGTCTCAGCTCCCCATCCTCCAAAGCACCACACAATGTAGGTTTCTGCTGCAAAGCCGGTCTCCAGGGCTAGGTCTTCAGCAATCCCAGGCTTCCACACCCTCCCCACTCCATTTCCCTTCCTCCCACCGATGAGCTGGGGTGGGGGTAGGGCTTGGATCCCACTGGATAAAGGCTTTGTTGCGTTACCCTGTCTGTGAGGTCTGCTCTGTTCCTAAGGCTGTATACAGTCTGGTTCAGTCTTCTTTCCTGTTGCTGTTTTAGGGTTGGTTGTCTTAACTATGTTTTCTCACTATCTGTGGTTTTGGGAGGAGTTCTCTGTCTCACCTCTCACACCACCGTCTTGAAATCTTCTCTCTGGAAACATTCTTAAATGGCAATTTTTAGATAAGATATAAAATTTTTCCAAAATATGCTAGCCCCTTCTTTTATTTTTAATCCTTTTTTATACAATATTTATGGCTTTTGGAGGGTGGCTTTTCCTTTCACCTTCAAAATTCTGTAGCACAGCCTTTATGCTCATACCTTCTAGGTTGGTCAGAAGGAAAGAGTATGCATTGCTCTTTATATTTCATTGTTCAGGTTGCCATGATCTATTAATAATGGGTGGGAGTGATAGAAGCTCTTATAGCAGTTCAATGAAATACAAGACTGCTGTGAAACCCAGGCGGGTCTTAAAAGGACAGAATTTAGGTAAAGCATTTTAGGAAAGAAAACTGGAAGAAGAGTGGGCAAGGTAATTTTAATGTGCTTGGCATTTGTGGGGAAAAGAAGGGGAGTAGTAAAAGTTCTCTCCTATCTCTTCTTATTTATTTCCTCTGCTCTATGCCTGCAGTACCCCTTCCCTGACATTACTCTCTCTGCAGAATACACATCTTTCACTTTACTAAGAAATGCCTACTCAGGTGCTCATCTTATACTCAATTTTGGAAGTCAGTCTCATTACAAAACCCTGAATCACCTAGGCTGAGTCAGATGTTCCTTCTACTTGCATCCATGCTGCCACTAATATATTGATTTCATTGGTTTTAAATACTTCATTTAAATGATATGTTTCCCCCCATTTAAGGTTGTGTCTATCATATTCATCACTCATATCATTAAGGTCTAATGTAGTGCTTGGGAAGTTGTGGACACTGGTGAATGTTTTTAATGAATGAATGAATAAGTGAACAGAATGCAACTGACAGAATGGTGCTGCTGGAATCAACTCATACAGGCAGGTATTTGGGAATATGGCTGAAGCATCAGATACAGCATCTTTTGTAGAGGGTCTTGGAGGCAGACAGGAGAATGTTAAAAATAATATAGTATGAAAATCTGAATATATAGGCTCCTATGAAACTCCAGAATTTAAAGCAAGAACTGCCAATGGTTTTTCAAAGCCTGATTAAATGCTGTAATTACCATTTCTTGCAAAATTAATGATCGTGATGGCAAGCTTTAGACTGGCTAGAGACAAAATTATTGCAAGCAACATAGTGATTTGTTGGGAAAATACTTGCTTCTTCAGAAAGCTGAGAGGAAAAAAAAAACTCTAGAAAAGACAGGATTCTCTCTGAAGTCACGGTTAACTTAGAAGAACCCTTTCCAAATGTTATTTTATCTATAACAATTTAAGATTATAATAATAGATATGCACAATGACACTTAAATTTGGAAAACATTGCCTTTAAACTCTACTTCTTGGATATTTACCATATATATTAGCACATTAGATGCTCTAGGAATTGCTATCAGAAAGGAAGTTGTTTAGCTTCTTTGAACCTCATTTTTCCAAAGCTTAACTGTTATACAAAATACTTTTCAAAACATACCTATTTACTTATTGCAGAAAAACAGTATGACAAACATTGTCCTTAGAAGTCAGAGGGATAATTTCTGAGACTATTCAAAACTAATATAGTTTATACTACTTGCAACTATGTTTATAACCAGGACTTATCTGGTCTTGTGTGCTCTAGTTATAATTAAGCTATTTACTTTATTTTTGATTGAGGTATAATTGGCATACAATATTCTGTTCATGCTGTAATGGGGTTGGGGGGGGACCTGATGAAGGGGGTAGTGTAATCACCATAATATTACTCATTTAACTGTAGATTAATGATATCAAAATAAACTTATAAAAAATATTCTGTTCATGTGTACAACATAGTGTTTTGACAATTGTATGCATTGTGAATTGATCTTATCAATGTCTAGTTACCATCTATCCCTATTCAAAGTTAATACAATATTATTGACTGTATTCCCCTTGCCGTATATTACATCCCCATGACTTCTTTATTTTATAACTAGAAGTTTTACCCTTGATCTCCCTCACTCACACCCCACCCCCACCAACCTCCTTTGCCTCTGGCCACCACCACTCTGTTCTCTGTATCTATGAATCTGGGTTTTCTTTTCCTTTGTTTGCGTGTTTTCTTTTTTAGATTACACTTATAAGTGAAATCATATGCTATTTGTCTTTCTCTGACTTATTACACTTAGCATAGTACTCTCAAATTTCATCTATATTGCCTCAACTGACAAGATTTCATTCTTTTTTTATGATTGATTATATTACATTGTGTGTGTACACACACACACACACCTGCATCTTCTCTTCCCATTCATATGTTGATGCACACTTAGGTTTTTTACACAGTTTGGCTATTGCAAATAATTCTACAGTGAACATGGGGTGGCATATGTCTTTTCCAATCAGTGTTTTCATTTTCTTTTGATAGATACCCATAAGCAGAATTGTTGGATCATATGATTGTTCTAATTTTAATTTTTTGAGGAGACTCCATACTGTTTTCCATAGTAGCTGTACCAGTTTGCATTCCCATGAGCACTTCACAAGGGTTCCCTTTTCTCCACGTCCTCATCAACACTTGTTATTTTTTGGGCTTTTTGGTAATAGCCATTCTGACAGGTGTGAAGTGATATTTCCTTGTGGGTTGATTATAGTTCCCTGATGATTAGTGATGTTAAACATCTGTTCAATGCATGGTGGCCATCTGTATGTCTTCTTTGGAAAAAATGTCTTTTTCTTTTTTTTCTTTATTTCTTTTTATTTTTTTTACATAATTTATTTTGGTATCATTAATCTACAATTACATGTGCAATATTATGGTTATTAAACTACTCCTTCATCAGGTCTCCCCCGCCTACCCCATTACAGTCACTGTCCATCAACGTAGTGAGATGCTATAGAATCACTACTACTTGTATTCTCTGAGTTGTACAGCCCTCCCTGTGCCCCCCCAACATTACATCGGCTACTCGTAATGCCCCTTTTCCCCCCTTATCCCTCCCTTCCCACCCACCTTTCCCCAGTCCCTTTCCCTTTGGTAACTATTAGTCCATTCTTGGGTTCTGTGAGTCTGCTGCTGTTTTGTTCCTTCAGTTTTTTTTCTTTGTTCTTATACTCCACATATAAGTGAAATCATTTGATACTTGTCGTTTTCGACTTGGCTTATTTCACTGAGCATAATACCCTCTAGCTCCATCCATGTTGTTGCAAATGGTAGGATTTGTTTTCTTCTTATGGCTGAATAATATTCCATTGTGTATATGTACCACATCTTCTTTATCCATTCATCTACTGATGGACACTTAGGTTGCTTCCATTTCTTGGCTATTGTAAATAGTGCTGCGATAAACATAGGGGTGCATCTGTCTTTTTCAAACTGGGCTGCTGCATTCTTAGGGTAAATTCCTAGGAGTGGAATTCCTGGGTCAAATGGTATTTCTATTTTGAGTTTTTTGAGGAACCTCTATACTGCTTTCCACAATGGTTGAACTAATTTGCAGTCCCACCAGCAGTGTAGGAGGGTTCCCTTTTCTCCACATCCTCGCCAACATTTGTTGTTGTTTGTGTTTTGGATGTTGGCCATCCTCACTGGTGTGAGGTGATATCTCATTGTGGTTTTAATCTGCATTTCTCTGATGGTTAGCAATGTGGAGCATCTTTTCATGTGCCTGTTGGCCATCTGAATTTCTTCTTTAGAGAAGTGTCTATTCATGTCCTCTGCCCATTTCTTAATTGGATTATTTGCTTTTTGTTTGTTAAGGTGTGTGAGTTCTTTATATATTTTGGATGTCAACCCCTTATCAGATATGTCATTTAGGAATATATTCTCCCATACTGTAGGAAAAACTGGACAGCTACATGTAAGAGAATGAAACTGGACTACTGTTGATGCACACTTAGGTTTTTTACACAGTTTGGCTATTGTAAATAATTCTACAGTGAACATGGGGCAGCATATGTCTTTTCCAATCAGTGTTTTCATTTTCTTTTGATAGATACCCATAAGCAGAAATTGCTGGATCATATGGCTATTCAGGGTCTTTTGTGGTTCCATATGAATTTTAGAATTATTTGTTCCAGTTCATTGAAGAAAGCTGTTGGTAGTTTAACAGGGATTGCGTTGAATCTGTAGATTGCTTTATAGTATAGCCATTTTTGTTCTACTGATGGTGTCCTTTGCTGTACAGAAGCTTTTCAGCTTGATATAGTCCCACATATTCATTTTTGCTTTTGTTTCCCTGGCCTGGGGAGATATGTTCATGAAGAAGTCGCTCATGTTCATGTCCAAGATATTTTTGCCTATGTTTTTTTCTAAGAGTTTTATGGTTTCATGACTTACATTCAGGTCTTTGATCCACCTTGAGTTTACCTTTGTGTATGGGGCTAGACAGTAGTCCAGTTTCATTCTCTTACATGTAGCTGTCCAGTTTTTCCAACACCAGCTGCTGAAGAGGCTGTCATCTCCCATTGTATATCCAAGGCACTTTTATCAAATATTAATTGACTGTATATGTTTGGGTTAATGTTTGGATTTTCTATTCTGTTCCACTGGTCTGTGGGTCTGTTTTTGTGCCAATACCAAATTGTCTTGATTACTGTGGCTTTGTAGTAGAGCTTGAAGTCAGGGAGCGTCATTTCCCCTGTTTTATTCCTCCTTCTCAGGATTGCTTTGGCTATTCGGGGTCTTTTGTGGTTCCATATGAATTTTAGAATTATTTGTTCCAGTTTATTGAAGAAAGCTGTTGGTAGTTTGATAGGGATTGCATTGAGTCTGTAGATTGCTTTAGATAATATAGCGATTTTGACAATATTTATTCTTCCTAGCCAAGAACATGGGATGCATTTCCATTTGTTAGTGTCCTTTTTAATTTCTCTTAGGAGTGTCTTGTAGTTTTCAGAGTACACGTCTTCCACTTCCTCCGTTAGGTTTATTCCTAGGTGTTTTATTCTTTTTGATGCAATTGTGAATGGAATTGTTTTTCTGATTTCTCTTTTTGTTAGTTCATCATTAGTGTATAGGAAAACAACAGATTTCTGTGTGTTAATTTTGTATCCTGCAACTTTGCTGAATTCAGATATTAGTTCTAGTAGTTTTGGAGTGGAGTCTTTAGGGTTTTTTATGTACAGTATCATGTCATCTGCAAATAGTGACAATTTGACTTTTTCTTTACCAAACTGGATGCCTTGTATGTCTTTGTTTTGTCTGATTGCCGTGGCTAGGACCTCTAATACTATGTTGAATAACAGTGAAGAGAGGGGGCATCTCTGTCTTGTTCCTGATCTTAGATGAAAAGCTTTTAGCTTCTCGTAATTAAGTATGATGTTAGCTGTGGGTTTGTCATATATGGCCTTTATGATGTTGAGGTACTTGACATCGATACCCATTTTGTTGAGAGTTTTAATCATGAATGGACGCTGAATTTTGTAAAATGCTTTTTCAGCATCTATGGAGATGATCATGTGGTTTTTGTTCTTTCTGTTGATGTGGTAGATGATGTTGATGGATTTTCGAATGTTGTACCATCCTTGCATCCCTGGGATGAATCCCACTTGATCATGGTGTATGATCCTCTTGATGTATTTTTGAATTCGGTTTGCTAATATTCTGTTGAGTATTTTTGCATCTACGTTCATCAGGGATATTGGTCTGTAATTTTCTTTTTTGGTGAGGTCTTTGCCCGGTTTTGGTATTAGAGTGATGCTGGCTTCACAGAATGAGTTTGGAAGTATTCCCTCCTCTTCTATTTTTTGGAAAACTTTAAGGAGAATGGGTGTTATTTCCTCTCTATATGTCTGGTAGAATTCAGAGGTGAATCCGTCACGTCCAAGGGTTTTGTTCTTGGGTAGTTTTTGGATTTGCAATTCAGTTTCGTTGCTCGTGATTGGTCTGTTTAGTTTTTCTCTTTCATGCTTGGTCACTCTTGGGGGTTGTATTTTTCTAAGATGTTGTCCATTTCTTCTACATATTCCAGGTTGGTAGCATATAGTTTCTCATAGTATTCTCTTATAATTCTTTGTATTTCTGTGGGGTCCATCATGATTTTTCCTTTCTCATTTCTGATTCTGTTTATTTGTGTAGATTCTTTTTCTCTAAATATGTCTGCCTAGGGGTTTATCTACTTTGTTTATTTTTTCAAATAACAGCTCTTGGTTTCATTGATTTTTTTCTATTGTTTTATTCTTCTCAATTTTATTTATTTTTTCTCTGATCTTTATTGTGTCCCTCCTTCTGGTGACTTTGGGCCTCATTTGTTCTTCTTTTTCCAATTTCAGAAATTGTGTCTTTAGACTATTCATTTGGGAATGTTCTTCCTTCCTTAAATAGGCCTGGATTGCAATATACTTTCCTCTTAGAACTGCCTTTGCTGCGTCCCACAGAAGTTGTGGCTTTGTGTTGTTGTTGTCATTAGTCTCCATATATTCTTTGATTTCTGTTTTGATTTGGTCATTTACCCATTGATTAATTAGGAGAATGTTGTTAAGTATCAACGTATTTGTGAGCCTTTTTGATTTCTTTCTAAAATTTATTTCTAGTTTTATACCTTGGTGATCTGAGAAGTTGGTTGGTAGCATTTCTATATTTTTGAATTTACTGAGGTTCTTTTTGTGGCCTAGTATGTGGTCTATTCTGGAAAATGTTCCATGTGCACTTGAGAAGAATGTGTATCCTGTTGCTTTTGGGTGCAGAGTTCTGTAGATGTCTGTTAGGTCCATCTGTTCTAGTGTGTTGTTCAGTGCCTCTGTGTCTTTACTTATTCTCTGTCTGGTTGATCTGTCCTTTGGAGTGAGTGGTGTGTTGAAGTCTCCTAAAATGGATGCATTGCTGTCTATTTCCTCCTTTAATTCTGTTAGTATTTGTTTCACATAAGCTGCTGCTCCTGTGTTGGGTGCATATATATTTATAATGGTTATATCCCCTTGTTGGACTGACCCCTATATCATTATGTAATGTCCTTCTTTATCTCTTGCTACTTTCTTCGTTTTGAGGTCTATTTAGTCTGATACAAGTACTGCAATACCTACTTTTTTCTCTTTGTTGTTTGCATGAAATATCTTTTTCCATCCCTTCACTTTTAGTCTGTGTATATCTTTGGGCTTGAGGTGAGTCTCTTGTAAGCAGCATATAGATGGGTCTTTTTTTATCCATTCTGTTACTCTGTGTCTTTTGATTGGTGCATTCAGTCCATTTACATTTAGGGTTATCATTGATAGATATGTACTTATTGCCATTGCTGGCTTTAGATTCGTGCTTACCAAAGGTTCAAGGGTTGCTTCTTTACTATGTAACAATCTAACTTAACTTTTTTGTTAAGTTATTGTAAACACCGTCTGAGGTTTCTTTATTTCTCTCCCTTTTTATTCTTCCTCCTCCATTCTTTTTATACTAGGTGTTTTATTCTTTGCCTTTAGTTATTATTTGGATGGTCTGCTTTCTTTGCTATGATTTTATTTTCTCTGGTGACATCTTTTTATCCTTAGGCATGCTTCCCTCTAGAGCAGTCCGTTTAAGACATCCTGTAGTGGTGGTTTATGAGAGGCAAACTCTCTCAACTTTCGTTTGTCTGGAAATTGTTTAATCCCTCCATCATATTTAAATGATAATCGTGCTGGATACAATATTCTTGGTTCAAGGCCCTTCTGTTTCATAATATTAAATATATCATGCCATTCTCTTCTGGCCTGTAAGGTTTCTTTTGAGAAGTCTGATGGTAGTCTGATGGGTTTTCCTTTGTAGGTGATCTTTTTTCTCTCTCTAGCTGCCTTTAATTCTCTGTCTTTATCTTTGATCTTTGCCATCTTAATTATTATGTCTCTTGGTATTGTCTTCCTTGGGTCCCTTGTGTTGGGAGATCTGTGGGCTTCGGTGGACTGCGAGACTACTTCCTTCCCCAGCGAGGGAAAGTTTTCAGCAATTATTTCTTCAAAGACACTTTCTATCCCTTTTTCTCTCTCTTCTTCCTCTGGTACCCCTATAATGCGAATATTGTTCCGTTTGGATTGGTCACACAGTTCTCTTAATATTCTTTCATTCCTAGAAATCCTTTTATCTCTCTCTGCCTCAGCTTCTCTATATTCCGGTTCTCTGATTTCTATTCCATTAACAGTCTCTTGCATCTCATCCAGTTGGCTGTTAAGCCTATTGATCGCTTGTCTGATTTCTGCAATGTCTTTCCTCACTTCCCTCACTTCCTCCCTCAGCCCTTGCACATTTCTCTGTAGATCCATCAGCATGGTTATGATTTTTATTCTGAATTTTTTTTCAGGAAGACTGTGCATTTCCATCCCTTCTGGCTCCCTCTCTGGGGTTGTCTGGTTGATTTTAGTCTGGATCATATTCCTCTGTCTTTTCATGGCTATAGAAGTGGTCGCTGGTAGTTGCCAAATATGTTAGCTGGTCTCTTTAAGACTTTAAAAAAGAAAAAAAAAAAAAGAAAGAAAGAAAGAAAAGAAGAAATTTAAAAAAGCAGCAGGGGACTTCCGGGAAGATTGCGGTGTGAGCAGGGCGGTAGAAATCTCCTCCCAACACTATATTTATCTAAGAAAACACAGCAAATATATCTATTCCTGAAAGAGAGACGAGAATACACAGGAAAGCGCACAGCGTGCAGCTACACCCCAGAGGACTCGGCAGCCCAAGAGGCGGGTAAGGTACGGAGCCACGACCCAGCGGGACCCGAGCCCTCCCCCACCCCAGCGCACCAGCAGGAGGAGGGGATTCAGAGCCGGGAGGGAGTGGAAGTGCACCCCGCGAAGTAGCCAGCCCCGGGGATCTGCACGGGGAGTGCTGAACCACATCGCATAGTGCAGCGGAGATTGGATAGACAGAGGGGCAGGATCTGAGCGGGGAACCTGCCAGGGTGCTTGCAGCCGGCTCCTGGGAAGGAAAAAAAAAAAAGCGTGCGCTTTCTTCAGCGGTCTTAAAGAGACAGGAGCCCAGCGGAGGAGCCGGATCGCCCCAGCACACTCAGCCCAGCAGGCTGCGAGTCCTGGGGAGTTTCAGGCGCCTTAGCTGGTGACTGAGGAAGCGTAGCCATACTTAACACTTCTCACTGAGATCAACAGCCTCCTAGTTGTTCCCACCCTTGCCAGAGCGATAAAGGGCCCTGCGGAGCGGCCAGTCACAGCTCTGGAATAGCTCGGCAATAGCGCCACCTACAGCATTTCCACAGAATCTACGTCCAGTGGGCATTTTTTTTTTTGTTTTTTTGTTTTTGATTTTGTTTTTTCTTTTTCTTTTCTTTCTTTGTTTCTTTCTTCTTTTTTCTTTTTTTTCTCTTTTTTTTTTTCTTCTCTTTTCAAAGTCTTAAAGAGCCCAGCTGACATACGTGGCAACTGTCAGTGACCAATTTTATAGCCATGAAAAGACAGAGGAATCTGGTTCAGACCAAAATCAACCAGACAACCCCAAAGAGGGAGTCTGAAGGGATGGAAATGCACAGTCTTCCTCAAAAAGAATTCAGAATAAAAGTCATAACCATGCTGATGGACCTACAGAGAAATGTGCAAGAGCTGAGGGAGGAAGTGAGGGAAGTGAGGAAAGACAATGCAGAAATCAGACAAGCGATCGACGGGCTTAACAGCAGAATGGATGAGATGCGAGAGACTGTTAATGGAATAGAAAACAGAGAACAGGAGTACAGAGCAGCTGAGGCAGAGAGAGATAAAAGGATTTCTAGGAATGAAAGAATATTAAGAGAACTGTGTGACCAATCCAAACGGAACAATATTCGCATTATAGGAGTACCAGAGGAAGAAGAGAGAGAAAAAGGGATAGAAAGTGTCTTTGAAGAAATAATTGCTGAAAACTTTCCCTCGCTGGGGAAGGAAGTAGTCTCGCAGTCCACCGAAGCTCATAGATCTCCCAACACAAGGGACCCAAGGAAGACAACACCAAGACACATAATAATTAAGATGGCAAAGATCAAAGATAAAGACAGAGAATTAAAGGCAGCTAGAGAGGAAAAAAGGTCACCTACAAAGGAAAACCCATTAGACTATCATCAGACTTCTCAACAGAAAACTTACAGGCCAGAAGAGAATGGCATGATATATTTAACGTTATGAAACAGAAGGGCCTTGAACCAAGAATATTGTATCCAGCACGATTATCATTTAAATATGATGGAGGGATTAAACAATTTCTAGACAAACGAAAGTTGAGAGAGTTTACCTCTCATAAACCACCACTACAGGATATGTTAAATGGACTGCTCTAGATGGAGGCACACCTAAGGCTAAAAAGATGTCACCACAGAAAATAAAATCATAGCAAAGAAAGCAGACCATCCAAATACTAACTAAAGGCAAAGAATAAAACACCTATTATAGAAAGAATGGAGGAGGAGGAATAAGAAGGGAGAGAAAGAAAGAAACATCAGACTGTGTTTACAGTAACTTAACAAGAAAGTTAACTTAGATTGTTAGATAGTAAAGAAGCAACCCCTCAACCCATGGTAACCACGAATCTAAAGCCAGCAATGGCAATAAGTACATACCTATCAATAATCACCCTAAATGTAAATGGACTGAATGCACCAATCAAAAGACACAGAGTAACAGAATGGATAAAAAAGCAAGACCCATCTATATGCTGCCTACAAGAAACTCACCTCAAATCCAAAGATATACACAGACTAAAAGTGAAGGGATGGAAAAAGATATTTCATGCAAACAACAAAGAGAAAAAAGCAGGTGTTGCAGTAATTGTATCAGACAAAATAGACTTCAAAACGAAGAAACGAGCAAAAGATAAAGAAGGACATTACATAATGATAAAGGGGTCAGTCCAACAAGAAGATATAACCATTATAAATATATATTCACCCAACACAGGAGCGCCAGCATACGTGAGACAAATACTAACAGAATTAAAGGAGGAAATAGACAGCAATGCATTCATCGTAGGAGACTTCAACACACTACTCACTCCAGAGGACAGATCAACCAGACAGAAAATAAGTAAAGACACAGAGGCACTGAACAACACACTAGAACAGATGGACCTAACAGACATCTACAGAACTCTACACCCAAAAGCAACAGGATATACATTCTTCTCAAGTGCACATGGAACATTTTCCAGAATAGACCACATACTAGGCAACAAAAAGAACCTCAGTAATGTCAAAAATATTGAAATCCTACCAACCAACTTCTCAGATCACCAAGGTATAAAACTAGAAATAAATTTTAGAAAGAAATCAAAAAGGCTCACAAATACATGGAGACTTAACAACACTCTCCTAATTAATCAATGGGTTAACGACCAAATCAAAACAGAAATCAAAGAATATATGGAGACTAATGACAACAACAACACAAAGCCACAACTTCTGTGGGACGCAGCAAAGGCAGTTCTAAGAGGAAAATATACTGCAATCCAGGCCTATTTAAAGAAAGAAGAACATTCCCAAATGAATAGCCTAAAGGCACAATTACTGAAATTGGAAAAAGAAGAACAAATGAGGCCCAAAATAACCAGAAGGAGGGACATAATAAAGATTAGAGAAGAAATAAATAAAATTGAGAAGAATAAAACAAAGAAAAAATCAATAAAACCAAGAGCTGGTTCTTTGGTAAAAGTAAACAAAACACATAAACCCCTAGCCAGACTCATTAAGAGAAAAAGAGAATCTACACACATAAACATATCAGAAATGAGAAAGCTAAAATCACGACGGACCCCACAGAAATACGAAGAATTATTGGAGAATATTATGAGAATCCATATGCTAACAAGCTGGAAAACATAGAAGAAATGGACAACTTCTTAGAAAAATACAACCTTCCACGACTGACCAAGCAAGAAACAGAAAAACTAAATAGACCAATCACAGCGATGAAATCGAATTGGTAATAAAAAACTACCCAAGAACAAAACCCCCGGGCCTGATGGATTCACCTCTGAATTCTACCAGACATATAGAGAAGAAATAACACCCATTCTCCTTAAAGTTTTCCAAAAAATAGAAGAGGAGGGAATACTTCCAAACTCATTCTATGAAGCCAGCATCACTCTAATACCAAAACCGGGCAAAGACCTCACCAAAAAAGAAAATTACAGACCAATATCCCTGATGAACGTAGATGCAAAAATACTCAACAAAATATTAGCAAACCGAATTCAAAAATACATCAAGAGGATCATACACCATGATCAAGTGGGATTCATCCCAGGGATGCAAGGATGGTACAACATTCGAAAATCCATCAACATCATCCACCACATCAACAAAAGAAGAACAAAAACCACATGATCATCTCCATAGATGCTGAAAAAGCATTTGACAAAATTCAGCATGCATTCCTGATTAAAACTCTCAACAAAATGGGTATAGACGGCAAGTACCTCAACATCATAAAGGCTATATATGACAAACCCACAGCTAACATCATAGTTAATGGCGAGACGCTGAAAGCTTTTAATCTAAGATTGGGAGCAAGACAGGTGTGCCCACTCTCTCCACTGTTATTCAACATAGTACTGGAGGTCCTAGCCACGGAAATCAGACAAAACAAAGACATACAAGGCATCCAGATTGGTAAAGAAGAAGTCAAATTGTCACTATTTGCAGATAACATGATACTGTACATAAAAAAACCTAAAGATTCCATTCCAAAACTACTAGAACTAATATCTGAATTCAGCAAAGTTGCAGGATAGAAAATTAACACACAGAAATCTGTTGCTTTCCTATACACTAATGATGAACTAACAGAAAGAGAAATCAGAAAAACAATTCCATTCACAATTACATGAAAAAGAATAAAATACCTCAGAATAAACCTAACGAAGGAAGTGAAAGACCTGTACTCTGAAAACTACAAGACACTCCTAAGAGAAATTAAAGAGGACACTAACAAATGGAAATGCATCCCATGCTCTTGGCTAGGAAGAATCAATATTGTCAAAATGGCTATACTACCTAAAGCAATCTACAGATTCAATGCAATCCCTATCAAACTACCAACAGCTTTCTTCAATGAACTGGAACAAATTATTCTAAAATTCATATGGAACCACAAAAGACCCCGAATAGCCAAATCAATCCTGAGAAGGAGGAATAAAACAGGGGGAATTACACTCCCTGACTTCAAGCTCTACTACAAAGCCACAGTAATCAAGACAATTTGGTATTGGCACAAAAAGAGACCCACAGACCAGTGGAACAGAATAGAAAATCCAAACATTAACCCAAACATATACAGTCAATTAATATTTGATAAAGGAGCCTTGGATATACAATGGAGAGATGACAGCCTCTTCAGCAGCTGGTGTTGGAAAAACTGGACAGCTACATGTAAGAGAATGAAACTGGACTACTGTCTAGCCCCATACACAAAGGTAAACTCAAGGTGGATCAAAGACCTGAATGTAAGTCATAAAACCATAAAACTCTTAGAAAAAAACATAGGCAAAAATCTCTTGGACATACACATGAGCCACTTCTTCAGGAACATGTCTCCCCGGGCAAGGGAAACAAAAGCAAAAATGAACAAGTGGGACTATATCAAGCTGAAAAGCTTCTGTACAGCAAAGGACACCATCAGTAGAACAAAAAGACATCCTACAGTATGGGAGAATATATTCATAAAAAACTTATCTGATAAAGGGTTGACATCCAAAATATATAAAGGACTCATGCACCTTAACAAACAGAAAGCAAATAATCCAATTAAGAAATGGGCAGAGGACTTGAATAGACCCTTCTCCAAAGAAGAAATTCAGATGGCCAACAGGCACATGAAAAGATGCTCCACATCGCTAATCATCAGAGAAATGCAGATTAAGACCACAATGAGATATCACCTCACACCAGTGAGGATGGCCAATATCCAAAACACAAACAACAACAAATGTTGGCGAGGATGTGGAGAAAAGGGAACCCTCCTACACTGCTGGTGGGACTGCAAATTAGTTCAACCATTGTGGAAAGCAGTATGGAGGTTCCTCAAAAAACTCAAAATAGAAATACCATTTGACCCAGGAATTGCACTCCTAGGAATTTACCCTAAGAATGCAGCAGCCCAATTTGAAAAGGACAGGTGCACCCCTATGTTTATTGCAGCACTATTTACAATAGCCAAGAAATGGAAGCAACCTAAGTGTCCATCAGTAGATGAATGGATAAAGAAGAAGTGGTACATATACACAATGGAATATTATTCAGCCATAAGAAGAAAACAAATCCTACCATTTGCAACAACATGGATGGAGCTAGAGGGTATTATGCTCAGTGAAATAAGCCAAGCCGAAAAAGACAAGTATCAAATGATTTCACTCATATGTGGAGTATAAAACAAAGAAAAAATACTGAAGGACCAAAACAGCAGCAGACTCACAGAACCCAAGAATGGACTAATAGTTACCAAAGGGAAAGGGACTGGGGAAAATGGGCGGGAAGGGAGGGATAAGAAGGAAAAAGGGGCATTACGATTAGCAGATGTAATGTTGGGGGGGCACGGGGAGGGCAGTACAACTCAGAGAAGAGAAGTAGTGATTCTATAGCATCTCACTATGCTGATGGACAGTGACTGTAATGGGGTTGGTGGGGGGGACCTGATGAAGGGGTAGTTTAATAACCATAATATTGCACATGTAATTGTAGATTAATGATAATAAAATAAATTATAGTAAAAAAAGTTAAAAAAATGAAATAAATAAAAAAGCAGCAAAAAACAAAAAACAAAGCAAAAATAAAAAACATCCCACCAGGAGTGGATTCTGTGAGGATGCTGTAGGTGGCGCTGTTGCCCCACTATTCTGCCACTGTGGCTGTGCCTCTCTGCAGGGCCCTTTATAGCTCTGGCTGGGGTGGGAACAAATGGGAGGCTGTTGATATCTTTGGGAAGTCAATGTGCGGCCGCCCTTTCCCAGTCACGAGCTAATGGGCTGGAAACTCCCCAGGACTCACAGCCTGCTGGGCTGAGTGTGCTGGGGCGATCCTTCTGCTCCACTGGGCTCCTGTCTCTTTAAGACCGCTAAAGACAGCGCGCGTTTTTCTTTTTTTTTTTCCTTTCCTTTCCAGGTGCTGGCTGCAAGCACCCTGGCGGGTTCCCCACTTAGATCCCGCACCCTCTGTCTCCCCAATCTCTGCTACACCACACGATGTGTGTCAGCTCTCCCCACGCAGATCACCTGGGCTGGCCATTTTGCTGGGGGCACTTCCATTCCCTCCTGGCTCTGAATCCTCTCCTCCCGCCGGTGCATTGGGGTGGGTGAGTGCTCGGGTCCCACCGGGTCATGGCTCCTGGGATGCCGAGTCCTCTCGGTTGTAGCTGCACGCTGTGTACTTTCCTGTGTATTCTGGTCTCTCTTTTAGGAATAGTTGTATTTGCTGTATTTTCGTAGATAAATACAGTGTTGGGAGGAGAGTTCTGCCGCCCTGCTCACGCTGCCATCTTCCCGGAATTCTCCCCTGGAAAAAATGTCTTTTAAGATCATTTTTTAATCATATATATATGTATATATATTTTGTTACTAAATTGCATGAGCTCTTTATATAATTTGGGTGTTAACCACTTATCTGATACATCATTTGCAAATATCTTCTCCCATTTAGCAGGGTGCCTCTTTGTTCTGGTGATGGTTTCCTTCACCATGCAGAAGGCTTTTAGCTTAATGTAGTCTCATTTGTTAATTTTTGCTTTTGTTGCTATTGCCTCTGGAGTGAGATCTAAAAAAACATAGTGAAGACCAATGTTGAGGAGGCTACTGCCTGTGTGTTCTTCTTTACTACTTGACGTTACAAGTCTTCAAAATATTTTGAGTTAACTTTTGTATATGGTATAAGACAGTGGTCTAGCTTCATTCTTTTGCATGTTGATGTCCAATTTTTCCAATACCATTTATAGGAGACTGCCCTTTCCCCACTGGCTATACTTGCTTCCATTGTTATGACTTATTTGCCATATATGCATAGGTTTATTTCTGGGCTTTCTATTCTATTCCATTGATGTATGTGTCTTTTTTGTGCCAGTATCATACTGTTTTTATTACTATAGCTCTTGTGTAGAATTTGAAATTGGGGAGTGTGATGCTTCCAACTTTGTTCTTGTTTCTCAGGATGGCTTTTTGGGAGGACTTTTGTGGTTCCATATAAACATTAGAATGATTTGTTCTAGTTCTGTGAAAAGTGCTGTTGTAATTTTGATAGGGACTGCATTGACTCTGTAGATTGGTAGTATGGACATTTTAACAGTGTTACTTCTTTCAGTCCATTAGCATGGAATATCTTTTCCTTTATTTTGCATCTTCATTTTCTTTCATCAGTCTTCTAGTGTTCAGTGGTGTTTTGTTCTTTTTCATGCAACTATAAATGGGTTTGCTTTCTTAGTTTCTCTTTCTGATAGTTTATTAGGGCAACAGATTTTAAATAGTTATTTTAAATTATTTAGAATACATTCCAGACTCATGACTTTAAGGCAACTCTATGGAGACAAAGTAACCCAGTGGTAAAATATATGTCTGTCATTCTTGGGTATATGAGACCCAAATACCTTGAGAAAAACAGGTGCCACTAGACTATTTTTAATAATGATGTAAAAATCATGTGAGATTGGCATACTATTAATAAACAGCTACAAGATTTCTGTTTTTTTTAAATACCCCAAATATGTTTTCCCAAGGAGGATAAACACTTCCACTGAACTCCTACTTATCCTTCTAATTTGCTCATCTCTAAAATTCTATAAGGTGATGATTTTCAAATTGCCAGAGTTTGAATTGATGTGATTTAGATTGTGTGCCATAGATCAAAGACTTAGCATTTTAAATGAAAATACATTTTCTGTTGTACTTCTATGGTAGTTTTATGAAGTGTATAAAGCACCCTTCATATGAGTAAGCAACCCTAAGAATTTTCTATTCCATTCATTTTTTTTGACTTTTTTAGAAAAAAAATTGTACTGCAAGAAAATTTTCCATGTGTAAAGAAGCCCAATAAATAGGAGCAGAGAAAAAGGTTTTGCTTAAAGTGGGGTATCATCATCATTAAATAATGACTATAAGAGAGGATGCAGAACAATTTAAAATTTGATATATGTATATATATATATATATATACAACTTAAGGGTTGAGACTACTACATATGTCATGGTTACACTACAGTGTTAGAAATTGTGTAACTGGGTTCAAACTGCAACTCTCTTCCTTACTAAATCTTAACCCCGGGCAAGTTTCCAGCTGTAAAACTAGGAAAATATCATTACTTACTATTTATGATTGTTGGGATAGTTAAATGAGGTAATTAACATAAAGCTGTTAGCATATCCAAGGCACATAGAAAATGCTCAATAAATGTTATTTATTATTAATATAAGATTATTATAATCTGGTAGATCATTTAGTTCTGATTCTTTAAATTTCTTATCCTTTTGCAACTGTTTCAGGAGGCAATTGTCTTTACATCTGAGTTTCAGTGCTGAATGATACATTTTGTACATTGTGGCCATTCAATATTAATTTGCACTGTATTAGTTCATTTGTTAGTATTTATTGATTAATTGATTTATTGGCATTTACGGATTTGCTAGTATTTAGTTGTTTACACCCTAAATTCTATTTTTTTGTTTTTTTGCCAAATCTCTGTTTTTCTGATTATGAGGGAGAAGTGTGTCATACCTTTTCTTCCCCCATCTCATGTCATCATTAGTTTCCCTCTGCTAGCCCAAGGAATTGTCCCTTTTCTTGGACATTTCTTTTTTAGATTGTGGGCAATTTCCCTCTTTCTCTTCACTTTGTTAAAAATTTTTCACTACTTAAAAATCTTCATTTAGAATCCAACTATCACTCTTACTGATTCTTGTTTTGGCTTGGTTTGGTTTGAAAGGAAAGAAAAAGTGTTTTTGCCACTTACACCAAAATGTGGCATCCAGTGAATGGTAATGATTTTTTTTTTTAATGGACTTGGACACAAGCAGATCTGAGCTCACATTACCTTCTCTTTCCTTCCTAGAGCTATAGACTTGGGCAAGTTTCACCTGGGGAGCCTCAGCTTCCTCATTTGTATAATGAATGTAGTACTGACTTTGTAGAATGGTGAGAATGAGAAATCATGTATGTCTAGAAAGGAGGGAATCTGTAAATGTTAATTCTGATCATATAATTTTCATGTTTTCTTGTAACTGTTTAATGTCCAGTTAGCAAATTAAAAGGCACAGCTTATTTCAGTATTTAATTTTCATCAGAAGAGGAGTGTGCTTAATTATTGTGTATAATTTGAATTTGGCCGGGGCTAACATCAGAATCTCCTCCTATTTCAGCTGATGAAAACATTATTCAACTTATTTTCTGCATATCAAACACATAGTTTAAAAAATCCCATTTTAAAGATCCCAGTCATCAAAGACGTCCCTGCTTGATCGTTTGACAACACTTTAGATAATGACATTTTGAAGAGTATGAGGAGCACAAGGCATCCTTTAAGATACATAATCTAATTTTAGCTTCCAATTAGTATCGTATTTTAAATGCATACACTGTAAAGGAACACACTCTAATTTTATGTGTGTGTGTTTATACACCACATATTTCTCCTCCCTGCTAGGGAGAGAGAGAAATCCTGCCAAAATTAGAGCTAAAGAAACTATACTTTGAGAAGCCAAGTGATTGACGTAATAGAAGCAGAATCATTCAGTCAGAGACTCATTCAAAAATGCATCTGCTGGGGTGGAAGACCTTGGCTTTGGAGTGTTACCATCCTGAATTCAAACCATCTCTGCTACATGTTAGCTTTGTGACCATGGGCAAACTTGTTAGCCTCTTTGATGAGTACCTTTTTTCATGGGAATGCTAGTACCTACTCTGTAAGGTGGTTGTAAAGATCAAGGGAGATACCATGCTTGCCATATAGTGATGACTCTTTGATTGGTGGGATACCTTTCCCCACAGCATCCCATTATGTTTCAGGAGTGGGTAAAAAAAAATGACTAAGAAACATTCCTTTACAGAGGTCCCAGGCTAACTGCTGCTGGGAGAGTGGACCAAGATCAATGCTCCATCCGGGGCTTATACTCACAATGACACATCCATGGGTAATTCCACACACTGACAGGGTTGGACTTGAAAACTGCTTTGCCTGGGTGGTTCCTAGCTTTACCACCTACTAACTCTGCAAGTTTTAGCAAGTTACTTAACCCCTCTGAGCTTCCGTTTTCTCACCTGTAAAATAAAGTTAATAAGGATAAAGAGGTACTTACATAATATGTTTGTATAGAGAGTTTAAGGACTGAATGAAAGTTTTTTTATTCAGCCAATAATGACTCTTCAGCAAAACACTAGATATATTTGAGTCACTTTTTAAAGAAGAATTTCATCTAGTTATCAAACATTCTATGAGCCCTCATAAAGAAGCTAAGCAAGCATAGACTGGAATGATCTTTATTGTATTCCATCTTTGTCAGACACTCAGACAATGGGTTCTCGCTGAGCACCACATTGGGGGCACTGCAGTTAATATTAATAAGAAGGATGATGACTCCTTTGTAGCTTCAGAGAAAAGAAAAAAGTATTAGTTTTTAAGTGCTCCTCTCAAGGAGCCTACCATTGCCTTCTACTCTTCAGAACATTATCTTGCTGCAGATCTCTCCAGCCATGTGGCAGAGTTTGCATTATTGTGGTATCTAATCATACGCAGTGAAATTCATATATTTTACTCTAATTAATGTCATCTTAAAGGGTGTGCTGTGCTGAATATAGGTAAATATCTCATGAGTTTGACCATGCTTTCAGCTCTGAACTCTGGCTTCCAGGAGACAGTGTGAACTAAGTGAATAACAGCAGGCTCATAATTTAGCTACTGTAAAGAAACTGAAAGTGTCCTGTAAACTATGCAACTAGGTCAGGATATATGATTATCTCTAAAATAAACTTTGAAATAATTCTCCAGTTTCTTTGTGTCTTCTGAATAGTAGCTGAAGATACTAAGTTGGAAGAATGGACATGATTCAAGTTTGAAAGTTAAAGACACAGTTTAAATGTAACTCCTGTTGTACCTAATGTAATACATATACTTAGGTCCTTAGTGGGTGCTCTTTAAATGCTTGTTAAGCACAGGGAAAACACTGGAAGGTGACAGAGGAAATGGGTAGGACTCCTCTGCATTCTTTTTTTTCAGGTTTGTATTGCTATGTATCCTCAGGCGATGCCCTGGATTTTTCTCTCTCAGCTGAGGGCTAACAGTCATGTCTCCTCTCTCCCCTAAGGCCAGACGTTCATCAAAGTCCTATTTAGATTGCTGCAATTGTATCTGCCTCATTTGGCCTCTCCCAACCTGAACAAATACGCCATCTTAGCCTCCCTAGAAAATTACATAATTCTCTCTCCAAAGGACTTCTGAAATGCTCTGAAATATTCTTGCCTGGAAGAATAAGATTATAACCAAGATTACAGTTGTGAAGCATGGTATTAATAGTTGTTGAAAGTAAGGAAAAACTCAACCACCTAAACTGATGAATTACACCAACAGGCAAACAGAATTATTGGATAACTCCGTTGAAAAGTCCAGTGGATCTTTGGCTTCAAGTGATCCAGGCTATCATATCCAGAAGGTCTGCTTCTTTTTGATCTTTGACCTGTTGGGCCTGCCCCCCTCAACGTAGTCACTTCATCTGTAGAAGGCTTTTCCCCCATGGTTATATAGATGGTTATTAGCTGTCCTCCAGAAAAAAAAACAAAAAAAACCAAGACTTTTCTGATGATACTGACAAATGCCCTTAGATTCCCTCTCATTGACCTGCTTTGGCCATATGACCATCCCTGAGTCAATAACTGTGACCAGGGGAGTGGAAGTCACTAATAGGCTTGGATATAAATAGATTTTCTTCTCCCAGAGTTACCCTAGAAATGGTCAAGACTGAAAGTGACTAAAAGATCCCTTAATGATGATCAGGATTTATTGCCAAAAGTGGAGAATGGTGGCTAGGTGGGCCTAACAACAGATGTGTATCATGCATATATGCTATCAATATAACCCTTTGTATCCAGTGTTACCACAACTTTTAAACTGGCAAACGTGTGGAGTGCTAGAGATTTAGGTGGATACAAATATCAAACAGTGCAAAACATGTCACTTTATATAAACTCTTCATAAAAAAAATAAAATATGTATTTTGGTTATTCAGAAGGAAGATCCAAAAATTACCAGAGGAGAAATTAGAAGAAACCACCAAGGATTCTCCATTTACCTCATCCACCAAAAAAAAAGTAAAAAATGAAAAAGAAAGAAAAGAAAAAAGAGACTGTAATTTTGATGTGTGATGTTTTAGAAATTAAACATTATTTCACTAGGAAAGTGTAGATTGGGTAATGCAAGATGATAGGTAACTAAAGAAGACAATGTGTTTCTCAAATTAGTAGGTAATTTGAGAAGTATTTTTTAATAAAAGATCTAAAGATTTAATACTTAAAACATTTTTTTAACTTCAAAAAGATGAACTGTATGCAACTTCTAATAGTTTAATTCTTTCTATTTCTACTCAGTAATGCATATGCTTCCAATGCTACACAGGAATTGTAAGGGGGGAGTAGAGAAAAAACAAACATTCTGTGTTTCTGATGTGAACCAATTTTTCATACAAATGGAAGTGCCTGTGGATTCTCCTCTGCAGATTGGTGAGTTGACACTCCCCATGTCCTTTTTCTCTGCTGTTTTTGTTTGTGAGATTAATCACATCCCAATGAAAATACTAATTCTAGAGCATTTTGTGTTTTTTTTACAAGTCCCCTCCAGGTGAAAGTTGCCATCCTCTAACATTTTCAGTCAGCTTCCCTGTCTTCTCCCAGGTGGAAGGCTATCTTGCTAGTGTAACCTACATGAAGTGGACTGTGCAGGGTTAGATATGAAAGCATCCAATATCCAGCAGACTGTTTGAAGTATTGACACTCTACTGTGGCAGGAGATGTTTTAAATCAAAGGAACAGAAAGCACTATAAAGGAAACACTCTTTTTTCTTTGGAGGTTTGTATTCCTGGAGAAACTGAAGCCAGGCTTTTCCCTCCAAAATGTTGATGTCCTGACTATGAATGAGTAGTTTTTTTCACCTTTTGGAGAGAGTCAGAGATAGAAAGAGACTACAGGACAGTGGAACATCGTATAGACCACTCTTGATACAGTAATCAGCAGAACAGTCAGAGAGGGAAAGTAGGGATGGGGAAGGAGAGAAGAAAAAAGTATTTAATTTCAGGATTAGAATGGTAACTGGCAGCAGCAATCAGTTAAAATTAAAAAATTATACTGTGTGACACATGGAGAGTGTACTCGAGAGCAGAGATTAGCAAACAACATTCCATGGGCCAGATCTGCCACATCACCCGTTTTTTTTGTGCAGCCTGTGAGCTAAGTTTTTACATGCATAAACGTTTGAAAAAAACTCAAAGGAAAAATAACATTTCAAGATACATGAAAATTATACGAAATCCATATTTTAGTGTTCTAAACAAAGTTTTATTGGGATACTTCCTTGGTCATTGGTTTGCATATTATCTATGTTTTGATGCTACAGAGACAGAGTTCAGTAATCATCACAGAGACCTATGAACTGCAAGGCCTAAAATATTTACTGCCTGGCCTTTTATAGAAAAAGTTTGTTGATACCTGGTCTCAAGGAAAGAAGAAATTTATGAGAGAACAATAAATAAAGCTGAAGATCTGGATGTATTCCATGTTATTCTTCATAGGTTTAAGGTTAATTATTTGGTAAAGGTGATTTTTTTCACAAATACCTCCCCATTGTTTAAATAACCAATTAAAAAGTCTCTGCCATTTCTTTTACCATTTATGATAGAAATGCCAGAATTGAGGGAGACAGTGGACAGTGTCTAGGCTAGAGTGGATAGCATCTCATTTAATCTAGATGAAACTTATTCTGATGGAGAGGATGACATAAACTCCCCCAAGAGGTATATTTTTCCACATTGCTGTTATCTTCTGGGCAGGAAATAGAACAGACATGCTCTTCCTCTATTTCCAAATAAAATATGTCTAATAAACTGAGCTTTGAGCACCTTGATCTTTTGTGTCAAGGACCCTAACTTGACATGAAAAGTATGTATGTTATGAGACCTAGAAAGTATGCCACATATGAAGTATTCATGAGCTAATAAAGTATAGATTATTGGACAAATTCTCAGTCATCAGGATTGAAGTGAGTCATTTTTAGCTTTCAGCACAGAAACATTACTTACATTTGAAAGGAGGAGGGAGACCCACATGTCATGTCTTAGACCTTTATCGTATGACCAATACAAGACCCTGTATTCACTAGAGAGAGAGCATGAACCTACTTTTTTTTATATATGATTTATTTTGGTATCATTAATCTACAATTACATGTGCAATATTATGGTTATTAAACTACCCCTTCATCAGGTCCCCCCCACCAACCCCATTACAGTCACTGTCCATCAGTGTAGTGAGATGCTATGGAATCACTACTTGTCTTCTCTGAGTTGTACAGCCCTCCCCGTGCTCCCCCAACATTACATCTGCTAATCGTAATGCCCCTTTTCGCCCTCTTATCCCTCCCTTCCAACCCATCTTCCCCAGTCCCTTTCTCTTTGGTAACTATTAGTCTGTTTTGGGGTTCTGTGAGTCTGCTGCTGTTTTGTTCCTTCAGGTTTTTTCTTTGTTCTTATACTCCACATATGAGTGAAATCATTTGATACTTGTCTTTTTCGGCTTGGCTTATTTCACTGAGCATAATACCCTCTAGCTCCATCCATGTTGTTGCAAATGGTAGGATTTGTTTTCTTCTTATGGCTGAATAATATTCCATTGTGTATATGTACCACATCTTCTTTATCCATTCATCTACTGATGGACACTTAGGTTGCTTCCATTTCTTGGCTATTGTAAATAGTGCTGCAATAAACATAGGGGTGCATATGTCTTTTTCAAACTGGGCTGCTGCATTCTTAGGGTAAATTCCTAGGAGTGGAATTCCTGGGTCAAATGGTATTTCTATTTTGAGTTTTTTGAGGAACCTCCATACTGCTTTCCACAATGGTTGAACTAATTTGCATTCCCACCAGCAGTGTAGGAGGGTTCCCTTTTCTCAACATCCTCGCCAACATTTGTTGTTGTTTGTGTTTTGGATGTTGGCCATCCTCACTGGTGTGAGGTGATATTTCATTGTGGTTTTAATCTGTATTTCTCTGATGACTAGTGATGTGGAGCATCTTTTCATGTGCCAGTTGGCCATCTGAATTTCTTCTTTAGAGAAGTGTCTATTCATGTCCTCTGCCCTTTTCTTAATTGGATTATTTGCTTTTGGTTTGTTAAGGTTCGTGAGTTTTTTATATATTTTGGATGTCAACCCTTTATCAGATACGTCATTTATGAATATATTCTCCCATACTGTAGGATGTCTTTTTGTTCTACTGATGGTGTCCTTTGCTGTACAGAAGCTTTTCAGCTTGATATAGTCCCACTTGTTCATTTTTGCTTTTGTTTCCCTTGCCCGGGGAGATATGTTCATGAAGAAGTCGCTCATGTTTATGTCCAAGAGATTTTTGCCTATGTTTTTTTCTAAGAGTTTTATGGTTTCATGACTTACATTCAGGTCTTTGATCCACCTTGAGTTTACCTTTGTGTATGGGGCTAGACAGTAGTCCAGTTTCATTCTCTTACATGTAGCTGTCCAGTTTTTCCAACACCAACTGCTGAAGAGGCTGTCATCTCCCCATTGTATATCCAAGGCTCCTTTATCAAATATTAATTGACTGTATATGTTTGGGTTAATGTTTGGATTTTCTATTCTGTTCCACTGGTCTGTGGGTCTGTTTTTGTGCCAATACCAAATTGTCTTGATTACTGTGGCTTTGTAGTAGAGCTTGAAGTCAGGGAGCGTAATTCCCCCTGTTTTATTCCTCCTCAGAATTGCTTTGGCTATTTGGGGTCTTTTTTGGTTCCATATGAATTTTAGAATTATTTGTTCCAGTTCATTGAAGAAAGCTGTTGGTAGTTTGATAGGGATTGCGTTGAATCTGTAGATTGCTTTAGGTAGTATAGTCATTTTGACAAGATTTATTCTTCCTAGCCAAGAGCATGGGATGCATTTCCATTTGTTAGTGTCCTTTTTAATTTCTCTTAGGAGTGTCTTGTAGTTTTCAGAGTACACGTCTTTCACTTCCTTCGTTAGGTTTATTCCGAGGTATTTTATTCTTTTTGATGCGATTGTGAATGGAATTTGTTTTTCTGATTTCTCTTTCTGTTAGTTCATCATTAGTGTATAGGAAAACAACAGATTTCTGTGTGTTAATTTTGTATCCTGCAACTTTGCTGAATTCAGATATTAGTTCTAGTAGTTTTGGAGTGGAGTCCTTAGGGTTTTTTATGTACAGTATCATGTCATCTGCAAATAGTGACAATTTGGACTTCTTCTTTACCAATCTGGATGCCTTGTATGTCTTTGTTTTGTCTGATTGCTGTGGCTAGGACCTCCAGTACTATGTTGAATAACAGTGGAGAGAGTGGGCATCCCTGTCTTGTTCCCGATCTTAGATGAAAAGCTTTTAGCTTCTCGCCGTTTAGTGTGATGTTAGCTGTGGGTTTGTCATATATGGCCTTTATGATGTTGAGGTACTTGCCGTCTATACCCATTTTGTTGAGAGTTTTAATCATGAATGGATGCTGAATTTTGTAAAATGCTTTTTCAGCATCTATGGAGATGATCATGTGGTTTTTGTTCTTCTTTTTGTTGATGTGGTGGATGATGTTGATGGATTTTCGAATGTTGTACCATCCTTGCATCCCTGGGATGAATCCCACTTGATTATGGTGTATGATCCTCTTGATGTATTTTTGAATTCGATTTGCTAATATTTTGTTGAGTATTTTTGCATCTACGTTCATCAGGGATATTGGTCTGTAATTTTCTTTTTTGGTGAGGTCTTTGCCTGGTTTTGGTATTAGAGTGATGCTGGCTTCATAGAATGATTTTGGAAGTGAACCTACTTTTTTTTAATGATATAGGACATAATAGACCTATTCCTCTTTGATGTGAAGAGAAATGTAGACAAATAAGCCTTGCACATGTCTTTTTTCTTTAGCATGTATGTTTGACTGGTGATTGGATATACAACATTGTTACCCAGTCAGACATTCTTAGAGTAGATACCTATGTAGGACTTGTATTTCTTGATTTATTTGTATAGAGGCATTTAATTTTAGTGCATGAGGACATATGAATAGACAGCATGGCAAAATCACTTGCTTCAGTCAATCATTTTGGATTCTTATGGAATACCTCCTTAATTGCTTGTTAGTTAAAGCTTCTGGCTCAAGGTTTTATACTTTAATAGTAGAGACAGGAACAATTGACATAAAATTAGGAATCAAGATGTGGATGTATTTTTTCTTTTATTTGGATATTTCAAAATGGTTCATTATGCCTTATAATTTACAATTATAACAATAATAATGGAGATTCCTTGTAATACAGTATTAGAAATTATTGATAAGCTTAATTTTATACATTATTCATCAATAAAAGCATAATATGTAAATCTGTCTCAGCAATTTAGACTTCAATTTTTAAAAACCTTTGGGGCACTTAAATACATATGGATTTTAATCTACACACTAAGCAAATACAGTATAATACTTGATATAGTTCAATAATTATAAGCAATTATTGAAAAAATAAAGCTGTAATACATACATCATGAAAAATGAAAACTTTAACCTTGTTATCATGTCACATCCTCTAAAATGTGTAACTATTTGTTGTACTAATTTAAATATATCAATTTTTGGCTTTGGGGTAAAGCTGCATAAAGTTAGAAATTAAGGGCAACATAGTTGTAATCATAACAGTGTGACCACATGAGTACCATCAAGCAGAAAGGAAGTGATATATGGCCAGGTGAGCTCCATTGATGATACCAAATAAAATGTATGTGGAATGAGGGCTGACATTTTAACTGTGGTAGTGTAAGTCAGCATATACTGCATGACACTAAATATGTATATATGTGTGTGTATATGTATCTTATATATATGTATACACATATATACTTACACATACACACATATATCTATATGTAATATAGTAATAGCCCATGCAAGGATGTAATTCACATAAATAAAGCAAAAAAAACTGTTTAAATTGGGTATTAACAACATAGCCCATGGGTCAAATTTGACCCACTTATTGTTCTTGTAAATAAATTTTAAGTGGAATATAACCATGCCCACTCCTTTATATATTGTGCATGACTGCTTTCTATCTGGCCCTTTACAGAAAAAGTTTATTGATCCTTGGTCTAAAATACCCAGCTACTTAATTATTCTCTTTGACTTTGATGGGAGAGATTTAGCTCTCTGCATTTCTATTCATTATCACAAATATTGATTTAACAATTTTTATTTCTTTTGGGTCATTTGTATTTAGTATTAGTAATTATTTTGGCACTTATAGAAATATTACTGAGAATAAATAAGAAAAATAAAACCAATCAAAAATGAGCAAAGGATATTAAAAGATAATTCACAAATGAGGAAACCATAATGGCCATCAAATATGTGCAGAAATTCTCAACATCATTAGCTATCAGAAGTTGCAAATGAAAGCAAAAATGAACTATCACTTTATACCCATCAAATTGGCAAAAATTATAAGGTTGGATATTATCAGGTATTGGAGAGGATATTGCCAAACAGGAAATTTCCATCTCATGTCTCATTATAATTTTAGAAAATTCTGGGTGGAGTAAGCTGGCAGTCACTAGTGAATTTAAGCTTCTGTATCAGAAATATAATTCTGAGTATTTATCTCAGAAAAAACGTCTCTCACAGGTTTGTGATAAGGGCTGGTCATAGGCCAGCAGTAAAGTGAAACCTCTAAAGTCCAAAACAAGATCCACAAAACACCAAAAGAAAAAAAACAGAAAAAGAAAACCCAACCATAACATCTTAAAATAAACGTTATTTTGAGAGACTCGCTGGAGAGTCTCTATTTTAATAATAGATAGGAAGTTTGTTTTCATGGTATCAATAGTTTATTAGGAACATTTGCCATCTGCCAAATTCCCAGTAACCTGAATTTTCATCCTGTATGTACAGGCATTAATGACCAGAACTCACAATATTCAGTGACACAGCTATGCTTTGTTTTCATAAAAAGAATCCTTAAATTTTATCCTCCCCACCTGCCCCCCTCAAAACAGAAAGTTGCACATTAACGAAAATTCTTCTATGATAGAGAGAAAATCCAGGTTCATTGTTCATTCCCCTTTCTGCTTGCCCATTTGAAGCTGTTTAATCATTCTGCAGTCATTCCATAATTCTTTTAAATTCCCTGTCCAAAGAAGACAGAAAAACAAAATGAAGTTTTTTCTTTCAGAGACTATGATGACGCAGAAAAGAGAACATATTCCTCCCTCATATTTATTTTCAGAGTTTTTCATAGGACCCCCCCCAAGACGAGATGATCATGGAGGATCCACTTCTCTGTCTCTTTCCACTTGATTACAAAGTAGCCCACACATACACACACTCACATGTTCATTTGAATAAATATGCTCAATTTCACGTAGAGGAATGCTGTGGTCTAAGGCAGAGATTCATTGGTCCATATTCCCCAGTTTTAAGGACAATCTGCCTCTGCTAACCTTTTCACTTCCTAATAATCAGTAGGTGTTGATGTTCTTTGAAGTGACCTTCCTGCCCATTATGCTCAGTGAACTCTGCCTTTTTCAGAGTGTGAAGCAGAGCCCTCACAAGTTGCAAGAGTTGGCTTTCTTGCATATGTTTCCAGAAATTAGTATTATTGGTTTGGCACTGCTTAAAAGAAGAACCAAGATCTGTAGTAGTAAATGTGGTAGCAAAAAGACCTAAAATTAGTCAAGGATTCTTACCTGTCCAAACCCAAAGAAACATTTTAGGGTTTTCATGAATGATTTGTGGTGCTAGGACTAACTTTGGAAAATTAGGATAAAAATGCAATGGGTTTTCCATTTTTATTTTATTTCATTTTCTTTTTTGATTTTGTTTTTGTGGTATCTTAAAAAGAATAAAGGAACTCTATTTATCAACTTCAGATGTTTACATCCTCTCTGCACCACATTTAAGATTTGTGATCATACAGTTTTTAGGTATATTCTGTACAATAATGAATTACATGACAAAGTGGGAACTAAGTGACTATCATGCACAGCTAACAAATTGAGAAACTGTTGCATCTTCATCTTTTATTCCATTCCCTTACTATTCTATTCTAATATTGTTTCATTGGAAGTCACATCCATGCAATTGGAAATATGACTTGCCTTTTTTTCTAAGTGGTTTCAAGGGGCATTTTCTGCTTTTCTCTGTCTTGCAAACTTAAACATAGCTAGCAAGGTTATCGTTTCATAGCTGTTGAAATGCTGCCATTTATCTTCTGTGATATAATTTTACATAGCCAGACCAAACTGTAGCTGTGCATAACAATTTCATTGATATTCTGTCAAATGTCACAAGCTTCCAAGTTCAGTACCTACACATCTATTGCATTGAAGCTGGAGATTACCTGAAAATCATTTTGTCAGGTGCTTCTTCCCATTAGGTATAAAGAAGATATGAAGGCAAGGGAGGGGCCCCTGCTGCCTTCATGCGTATGACAGAAAGAATGTTTTGAGGACTAGCAGTGTTCTAAAACTAATGATTACAACTTGTTTATTTTGTTAGCTCAGTGCCTTGCATTTTGTGGGAAATGAATAAACGAATGAAATAAATGAAAGTGTCTATCCTCAGTCAATTGAACATGGCTTAGCAATCATTGACTTCAGAGCCCTCTACTAAGCACTATATAGGTGCATATAGAAGAAACATACAAGTAGAAAAAAGAAGGAGCAGGAGAGGAGGGGGAGTTGTTGAAGTTGTTTCTAAGAATGTATCACAATTCTTAGTAACACAGACTTTGGGGTTGGAGAGATCATATTTTTGAATCCTTACTATGCCATTTTCTTATTATGAGGCCCAATTTAATGATCACAACTCACTGAACCCTTATTTCATGCCAGGAACTGTTTAAGAGATTTAACCACATAAACTTATTTAATCCTCACAACAATTCTATGAGGCATGTATTTTTAGTAGTATTGTCATCTTCCCCATTTTGTAAGTGAGACAATAAGGCACAGAGCATATAAATATCTTGCTCAGCTAATAAGCAACGAAGCTGGAACTGAATCCAGTCCAATGTTTAACCACTGAATCGTTACGGTGCTACCTCTCAAGCCTGTGAACCTTTCTAAACTCCACTTTATACACATAGAAAATGGGATAATTTCTCCTACCCTATATATGTAGGCTTGAAGTGGGAATTACATTAGGTAAATCCCAGGAACAAAATGTCCACATGACTCCAGAGATTGTGGGTGCATTCTTTTAAAAAATTCACATTCCCTATGTTCCTGCCTTCGTTGCTTAACCAGGGTCTCCCAACCCTCTTCAAAGTCACCCCTCCTCCATCAGTATTTCTGGAATTCCCCAGTTATGCCTCCCGTGACCTCTTGAATCTGCCTATCTGGCACAGCTCTACCCTCTTTCTTCCTCTTTGCTCTACCACTTCCTTACCTGTGAGTTACGTTCATATAAATACTTGAAAACCTTTGCATGCTACAGCTGATGGCCTCATCATAAGCATGCTACCATTTCTACTAAGTATTTTGTCTCTAGAAATGCTCCTGCAGCCACCAGGCCTGCAGGACATGTGGGTCCCTTCAAACACATCTCTTTACCATAGCTCCGCCTAGAATATAATGCTTCAGGTTTGGGGCAACCTGACTGTATGATCAGACAGTCATATGCAAACTGCTCCTTGAGCTTCTCTCCCTAACCCATTTCCTTACTGGAGCTTAAAGCCAATTCAAGGATCTGGGCAAAGTAAAGATGTTCTTCCTTTCCCTTCATTAGTCTCTTGGGATCTGCAGAGTATGGACACATGTGCACAAACCTACTCATTTAGCATTCAGGCAAAAACCAAGACTCATTAGGCAAATCAACACATGCAAATAGTTTAGATCCTTTTGGTACTGATAGGTAATCAGTAGACTTATTCGGATACCTCTAAATTATTTTTAAATTTAGCCAGACCAGACATACACAAAATACTTAGATCTCTATTACTTTTAACCCATGAAATAGGTAAAGTTAGCTCTCCAATCATATATGAAATCATTCAATCAGCAATTTTATTTTTGGGAACATAACCTGCAAAATTTACAAAAGTAATAGAAAAGAAGAATAAGGCATAATCTCTGTAATCCAGAAGATTATAATCTCTGAATAAAGGAGATACACATAATAGAGACACTGAAGTACTAAGTAAATAAACCTGCAAATGTTAACATTCATATACAGATTCAGTCACTAACATATATTGAGCATCTACCACATACCAAACGTGTATTAGGGTTTAACAATACTGTCCTCATGGATCTTATAGTGGAGGAGACAAACAATATACATAACATGATAAGGAAAGATTGTGAAAACCATTATATGAGAAACAGAGCACAGGCTAGAGTAGGATTTCAGAGAAAGAGGTTGTTTTAGTTTGCTATGGCTGTCATAACAAAAGACCACTGACTGGCTTAAACAATAGAAATGTATTTCCTATAGTTCTGGAGGGTAGAAGTCCAAGATCAAGGTTTTCAGAGGGCTGATTCCTTCTGAGGCCTCTCTCCTTGAATTGTAGATGGCTATCTTTTTCCAACATCTTCACATGGCCTTCCCTCTATTTGTCTGTGTCCTAGTCTCTTATTTGGACCCCAGACATACTGTTTTAGGGTTTATCTTAAGGACCTCATTTTAACTCAATTACCTCTTTAAAGACCCAAACTCAAAATACAGTCACATTCTCTAATAGTTACCAAAGGGAAAGGGACTGGGGAAAATGGGTGGGAAGGGAGGGATAAGAGGGAAAAAGGGGCATTACGATTAGCAGACGTAATATTGGGGGGGCGCGGGGAGGGCTGTACAACTCAGAGAAGACAAGTAGTGATTCTATAGCATCTCACTACGCTGATGGACAGTGACTGTAATGGGGTTGGTGGGGGGGACCTGATGAAGGGGGTAGTTTAATAACCATATATTGCACATGTAATTGTAGATTAATGATACCAAAATAAATTATATTAAAAAAAATACAGTCACATTCTGAGGTGCAATCTTTTCCCCTTATCTCTGGGTTTGCTTTTTGGTTTGTTTCACTGTCTTCAGTTACCTGTGGTCATCCATGATCCAGAAGCAGATGCTCTTCCTTCTGACTTATGGTCAGAAGGTCAACAGTAACCTAATGCTACGTCACAATGCCTGCATCATTCACCTCATTTCATCTAATCATATATAGGCATTTTATCATGTCACATTATCACAAGAAGGGTGAGTACAATACAGTAATGTATTTTGAGAGTGACAACATTCATATAACTTTTATTACTGTATATTGTTATAATTGTTCCATTTTATTGTTATTAATCTCTTTAGTGTGCCTAGCTTATAAACTAAACTTTATCAAAAGGTATGTATATATAGGAAAGAACATGGTATATATAGGCATACCTTGCAATATTGCAGGTTATGTTCAGACCACTACAGTAAAGGGATATTGTGTTTCATTAGGTTTGCCATCTTATATGGGAGTAGGTCTTGGCACCACAAAACAATTTCAATAGCAACATTGAAGATCACTGATCACCGTAACAATTCTAATGATTATGAAAAATTTGACATATTGTGAGAATTACCAATTTGTGACAAAGAGACATAAAGTGAGAAAATGCTGTTGAAAAATGGTACTAATAGGCTCGCTCGATGCAGGGTTGCCTCAAACCCCCAATTTGTAAAAAACGGTATCTGTTAAGCACAGTAAAATGAGTTATGGATAAATAGGAGTCAGTGCAAACTACAGTTTCCATCATCCTCTTGTGGAAGAATGTATCTGTGGATAAGCAGGGGGAAGGCAACTGTAATAGGGGATTAGGACTTCAGCATGTGGACTTTTTTTTCCACTTTTATAATTTATTTTGGTATCATTGATCTACAATTACATGGGCAATATTATGGTTATTAAACTACCCCCTTCATCATGTCCCCCCCACCAACCCCATTACAGTCACTGTCCATCAGCGTGGTGAGATGCTATAGAATCACTCCTTGTCTTCTCTGAGTTGTACAGCCCTCCCCATGCCCCCGAACATTACATCTGCTAATCGTAATGCCCCTTTTTCCCTCTTATCCCTCCCTTCCGAACCATCTTCCCCAGTCCCTTTCCCTTTGGCAACTATTAGTCCGTTCTTGGGTTCTGTGAGTCTGCTGCTGTTTTGTTCCTTCAGGTTTTTTCTTTGTTCTTATACTCCACATATGAGTGAAATCATTTGATACTTGTCTTTTTCGGCTTGGCTTATTTCAGTGAGCATAATACCCTCTAGCCCCATCCATGTTGTTGCAAATGGTAGGATTTGTTTTCTTCTTATGGCTGAATAATATTCCATTGTGTATATGTACCACTTCTTCTTTATCCATTCATATACTGATGGACACTTAGGTTGCTTCCATTTCTTGGCTATTGTAAATAGTGCTGCGATAAACATAGGGGTGCATCTGTCTGTTTCAAACTGGGCTGCTGTAGTCTTAGGGTAAATTCCTAGGAGTGGAAATCCTGGGTCAAATGGTATTTCTATTTTGAGTTTTTTTTGAGGAACCTCCATACTGGTTTCCACAATGGTTGAACTAATTTGCATTCCCACCAGCAGTGTAGGAGGGTTCTCTTTTCGCCACATCCTCGCCAACATTTGTTGTTGTTTGTGTTTTGGATGTTGGCCATCGTCACTGGTGTGAGGTGATATCTCATTGTGGTTTTAATCTGCATTTCTCTGATGAATAGCGATGTGTATCATCTTTTCATGTGCCTATTGGCCCTCTGAATTTCTTCCTTACTGAAGTGTCTATTCATGTCCTCTGCCCATTTCTTAATTGGATTATTTGCTTTTTGTTTGTTAAGGTGCATAAGTTCTTTATATATTTTGAATGTCAACCCTTTATCAGATACGTCATTTATGAATATATTCTCCCATACTGTAGGATGTCTTTTTGTTCTACTGATGGTGTCCTTTGCTGTACAGAAGCTTTTCAGCTTGATATAGTCCCACTTGCTCATTTTTGCTTTTGTTTCCCTTGCCCGCGGAGATATGTTCATGAAGAAGTCGCTCATGTTTATGTCTAAGAGATTTTTGCCTATGTTTTTTTCTAAGAGTTTTATGGTTTCATGACTTACATTCAGGTCTTTGATCCACCTTGAGTTTACCTTTGTGTATGGGGCTAGACAGTAGTCCAGTTTCATTCTCTTACATGTAGCTGTCCAGTTTTTCCAACACCAGCTGCTGAAGAGGCTGTCATCTCCCCATTGTATATCCAAGGCTCCTTTATCAAATATTAATTGACTGTATATGTCTGGGTTAATGTTTGGATTTTCTATTCTGTTCCACTGGTCTGTGGGTCTGTTTTTGTGCCAATACCAAATTGTCTTGATTACTGTGGTTTTCTAGTAGAGCTTGAAGTCAGGGAGTGTAATTCCCCCTGTTTTATTCCTCCTTCTCAGGATTGCTTTGGCTATTCGGGATCTTTTGTGGTTCCATATGAATTTTAGAATTATCTGTTCAAGTTCATTGAAGAAAGCTGTTGGTAGTTTGATAGGGATTGCATTGAATCTGTAGATTGCTTTAGGTAGTATAGCCATTTTGATGATATTTGTTCTTCCTAGCCAAGAACATGGGATGCATTTCCATTTGTTAGGGTCCTCTTTAATTTCTCTTAGGAGTGTCTTGTAGTTTTCAGAGTACAGGTCTTTCACTTCCTTCGTTAGGTTTATTCCTAGGTATTTTATTCTTTTTGATGCAATTGTGAATGGAATTGTTTTTCTGATTCCTCTTTCTGTTAGTTCATCCTTAGTGTATAGGAAAGCAATAGATTTCTGTGTGTTAATTTTGTATCCTGCAACTTTGCTGAATTCAGATATTAGTTCTAGTAGTTTTGGAGTGGAGTCTTTAGGGTTTTTTATGTACAGTATCATGTCATCCGCAAATAGTGACAATTTGACTTCTTCTTTACCAATCTGGATGCCTTGTATGTCTTTGTTTTGTCTGATTGCCATGGCTAGGACCTCCAGTACTATGTTGAATAACAGTGGAGAGAGTGGCATCCCTGTCTTGTTCCCGATCTTAGATGAAAAGCTTTCAGCTTCTCGCTGTTAAGTATGATGTTAGCTGTGGGTTTGTCATATATAGCCTTTATGATGTTGAGGTACTTGCCGTCTATACCCATTTTGTTGAGAGTTTTAATCAGGAATGGATGCTGAATTTTGTCAAATGCTTTTTCAGCATCTATGGAGATGATCATGTGGTTTTTGTTCTTCTTTTTGTTGATGTGGTGGATGATGTTGATGGACTTTCGAATGTTGTACCATCCTTGCATCCCTGGGATGAATCCCACTTGATCATGGTGTATGATCCTCTTGATGTATTTTTGAATTCGGTTTGCTAATATTTTGTTGAGTATTTTTGCATCTACGTTCATCAGGGATATTGGTCTGTAATTTCCTTTTTTGGTGAGGTCTTTGCCCGGTTTTGGTATTAGAGCAGTGCTGGCTTCACAGAATGAGTTTGGAAGTATTCACTCCTCTTCTATTTTTTGAAAAACTTTAATGAGAATGGGTGTTATTTCTTCTCTATATATCTGGTAGAATTAAGAGGTGAATCCGTCTGGTCGGGGGGTTTTGTTCTTGGGTAGTTTTTTGATTACCAATTCAATTTCGTTGCTGGTGATTGGTCTGTTTAGTTTTTCTTTTTCTTGCTTGGTCAGTCTTGGCGGTTGTATTTTTCTAAGAAGTTGTCCATTTCTTCCATATTTTCCAGCTGTTAACATATAGATCCTCATAATATTCTCCTATACTTCTTTGTATTTCTGTGAGGTCAGTCATGATTTTTCCTTTCTCATTTCTGATTCTGTTTATTTGTGTAGATTCTCTTTTTCTCTTAATAAGTCTGGCTAGGAGTTTATCTATTTTGTTCATTTTTTTAAGAACCAGCTCTTGGTTTCATTGGTTTTTTTCTATTGTTTTATTCTTCTCATTTTTATTTATTTCTTCTCTGATCTTTATTATGTCCCTCCTTCTTATGACTTTGGGCCTCATTTGTTCTACTTTTTCCAATTTCAGTAATTGTGTCTTTAGGCTATTCATTTGGGAATGTTCTTCCTTCTTTAAATAGGCCTGGATTGCAGTATACTTTCCTCTTAGAACTGCCTTTGCTGCGTCCCACAGAAGTTATGGCTTTGTGTTGTTGTTGTCATTAGTCTCCATATATTCTTTGATTTCTGTTTTGATTTGGTCGTTAACCCATTGATTAATTAGGAGAGTGTTGTTAAGTCTCCATGTATTTGTGAGCCTTTTTGATTTCTTTCTAAAATTAATTTCTAGTTTTATACCTTTGTGATCTGAGAAGTTGGTTGGTAGGATTTCAATATTTTTGAATTTACTGAGGTTCTTTTTGTGGCCTAGTATGTGGTCTATTCTGGACAATGTTCCATGTGCACTTGAAAAAAATGTGTATCCTGCTGCTTTTGGGTGTAGAGTTCTGTAGATGTCTGTTAGGTCCATCTGTTCTAGTGTATTGTTCAGTGCCTCTGTGTCTACTTAGTCTTTGTCTGGTTGATCTGTCATTTGGAGTGAGTGGTGTGTTGAAGTCTCCTAAAATTAATGCATTGCTATCTATTTCCTTCTTTAATTCTGTTAGTATTTGTTTCACATATGCTGGCACTCTTGAGTTGGGTGCATATATATTTATATTGGTTATATCTTCTTGTTGGACTGACCCCTTTATCATTATGTAATATCATTCTTTATCTTTTGCTACTTTCTTCGTTTTGAAGTCTATTTTGTCTGATACAAGTAGTGCAACACCTGCTTTTTTCTCTTTGTTGTTTGCATGAAATATCTTTTTCCATCCCTTCACTTTTAGTCTGTGTATATCTTTGGGTTTGAGGTGAGTCTCTTGTAAGCGGCATATAGATGGGTCTTGCTTTTTTATCCTTTCTGTTACTCTGTGTCTTTTGATTGGTGCATTCAGTCCATTTACATTTAGGGTGATTATCGATTGATATGTAAATATTGCCATTGCTGGCTTTAGATTCATGGTTACCAAATGTTCAAGGGTTGCTTCTTTACTATCTAACAATCTAACTTAACTTTCTTGTTAAATAATTGTAAACACCGCCTGATATTTCTTTATTTCTCTCCCTTTTTATTCTTCCTCCTCCATTCTTTATATACTAGGTGTTTTATTCTTTGCCTTTAGTTAGTATTTGGATGGTCGGCTTTCTTTTCTCTGGTGACGTCTTTTTAGACTTAGGGGTGCTTCCCTCTAGAGAAGTCCGTTTAATATTTCCTGTAGTGGTGGTTTATGAGAGGCAAACTCTCTCAACTTCCGTTTGTCTGGAAATTGTTTAATCCCTCCGTCATATTTAAATGAGACTCGTGCTGGATACCATATTCTTGGCTCTAGGCTCTTCTGTTTCATAATGTTAAATATATCATGCCATTCTCTTCTGGCCTGTAATGTTTTGTTGAGATGTCTGGTTATAGTCTAATGGGTTTTCCCTTGTAGGTGATCTTTTTTCTCTGTCTAGCTGCCTTTAATACTCTGTCTTTATCTTTGATTTTTGCCATCTTAATTATTATGTGTCTTGGTGTTGTCTTCCTTGGGTCCCTTGTGTTGGGAGATCTGTGGGCTTCTGTGGACTGCGAGACTATTTCCTTCCTCAGCATGAGATAGTTTTCAGCAATTATTTCTTCAAAGACACTTTCTATCCCTTTTTCTCTCTCTTCTTCCTCTGGTACTCCTATAATGCAAATATTATTCCATTTGGATTGGTCACACAGTTCTCTTAATATTCTTTCATTCCTAGTGATCCTTTTATCTCTCTCTGCCTCAGCTTCTCTGTATTCCTGTTCTCTGATTTCTATTCCATTAACAGTCTCTTGCATCTCATCCATTCTGCTGTTAAGCCCGTCGATCACTTGTCTTATTTCTGCATTGTCTCTCCTCACTTCCCTCACTTCCTCCCTCAGCCCTTGCACATTTCTCTGTAGATCCATCAGCATGGTTATGACTTTTATTCTGAATTCTTTTTCTGGAAGATTGTGCATTTCCATCCCTTCAGGCTCCCTCTCTGGGGTTGTCTGGTTGATCTTAGTCTGGACCATATTCCTCTGTCTTTTCATGGCCATAGAAGTTTTTGCTGGTAGTTGCCACGTATGTCAGCTGGGCTCTTTAAGACTTAAAAAAAAAAAAAAAAGAACGAAAGAAAAAAGAAAGAAAAGAAAGAGAAGAAAAAACAAAAACAAAAACAAAAAAACAAAAGAACAACAAAAAAAGAAAAATGCCCACCGGGAGTAGATTCTGTGGGGATGCTGTAGGTGGCGCTGTTGCTCCACTATTCAGCAGCTGTGGCCAAGCCACTCTGCAGGGCCCTTTATAGCTGTGGTTGGCGTGGTTATGAGTGGGAGTCTGTCGATCTTTGTGGGACGTTGATGTGTAGCCACCCTTTTCCAGTCGCCAGCTCAGGGTTCTGAAACTCCCCAGGACTCCCAGCCTGCTGGGCTGAGTGTGCCGGGGCGAGCTGGCTCCTCCGCTGGGCTCCTATCTCTTTAAGACTGCTGAAGAAAGCGCGCGGTTTTCTTTTTTCTTTTCTTTCCTTCCCGGGAGCCAGCTGCAAGCACCGTGGCGCGTTCCCCGCTCAGATCCTGCACCGTCTGTCTCTCCAATCTCCCCTACACCGTGCGATCTGTGTCAGCGCTACCTTTACAGGTCACCAGGGCTAGTTATTTTTTAAGGGTGTACTTTCACTCCCTCCTGGCTCTGAATCCTCTCCTCCCGCCGCCGTGCTGGGGTGGGGGAGTGCTTGGGCCCCACCGGGTTGCAGCTCCGTATCTTACCCGCCTCGCATGGTTCTGTGTCCCCTCAGGAGTAGCTGCACGCTGTGCGTTTTCCTGTGTATTCTGGTCTCTCTTTTAGGAATAGTTGTATTTGCTGTATTTTCATAGATATATATAGTTTTGGGAGGACATTTCTGCCGCCCTCCTCATGCCACCCGCCATCTTCTCAGAAGTCCAGCATGTGGACTTTTGGTGACCACAATTCAACCCACAGTAGAGGGTATCAGCATTATTTCTGGCAGGGTTGCCTGGCACTGGCCCAAGATTGGTTGGACCAGAATCATCTGAGTAAAAAAACAGCCATCTGGGTCCTACTCCTAGAGCAGTTGTGGCAATAATAAGGGATATTTCCAGGTGATTTTGCTGTAGATCCTGATTTGGTGTGTACAGAGTCAAGAATAGTTGGAAAGATGCCATGGACATGGTCAGGCTTGGTTTGAATGCTGAAGGGTGGAGTAAAAGCAGCAGTTCTAAAACTTTTCATCTCAGAACCTTTTTGAAGATGGTTAATAACTTTTATGTACCTGGGTTTGATCTATCAATATATACTAGAAATTAAAACTGAGATGATTTAAAAATAATATATAAAAAATAATAAACCATTATATGTTGACGTAATATAATTTTTATGACTTTTCTAAAACAAAAAATAAGCAAAAAAAGTGGCATTGTTTTACATTTTTGCAATTCTCTTAATATATGGCTCAATATAAGACATCTGGATTCTCTTCTGCTTCTGCATTCAATCTGTTGTGATATTACTTGTCATGCAGCCTCTGGAAAACTCCACTGTACATTTCTGAGAGAATGAGAGTAAAAAAGTATAACATCTTAGTAACATTATTAAATAGTTTTTATCTCAGGCATTCCCAGGGGTCCTTGGAGCACAGTTTGTGAATCACTGATGTAGATTAAAAGTGCATATTTTTTTCTTTCATTGTGTGAGAAAACACTTCTGAACAGGAATGGCTTTGGCATATTTAAGGATAACATAGTTATGTTAGCTAGAATATAACAGAAAGCTCACTATCCTTGTACCAGATTGTTCCTCTTGTGCCAGATTGTGGCTCTTGAGCATTATTCTCCATTCAAAAATGAATTGTCTGTCCTTGTTTTGGAGAGGCATACATTTGTTGGGCTCATATTGCAGCTGTTTTTCACACCAGTTGTTTTATTGTTTTCTTTCTAATGATTAACTTTGGCAGGCAGTATAGCTAAGACTTAAGAACAGGGGAGTGCAAACTTTCTGCCCAAGTCCCGTTAGTTAACATTTTAGGCTTTGCAGTCTATGTGGTCTCCATCAAAACTGCTCAGTGGTCCTGTGCTCGAGTGAAAGCAGCCCCAGAAAAATATAAATGCAGGAGTGTGTCTTTGTTCCAACACAACTTAAGTTATAGACACTGAAATTTGAATTTCATGTAATTTCAAGTGTCATGAAATGTCATTCTTTTTTAATCATTTAAAGTGTAAAAATTATTCTTAACTCTGGACCATCCAAAAAGAGGCAGTCGATCAGGACTGGTTTCTGGGGCTTTACTTTACCTCACAGTTAGGAGTGGGGATTTGCAACCAAAACACCAAGTCAATAATTTATTAGCAGAGTGATCACACTCAAGGCAACCTGTCTGAGCCTCTCCCCAGCTTCAAAATGGCATACTAACAGCTAATTCAAGAGGGGGTCTTTAGTTGAGGATCACAAAGGATTAATCAGAGTGCCTGGGCCAAATAAGTGCCCAATTATTGATCACTATGCCATTGCTAGTTTTTGTTTTGTCAGCTGCTATAATAAGTTTCTAAGTTAATTATTTTGAGCTCAATCCTATCATGAGCTTACTTTTTAATCTTGTAGTGAAAGACAGTACAGTCTGTTAAGGGAGGAGGACGTAAACCACCTGTGTGTAATTTGGGCAAGGCATTTTTCTCTCTGGGTCTCATTTTCTTCACCTTTAAAATGAAGTTGGTGTGAAGGCTGGGTCCACTCTAAAATTCTAAAGACTCTGAGCCCAGAAGTGCTAATTGGCTTGCTTGTGTCCTTGCTTTCCTAACCAAAAATGAGAGTGAAACAATACGGTTTTTCCTCTGGGAAATATGGGAATTTTTAAGTATCCCTAGAGAAAGAAAGTTCAACGTTTTAATTAACTGACAAATATAAGGCCCCATGAGACTATGGACTGCTCTCCCATTTTTAGTTGTTGTTACCATGCTAGTTACAAATTTCAGTTTTTGTAACTGACTTTAGTTTGAGTGAGTAGAACATATTATGTATTTTATTTATTCTATTTTTTAAATTTTCTCTCAGCATACAGTAATTTGGTCTGAGTTGAAATATAGTTCTGGAACAGAGAACTTGCAGTTGTGTTATTTAAGCAACTTTGATAGGAACAGAGACCCCATCAGGCCAACAGAATTTAAATGGAAATTTATTATATGGATGTGGTGGGAGGTTTCTGTAACTCAAAAACTTATACCTCCTGAGGATCTAGTTCATCACTTCTTGATTTTGTCTTAGTGTACTCTGAATTCTTCTCTCACTCACAACTGAGTACCTATATATCATTTAGACCGAATCTTGGAAAGAGCCATTTCTACTAGTTTAGACACTATTAGATAGACTTGTAAACCAGGCCGTATCATGAGGTACCAACTTAATATTGATTGAGCACCTACTGTATGTAAATTTCTCCATTAGGATTTGGAAATATGACATTAAACAAAGCAATAAATCCTGCTTTATGAAGGGAGAAGAAGGAAAAAATGAAAAAGTGATAAATGCTGGAAAGTTTGGGAACTTCTTTAGATAGGCTGGTCAGTGCAGGTCTCTCTGGGGAGGAAACATTCATACCAAAACTGCAAGATATAAAGGAGCCAGTCATGCAAAGGTCACAGTGATGGTGACAGTGATGATAAGCACAATGACAGAAGCACACTTATATTCTTCTCTGTGCAGACATTTCTCTAAATGCATTACATGTGCCAACTCAATCCTCAAACTCGTTCCATAAGGTAGGAAGTACTGTTGATCAGTTTTATAAGACAAGAATCTGAAACATATAGAGATTATATCATTTGCTCAAGGTCAGAGCTTATAAGTGTCAGAATCAGAATTTGAACTCAAATCTCAGCTTTTAATCAAAACATTACAATGCCCTGGAGAAAAAAGTATTCCAAGAAGAAAGAATAGCAAGTGTCAGGTCCATTTTTTTTTTTTTTTTTGTTAAGTCTTGCTCTGGCACAGGTAGTAACCTGATTATTGCTTCCTTTAGCAAGAGATTGTTGGAAAGGAATTTCAGCAAGAAAGGGGAAGTTAGCTGGGCTATTCTCATGACCAGCATGTCATATGTAATTTAGCCTGTGACAACGCACTCAATCCAGGAAGTTTTAAAAAAATGATAAAAGTTACAGGCCAACTTACCTATACATTGAAAAGTGTTATATTCGTGTAAATTTTAATTCTCAAATACCTTCAGAAAAACTGGTTTGACCATTTTTGTTCAAACAGATCTGACCATTTGGATTCAGACTTATTGATGATGTGCAGTAAATTAGTTTATTTTACTATATTGTCATGTTTATATATTTTTATTTATTTTACTCTGATTACTTCTAAAACAAATTTGTTCTTTTATTACACAGGATGTCTGTTATTCTCCTGGTTCTAATTTATATCCTAGGTAACTAAATCACAGAGGTTCTGTCAGCCAAAGCAACACAAAAACGAAAGAGATCCTAATATCTTTATATTTGTGTTGGAGATGTGTGTGTCACTTCACTGTCAGAACAATTTGTATGACATCCTTTTAAATGTAGGAACTCCATTATTCTGTGGCCATGGATGCACACTGGTTTACCAGAAATACCAACCACAGTACGGTACCATAAAAGATAGGGAAATGAATTCATTCAAGTAACTATTTTGAAAATAGCTGGTAATCATGAAAATAATACATTTTAATGTCTGAGTCATTTTCCATACTGCTTATATGCCATCTATTAACTATGGGAATACTTCCACTGAAACACTGCTGTAGTTTTTAGATGTAGGCTTGAGTTTAATTTGTTGGCAGAGAAATATCACCTCTTTGATTCAGATTGGCTCATTATATCACATGACATAACAGATGATAATTTAAATAACTCATCCCTTTTCTATATCTCACTCTTCTCATGTCTACATCATGCATTAACCCAGTATTTATGGAACAGTGTATAAGACATTCTACCAGCTATATATGAGTCATTGAGAATTCAAAATATGCTATAATGTAGCATATGTAAGACATGTACCTAAATAACTATAATGTAATAATAATTACATTGATAATACTAACATTTATGGTATACTGTGTTCTAGACACTACATGTTGTGTATTATATGCACTCTCTCTAATCCTTAGAAGATGGTTTCATGGTGGTTATTAATTCTGAAAAAGCAGAAGCTCAGAGAGGCTAAATAGCTTGCCCACAGAGGTATTAAGTAGCAAAATCAGGATTTGAACATGTTTGTCAGACTCCAAAGAAAATGCTTATTCTGTTATGATGACATTTTCCTCTGTGTTCAACAGGATGTTATTAAAAATGATGATCAAAATGTTTACAAGGTCAAATCAGTTTGGAAACATAGGGTTAAACAGAGTTAAACAGATTTATCAGCTAAAGACCTTTTCAGAGCCTTTAAAAGCAAAGCAGAGCTCCAAGAAAATAAAGTATAAATGTTGACCGTGCGTTTTTAATTATTAACTCCACTACTACCCCCAACACACACAGAGTATAGTAGGAAAGTATTGATCCTTGAATACCCTTTTGAGAGGCCTATTGCACCCCATAGTTTAATGTCTTAAAAGGAGAAGGGAGGCCTAAGAAACATTAGGAAGATAAAATGCAAAGGATTTAATGGAGAGAAAATTCAGACAAAACTCTAAATTTTCAACTCTTGGTAAAACAAAGCAATTTAAAAGGACACTGGAAAATGAGAGTATAGAATTAAGAAGAATGGCTAGGAATAGAAATGAAGAAAGCACTGTGATAACAGAAGAGCAAAGATGTGGAGACTGTGTCATCTGCAGCAGAAGGAGTCAAGGAGTAGAGAAACAAAAGAGAGAATCAGTTGCATTGAGTAATGGTTATACACTGAAAACTGTTGTGGAACTGGCAAGGTAGGGATGACTCTGAAGAGAAAAGTGCCATCAAATCTGTCAATTAAAAATCTTAAGTGAACCTTGAGATAATGGTTTCCTTTGAGAAGTGAGGGCTGAAACCCTATTAGGTGGAGTTGAGAAAAGTGAAGGTAAGGAATGCAGAATATTTTTTTCCCCTTAGGTTGACAGATAGTTCAGTAAGAAATAGCAGTGGCAAAGGCAACTTTATTTTAAAAAGGAAGATCTGAGTAGATTTGAAAGCAGAAATCAAGGACACAGTCAAGTGGTAAAGGTGAATATGAAGGATAATTAAGAACCAACATTCCAGACGAGATTTTAGGGCTTAAGAATCAAAGATATGGGTAGGTTTTCTTGGATTTGAAGACAGTGAAATACCTCTGAGGTCAGAGAAAAAGTTATGAGGAGAAATATAGAGATATGATAGAGAAGTAAGAAGAAAAATTGAATTTCTTTCTTATAATCACCCAACCTACCCAGTAAATAGAAATAAAATAACTTTGCTAGGAGGAAATATAAGTGTAAGGTTGTTAATTTGAGTATGATGAAAATATATATTTTTAATTCTACTGGAAATATTATTTGAAATAAAAAAGTTATGTCAAACCTTATAAAATTTCTTCTAATTTGACCATTTAAAAAAGAAATACAATTTTGACATGTAAGCATTTCATATGGTTTAACCAAATGGTTTAAATGACTAAAATAGGGTCCAACTAAGGCTCAGTAGCATGAGTATGCAGTCCACATATTCTCTGCAATTCTTTGAGGATAAAACAGGATATAAGAGCCGATAGAAGAAACCAGGAAATAAGCCTGACAAAATGACAAATCAAAATATTCAGGATTAAACAATCTATTGTAGAGTATTAAAGATGGTGGTGTGAGAGATGAGACAGAGACTTCCTCCTAAAACCACGTATAATATGGAAATATAATTAATACAACTAATCCTCAAGGAGCAACAGGAAAGGAGGCTGCACCAGATTGCATACATCTGGAGAAAAGAACAGAACTCATGGAACAGGGTAACATAACAAACCCAAGATCCAGCAGGACCCAGGCCCTTCCCCCACCCCAGCTCACTGGCAAGAGGAAGAGAAATGGAGCGGGGAGGGAGTTGAGTCCTGGAACTGCTGAACACCTAGCCTTGGAAATCTGCTCTGGGAGCACGAACCTACATTGCATGGTGCTCTGGTGATTAGTAGGGTTGGAAAGCTAAGATAGGCAGAACACCTGGAAAGACAGAGGTTCCAGTTGCTTGTGGAAAATAGGGATCCATATCCAGCTGCTCTGGGTGGGCAGTCTTGAGAGACTTCCTAAAAGTGAGAGGGCTGCTAAAGGGCCAATGATAGCACAGAGCTTACTGCTCAGGAGAAAAGACAGACTAAATTGTCCAGGTGCACTGTCCCCCGCAGGTTGGGAACTTTCAGGATCTTCAGGCACACCATCCCCCTGGCTGGCTATGCATCTCCAAGGCCCCCAACCATGATACGCAGCCTGCTGTGCCTTCCTCCTGGCCAGCTGGCACCTCGCTTGCAAACCAGCAAACCCTGCCCTGGCGTCAGGCCAGCCAGAGGGAAGCCCCACCTACAACAGCTACAAACCGCAAAGCATACTGCCTTACACCTGTGTGCTGGGCCCACTGGTTCTGGCACTGGAGACAGACATAGCAGCCGGAAAGCAGGAAACAGCTCTTTCCTCCCCCCAGGCACCAGCAATGCTCTCCTGCCAATCCCCGACATCACTCCAGGGTCTGAGCAGCTCCAGGGAGTAGAGCTTCTGGGCACTAGAGGGCACCACATACAAATATGAAATATCAGAGGAACCTGGTTCAAAGCAAATCACACATACACCAGAGAGAGTCAAATGAAACTGACCTTATGAATCTTCCTGAAAGGGATTTCAAAATAAAAATCATAAACATGCTCCTGGAGTACAGAAAAATATTCAAGAACTCAGGGACAAATTTAGGATGGAGATTCAGTCATTAAGAAATTCCATATCTGAAATGAAACATGCAATGGAGGGATTTAAAAGCAGATTAGATGTAGTAGAAGAGATCGTAAATGAAATAGAAATTAGAGAAGAGGAATACAAAGAAGCTGAGGCACAGAGAGAAAAAAGGATCTCTAAGAATGAAAGAATATTGAGAGAACTGTGTGGCCAATCCGAATGGAACAATATTCATATTATAGGGGTACCAGAAGAAGAAAGAGCAAAAGGGAAAGTGTCTTTGAGGAGGTAACTTCTGAAAACTTCCCCATAGATGGTCTCTCAGGCCATGGAGGTGCACAGATCTCCCAACACAAGGGACCCAAGGAAGACAACACCAGGACATAATAATTAAAATGGCAAAGATCAAGGATAAGGACAAACTATTAAAATCAGTCAGAGAGAAAAATAAGATCACATACAAAGGAAAGCCCATCAGGCTATCATCAGACTTCTAAGCAGAAACACTACAAGCCAGAAGGGAGTGGCATGATATATGTAATGCAATGAAGCAGAAGGGCCTCAAACCAAGAATACTTTACCCAGCAAGATTATCATTTAAATTTGAAGGAGGGATTAAACAATTTCCAGATAACCAAAAGCTGAGAGAATTTACCACCAACAAATTGTCTCTGCAGTGCATTTTGGAGGGATTGGTATAGCTGGAAGTGTTCCTAAGGTTTAATAGCTGTCACCAGAGGTAATAAAACCACAGTAAAGAAAGTAGAACATTTAACTACTAAGCAAATGTGAAATTTAATCAACTACCCCAAAGTCAATCAAGGGATAAACAAAGAGCACAGAATATGATACCTAATGTATAAAGAATGGAGGAGGAAGAAAAAGGAGGAGAAAAAAGAACCTTTAGAATGTGCTTGTAATAGCATACTAAGTGAGTTAAGTCAGACTCTTAGATAGTAAGGAAGTTAACCTTGAACCTTTGGTAACCATGAATCTAAAGCCTGCAATGGCAATAAGTACATACCTATCGATAATCACCCTAAATGTAACTGGTCTGAATGCACCAATCACAAGACATAGAGTCACTGAATGGACAAAAAAATAGACCCATCTATATGCTGCTTACAAGAGACTCACTTCAAACCCAAAGACATACACAGACTAAAAGTGAAGGGATGGAAGAAGATATTTCATGCCAACAATAGGGGGAAAAAAGCAGGTGTTGCAGTACTTGTATCAGACAAAATAGACTTCAAAACAAGGAAAGTAACAAGAGACAAAGAAGGACATTACATAATGATAAAAGGGTCAGTCCAACAAGAGGATATAACTATTATAAATATCTATGCGCCCAACACAAGAGCACCTACATATGTGAAACAAATACTAACATAATTAAAAGGGGAAATAGAATGCAGTGCATTCATTCCAGGAGACTTCAATACTCCACTCACTCCAAAGGACAGATAAACCAGGCAGAAAATAAGTAAGGAGACAGAGGCATTGAACAACACATTAGAACAGATGGACCTAACAGACATCTACAGAACTCTCCACCCAAAAGCAGTAGGATACACATTCTTCTCAAGTGCACATGGAACATTTTCAAGAATAGATCATATACTAGGCCACAAATAGAGCCTCAGTTAATTCAAAAAGGTTGAAATTGTACCTATCATATTGTCAGACCACAAAGGTATGAAACTAGAAATAAATTATGCAAAGAAAACGAAAAATCCCATAACACATGGAGGCTTAACAACATGCTCCTAAATAACCAATGGATCAATGGCCAAATAAAAATAGAGATCAGGCAATATATGGAGACAAATGACAACAATTCAACATGGAAAAATCTGTGGGACACAGTGAAGGCTGTGATAAGAGGGAAGTGTATTGCAATATAGGCCTATCTCAGGAAAGAAGAACAGTACCATACAGTCTAAACTCACAATTAATCAAACTAGGAAAAGAAGAACAATTGAGGCCTAAAGTCAGTAGAAGGAGGGACATAAGAAAGGTTAGAGCATAAATAAATAAAATCGAGAAGAATAAAACAATAGAAAGAATCAATGAAACCAGGAGCTGTTTCTATTATAAAATAAACAAAATAGAAGAACCCCTAGCCAGACTTATGAAGAAAAAAAAAGAGTCTTCACACATAAATGGAATCAGAAATGAGAAAGGAAAAATCACTATGGACATCACAGAAATACAAAGAATTATGAGAGAATACTATGAAAAATTATATGCTAAAAAACTGGATAATCTAGAAGAAAAGGACAGCTTTCTAGAAAAATGCATCCTTCCATGGCTGACCCAGGAAGAAACAGAAAATCTGAACAGACCAATTACAAGCAAGGAAATTGAATTTGTAATAAAAAAAAACTATCTAAGAAGAAAATACCTGGCCCAGGTGGCTTCACTGCTGAATTTATCAAACATTTAGTGAAGGCCTATTACCCATTCTCCTTAAAGATTTCCAAAAAGTAGAATACTTCAAAACTTATTCTATGAGGCCAGCATCACCCTAATACCAAAACCAGGCAAAGACACCACAAAAGAAGAAAATTACAGACGATATCCCTGATGAACACAGATGCAAAAATAGTCAACAAAATATTAGCAAACCAAATATAAAAATACGTCAAAAAGATCATCCATCATGATCAAGTAGGATTTATTCCATGCACGCAAGGATGGTACAACATTCGAAAATCCATCAACATCATCCACCACATCAACAAAAAAGACAAAAACAACATGATCATCTCCATAGATGCTGAAAAAGCATTTGACAAAATTCAACATCCACTCATGACAAAAACTCTTAACAAGATGGGTATAGAGGGCAAGTACCTCAACATAATAAAGGCCACATATGACAAACCCACAGCCAACATCATACTTAACAATGAGAAGCTGATAGCCTTTCCTTTAATATCAGGACAAGACAAGGATGCCCACTCACTCCACTTTTATTCAACATAGTTCTGGAGTCCCAGCCATAGCAATCAGACAACACAAAGAAATAAAAAGCAACGAAATAGGTAATGAAGTTAAACTGTCTCTGCAGATGACATGACATTGTACATAAAAAACCCTAAAGAATCCACTCCAAAACTACTAGATATATTATCTGAATTCAGCAAAGTTGCAGGATACAAAATTAATAGACAGAAATCTGTTTCATTCCTATACAGTAATGATGAACTACCTGAAAGAGAAATTAGGAAAACAATTTCATTCACAGTTGCATCAAAAAGAATAAAATGCCTATGAATAAACCTAATGAAGGAAGTGAAAGATCTGTATGCTGAAAACTACCAGATGCTCATGAGAAAAATTAAAGAAGATACCAATATATGGAAACACATTCTGTGCTCACGGATAAGAATAATTAATATTGTAAAAATGGTCATCTTGCCAAAAGCAATCTATAGATTCAATGTAATCCCTATCAAAATACTGAGAATATTCTTCAACGAACTTGAGCAAATACTTTTAAAATTCATATGGGGTACTCTCTTGTCCCCTCCTGGCATGAGCCAGGAGCTCTGTCCTTTCACTCTATCTTTAAATAAAAGCCTGTACCTTACTCTGCTAAAAAAAAAAAAATTCATATGGAACCACAAAAGCGCCTAAATAGCCAAAGCAATCCTGAGAAGGAAGAATAAAGCTGGGGGGATTACACTCCCCAACTTCAAGATCTACTACCAAGTCACAGTAATCAAGACAATTTGGTACTGGCACAAGAACAGACCCATAAACCAATGGAACAGACTAGAGAGCCCTGATATAAACCCAACCATATATGGTCAATTAATATATGATAAAGGAGCCATGGATACAACATAGGGAAATGACAGCCTCATCAACAGCTGGTGTTGGCTAAAGTGGCCAGCTACATGCAAGAGAATGAAACTGGATTATTGTTTATCCCCATACACAAAAATGAACTTGAAATGGATCAGGGGCCTGAATATAAGTCACAAAACCATAAATCTCTTAGAAGACAACACAGGCAAAAATTTCCTGAATATAAACATGAACAACTTCTTCCTGAATGCATCCCCTCGTGCAAGGAAAAAAAAGCAAAAATGAACACATGGGACTACATCAAACTAAAAAGCTTCTGTACAGCAAAGGACACCATCAACAGAACAAACGGCATCCTACAGTATGAGAGAATATATTTGTAAACAGCAGTTCTGACAAGGGGTTAACATATAATATATGAAGAATTCACACACCTCAACAGCTGAAAAACAAATAACTAGATTAAAAAATGGGAAGAGGATGTAAACAGACTATTCTCCAAAGAAGAAATTCAGATGGCCAACAGACACATGAAAATATGCTCCACATCACTAATTATCAGGGAAATGCAAATAAAAACCACAATGAGATATCACCTCACACCAGTTAGGATGTCTAGTATCGAAAAGACTAAGAAAAATAAATGCTGGCGAGGATACAGAGGAAGGGGAACCATCCTCCACTGCTGGTGGTAATGTAAGCTAGTTCAAACATTGTGGAAAACAATATGGAAGTTCCTCAAAAAACTAAAAATAGAAATACCATTTGACCTGGGAATTCCACTCCTAGGTATTTAACCAAAGAAAACAACTTCTCAGATTCAGAAAGACATATGAACCCCTATGTTTAGTGCATCACTATTTATAATAGCCAAGATACAGAAGCAACCTGAGTGTCCATCAGTAGATGAATGGATAAAGAAGAGGTGGTACATATACACAATGGAATACTATTCAGCCATAAGAAAGGAGCAAATCCTACCAGTTGCAACAACATGGATGGAGCTAGAGGGTATTATGCTCAGTGAAATAAGCCATGCAGAGAAAGACAAGTACCGAATGGTTTCCCTCATTTGTGGAGTATAACAATGAAGCAAAACTTAAGGAACAAAACAGCAACAGACTCACAGACTCCAAGAAGGGTCTAGCAGTTTCCAAAGGTTGGCGGGGAGGGCGGATGGGGAGGGAGGGAGAAGAGGATTGAGGGGTAGTATGATTGGCAAACATGGAAGGGGTGATCATGGGGGAGATAATGTGGCATGGAGAAGGCAAATAGTGACTCTGTGGCATCTTACTACACTGATGGCAGTGACTGCAATGGGGTATGGGGGACATGGTAATATTGGTGAATTTAGTAACCACATTGTTTTTCATGTGAAACCTTCATAAGAGTGTATATCAATAATACCTTAATAAGAAAAAGAAAGAAAACATATATGTACAAAAAATAAATAAATTGAACAATCTATTGTACTAATGAGAGTCTTCAAACAATTGATCAGTTAATAATGAGGTATTTGAAGCCAGAGAGCATTGGCTTCTCGGATCAGGACATGTGTGAAGAAATCAGGTTTGAAGAAGCGAAGTAATATTTAGAAGTTAATCTTGAAATAGTTTAAGAAATGACATATAATTTATGAGCGGTTCCCTAAGCAAAAGACAGTAGTGTCCATGGTCCTGAAACTTTCAGACAATGTTGTTCTATCCCATGAAGGTGGGTTCCCACACCTGGAAGGGGAAGAGGCAAAAAGCAGTGGTGGAGAAAAAGAGACAACACATAAGGAAATAAGATGAGTGAAATGGTCAAAGACTATTGTACATACTAATATTAATGAAATTTTAGGGAAAGAAGAAAAGACTTTTTTTTCTTTTGCACACTTATTTTTTTTATTAAGGTTTCACTGATATACACTCTTATGAAGGTTTCACAAGAAAAACAATGTGGTTATTACATTCACCCTTATTATTGAGTCCCCCCCATACCCCATTGCAGTCACTGTCCATCAGTGTAGTAAAATGTTACAGAATCCCTATTTGTCTTCTCTGAGCTACACTGTCTTCTCTGTGACCCCACACACACCATGTGCACCAATTATGATACCCCACAATCCCCTTCTCACTCCCTCCCACCTACACTCCCCCACCCCTCCCCTTTGGTAACCACTAGTCCCTTCTTGGAATCTGTTAGTCTGTTGCTGTTTTGTTTCTTCAGTTTTGTTTCATTGTTATATTCCGCAAATGAGGGAATTCATTTGGTATTTGTCTTTCTCTGCCTGACTCATGTCACCAAGCATAATATCCTCTAGCTCCATCCATGTTGTTGCAAATGGTAGGATCTATTTATTTCTTATGACTGAATAGTATTCCATTTTGTATATGTACCACATCTTCTTTATCCATTCATCTACTGATATACACTTAGGTTGCTCCCATATCTTGGCTATTATAAATAGTGCTGCAATAAACGTAGGGGTGCATATGTCTTTTGAATCTGACAAACTATATATTCTTTGGGTAAATTCCTAAGAGTGCAATTCCTGGATCAAATGGCATTTCTATTTTTAGTATTTTGAGGAACCTCCATATTGCTTTCCACAGTGGTTGAACTAATTTACATTCCCATCAGCAGTATAGGTGGGTTCCCCTTTCTCCTCATCTTCACCAGCATTTGTTGTTCCTAGTCTTTGAAGAAAAGACATTTTAACCAATTTTCAAGCAAGCTCTGTTACTAAGACAGAAACACGATGAAGGGAGGACATACAGATAGAGTACACCCTCCTATAATCAATGTCTTATCATCCCCACCCCCACCCCCATTTGCTACCCTGTAGTTAAGGTTCTGAGTCCAAATTCAGAGCTTGGTGTTTGTTCATGAAAGAGAAAGGAATTGGAGCTACTGTATATTATGAATTTGAAGTGACTCTGAGGCCAAAGTGCTTGAGGAATAATAGGTTTTTAATTCATAGAGGAAGACTGGTGATGCATTTAAGAAAGGTGCATGTTAAATGCTCCTTGTCTCATAAATCAAGATAAATGAGAGGAGTGCAGCAATGATTGTTCCCAAAAAAATTATAGTATAGTTTGGTTCCACTTAAAATGAGAAGATGAAAGGGGATAGTTTTTAAAAAGGTGGACAGTGTAGTGAAATACACACAAGGGGAAATTAGAAATGGCTTGGCATTCATTTTCTATTTGCTGGTGTAATAAATTACCACAAATTTAGTGGCTTAATACAAGATTGTTTTCAGTTATATAGGTCAGAAGTCCCAACACAGGTTTTACAGGGATGAAATCCAGGTGTTGGTAGGGTTGTGTTCCTTTCTGGAGGCTGTAGGGAGTGAATTAATTGCCTTTCCTTTTCCACATTCTAGAGCCTGTCCACATTCTTTGGCTTGTGGGCTCCCTCCTCTGTCCTCAAAGCCAGCAATGTTGCATTTCTCTGACTATTTTTTCATTATAACATCTTCCTAACACTCTTGTTTCTGCTTGCCTCTTCCATTTTCAAGGACCTTTGTGATTACATTGTACCCATCTGGATAATTCAGTGTAACTCCCCTATTTTAAGTCAGCTGATTAGCAACCATAACTCCATCTACGAACTTAATTCCCTTTTGCCATATAACCTAGCATATTTATAGTTTCCATGGATGTATTTGGGGATTAAGACACAGGCATCTTTGGAGTCAGGCATTATTTTGCCTACCACAGAGTAGGCAGGACATGCTGACATCCTCTCTTACCTCCTATAGGAAGCCTTCCATGATTCCACCTTGAAGAATATCCTTCTCCTTTATGAGAATAAAATGAGAACATGCATGTCAAGTGTCGGGCACTTGGTAAATTGTTCTGAGAGTTTTCCATAAATAGTGAGTCCATGGAGAAAGAATTTACACCCAAATCTGCCCGACCCACAGAGAGCCCATGCACCATCTATTTAAGGGGAGATCTTAAGTAGCAGAAATCATATACTAAAGCACTATTGCTACAAATCTTTCCTAATAAAAGACAAAGTAGCAAGGTTCATGGAGGGGCTGGTGAAATTCACTTTTTACCATATAGTCATTGAATATTTATTAGGCCATGTTGTAGGCACTGGGGGAAATGGCAGGAAACTGAACAGACACATTCCATGCTCTTAGGGAACTTACATTCTTGTTTTTTAGGGGAAGTGGGACAGGATTTGGGGTATACAACAAAACAAATAATAATAGCTTATGCTTTGGGGGTTAAGAGGCTATGTGGTAGGTAGAATAAAGCCTCCCCCTACAAAATGGCCATATCCTAATCCCCAGAACCTTTGAATATGTTCACTTATGTGGCAAAGGGGACTTTGCAGATATCACTAAGTTAAGGATTTTGTGATAGGGAGATTATACTGGGTTGTTTGGGACAGCCCAGTGAAATCTCAAAAATGGAGAAGGGGAGCAGAATCAAAGTGATGCAGTGTGAGAAGGCTTCAAGCTGCTGCTGTCTTTGAAGACAGAGGCAGGAGACCACAAGCCAGAGTGTGGGCAGCCTCTAGGGCTATAAAAAGCAAGGCAGTGTACTCTCTCCCTAGTCTCCACGAAGGAATGCAGCCTGTGAATACTGTGATTTTAGCCCCTAAGACCTGTGTCAGATTTTTGGCCTCTAAAACCATAAGATAATAAATCTGTTTTTTAAATGACTAAATATGAGATAATTTGTTGTAGCCACAGTAGACAATTAATACAAGCACTGAGAGTAGTATCAAGGATCATCCTGACAGTCATTTTCCCTGAGATACTTGGTGTACCTGAGAACACATTTTCTTACTGAAACAATTAGGAATCTTTCTGTCATAAGTAGCAAACCAAAATGAGCCAAACATAACAGGGAGAGTTCATTATAAGGATACCGGAATATCGCATGAAACCCAAGGAGGGACATTAGCCAGTCCCTTGAAACAGGTCCTGATCCATGAGCAAGAGACTGTCTAGACTTTTTCACCCACACTTCCTTTCTGCTCCTCTCTAAATATTTCCCTAAACTGGCTCCCTTGCTCTCCTCAGTCTGTCTGATTGAATATAGCTGCTGGCAGATCAAACTTACAAGTCAAAAGTCCAGTCACTCAAAGGCAGAATCTCAATGGAAACCTCTCTTTGTCCAACTTCGCCTTCTCTATCCTCATTTTTGATAAAGAAATTCCTAATGTTCCAGCTTGGATTAGGTGCTTTGCCCAAGATCCATCATACAGAGCCAAGGGCAGATTAGAGAAGGGGAGATTGTTATAAAGACAACCCAGTATGTTTTTTTCATAATGCTTATTACACAACTGGGGAGATAGTTTTAGGAAAATACATCATTCTCTTTACTCAATCTTTTTCAGTATCTATTTGAAACAAAGAATTGTATGAGGCAATGTGGAAGATGCAAAGGCAAGCAACAAACATCTCTCAAGCATCTATTTTTATGCCAAGAACTCTGCTAAATTCTTGGGTCATAAAGACACAGAAAATAGCATGCAAGGCATGGAGGAGAGAGGATAATTTAAATCAATAAACGATGTGCTCTGAATGGAAGGTATATGCAAAGTGCCACCAGACCACATCAGTGAGACCTTACCTCCTGCTAGATTGGCTGGGAGTGGGTGAGACTGGGACAGAATCCCAGAGAAGGCAATCAGAACTTCCAGGTGAACAAGGGAGGAGCATTTCAGGAGGAAGGAGAGCCAGAAGAAGAGTCCTACAGCCATGAAAATAATCAGTGAGGTCTGAGGCCAGTAAGTAGTTCAGAGTGACAGGGCTTTCAGGGTGAGAAGATTCCAATTATCCAAGGCTCACAATCTAACAGAGGAGCTGGGGTGGATAATAAACAAGTATCATAAAGTCTGAATACATCACCATAATAATGAAGTGGCAAAAAACACACTGAGATTTTTGGAGATAGTTTGGGAATATGGGTCAAGTTAAAATCCAATTGGGAAGACTAGATATGCTCCTAGGATAAGCTGGCTTTTAAGCAGTTTCATAAATAATCTGTGGTTGACAGGAATGAGCAAATTAGAACTTGAAATTAATTAAAATGTTCATCTTTGGTTTCACAGCATGCAGACATTATGCAAAGCAACTTACCGCTCTGTGGATCACTACAGCGTAGACATAGCATTCGCTCCCCAAGGTGACATGGTTTCTCTGAAACTGAAACTGTGATGACTTCTATCATCTTTCTTTTTTCAAGAATTGTCTGGCCTCTTTAGAGGAGAAGCCTGTAGTATGCCAGGAAAATATGGGAAAAGCATCTTAAATATCAAGTGGCAATGGGAAACCCTAGAGGAAAAGAATTTCCATCACAAAGTGTTCTCTTCTGGTGGAATCTTTGAAGTAGGTCGCTGGACTGCACATACCACCTTCCTCTTGCTTTGTTTCTTTTTTAAATTAATCATTTGAACATGTTGGGGCTTCAGATGTTTACTGGGTGATTATAAACACACTGAAGTACAGAAGGAATGCTCCTGGGATGCCATATTCACCCTCATCATCTTTTTAGATTTTATTTTGATGCCCCATCAATTGGAATTTTTAATTCAGACTATTCTCAAATGTTACAGCAATTTTACATAGTATATTATCAAAGTTCCAAGTCTTTTGATAAGGGTAATTAAACATGCCAAGTTTGTTTCTAGAGCCCTGTGTCTACAGTCACTTATCCATTGGTTATGTTACTGTACTTTGTTTACTGATTTCTGTGTGTTAATTTTATGTTTGAGAAACTTATTCACTTTTAATTCCTTATTAGCTTAGTACTACATCTAGAGAAAAAGGAACCCAATTGCTTACAACCTATGTGGGTGAAATTCCCAAAGACTAAAGAGGCTTTTTGTTGTTGTTATTTAATTTTTTAACAATTTTTCTTCTAAAGAGAAGACTCAGGTATCGATTATATGACTTCTTTTGACATAATCTCATACTCCTTATGCAGACAAAAACATCATTGATTTTTATAAACTAGTGGCACATTGGGTTTGTTTGGTTTCTTTCCACCTCTCGAAGTTCAGTTTGGTGAAACGAGAATGGAAGCCAGTCTAGAATAATCTATCTTTCTACATAAGTATTTCTGTATCCTTATCACAGCAGTATGTGGGCACTTCAAGGCACTCTTAGACTAAAACACATACACCGGAGGAAAAAAATAACACTAGATGCTAAGGAAACCTAAAGTTTAAGACATCAAGAGGAATAGAAAAAAATGTTCTTTGTTCATGGGCAACCAATGGGAGTTCAAAGAAATTCTCAGGAGCAATAAAAAAATATATCTTTTCTCCACACCCACTTACTTATTTAAAGACTTCCAAAGGACTATTCTAGACCTTTGATGCATGTACAAAACGCCACTGAGACTTGCAGTGGCTCATCAGGGGTGGAATGTGAGTCTTATTCTGACATTCTGGGTAGAAGATATAAGAGAAAGGAAAAAATTATATAGAAATTACTGAAGTACCAGTTGACCCCAAGAGGGTTTAGAATTCTCTAGTAAGACAGTCCTTTTTTTCCTGGATACTCAGGACCTGATTCTTCTCTAGATGAATATCCATAGATTGTGGTATCTGTAGTGAGATGCACTTAGGAAATGATTTGCTTGATGGTGAAACATGCCAGACTAACTGATTTAAAGAGGAAGGGACTGATGTCACACACTAAATTTCATACTGACTTTGTAACTCAAATATCTTTTATCCCTTAGTATAAGATCAGGAAAATTATACTATTATACACCAGATGTCAATTAGGAGGGCAGAACAGTTTCTTGTCAGACTATTGATTCCATTTTTTTAATATGTAAAAGAGAAATTACTGATTAACTGCCCAATTTTGCATCAGAAATATAACCTGCTATAAAATTATTGTACATGAAAATTCATATTTGAAAATAAGCCAATTTTCTTTGGCACATGTAATGTACAGATTTACATTATAACCCAAGCCAACATATTGAGAAAAGTCACATTAATGAGAAAGGAATAAATATCTAATTTACAGGAGAGTAACCACCATAAAATTTTATTTGTATCATCATGTAATTTCTGAATAAAAGTACTTTCTGCTCCATTTCATGGTGGGTAACCTGCCGATTCTTATGATTTCTCTCTTATTTTAACAAAAATGACTCAGATTTCTTACGTGACCTTGTTATGTAGTCAGAAACACTGCTGATAGAAATTACATTTCAATGAGTAAAGCCATCTTCACCTCAGATTTACATAGAAGTTGGCAAATTAAAAATATTTTAATAAGGCTAGCAGTGATCGTTCAGGAATGAGATTTAAACTAAGCTTCTGTGCCAATGAGTGCATTAACTTTATTCAAAAATAGTGTATGTAAAATGGCACACAACTGACATGAGCTGATTATGATAATGTCTTAGTGCAAATTTTTGAAAATCAGGTACTATAAAAATATACCATTAACTTTATGTTAATAAAATATTTTGCTTGATGCCTTTTAAATTATTCATTTGAAGTAGTCTAAAAATATAAAGGAACTCTTATTATCATTCAATTTACATGATTACTTTTAAGTTCACTTTTTTGGTTTAACATAAACAGAGTGTAAAATTCACATCAAGCTTTTGGTATTTAAAATGTGTAATTTTTATGCAAAAATTGGATGCTGTGTTACATTTTTAAGGTTGTCATTAGTATAAATATAATTTTGACTTCCGATTTGAAACAGTTTTTAACCCTTAGGAGAAATTATCATGTTTCCCAGGTTTGACTTATTATTGCTGCTTTGATTGTAGATGAATTCCTTTGTAAAAACACTTTTTAAAGAATCTAAGCACTGACTTGAATCAGCCCCAGGGGTTTCCATAGGTACATTTGAAGAAATGATGAAAATTATCTGACAGAGGGGATCCTTTTCTACCTAAAGCTCAGCTTTGATTTTAAATATTATACAACCATTATGTGCTCAGGATTGTGTTGGGTTCTACATGAATTCACACAGTAGGATAGCTCATTGACCTCCTCTCATTGCATGTTGTCAAATGGAAATTCCTATCATCAATACAGCAACATAGCACAGTGTTGGGCACATAATGCTACCCAGAAAACTGGATTTATAGTGACAAAAAAATAGCAGTACAAGGCGGCATAATACTGTAAGAACTCTAAATGTGGTGAGGCTTGACTTGAGTATGAGGAATGTAATCTAGATTTTTCAAAGAAGAAAAGATGTAGCCCTTCAAATGGGAAAGGAATTTAAAAGATCAGAATTGTCTTCTTTAGAATATATAGAACATACCCAAGCCTAGTTCTGGTCACAGTACAAATAATTTAAAATTTACATTTACATATACATTTACATGTACTTTAGTCCATATGGAAATATAAAATTAGTTATATAAATGATTACTTCAAGTGATATGCAATTTTAAAATTACATAGATATATAAAAAGTTCTCCAAATGCCAGACAATGGCTCAGTTATTTCAAAAGGTGTTTTAAAACTCCATTCTTGGGAAGGAAGAGACAGGGGTGGAAAAATGAAGCAGGGATTTGACTTGTGTGTGCTGTATATCATCTGATACTTCTTTCCCAGATGGGCCTAAGTTGTGATTGCCTCATTGCTACATATTTAAGAGAATGTAGCTCTGTTGCATATCACTGCACGCAAACTTGCTGCTGTCAGTTATAACCTTTGGCCCAGTCAGATATGAGTTTCTGACTTTTTCATGGCTCCGTACAACCTTGTCTTCCAATAATCACACCAATTTAACATGACTGGACAAGGTACTGAGACTCCCAGGAGTTAGGTAGTATTTGTATAATTAGAATATCTTATCCTATCAAAACTACAAGGAATCTTACAAGCTTGTCATCTCTACTCCCACCCAATTGAAACTCCTTATACACCATCCTTAAAAGGTGTTCATCTAACCTCAATTTGAATGGTTAGAGAAAAAAAGGAAAACACTATTCTATGAACCCTACATGCTCATCCACAAGCTTTTCAAAAATTTAAAGACAGAAACCGTATTATTTCAGTATCGTTCTCCAAGCTTATCATGTCTATTCCTTCATCTCTTCTTTTCAAAAAGGGCTCCAAAATTATCTTCCATCTTCCTCAGGGCACTTTCCAGTTTCCTTTTTTTTCCTACAAAACATTTATTGATGCTACCATGTGGTGATCTAATAGCAAAACAAACACAGACACACACATATCACTGGGCCCTGCCCTCAGGAAATTTATATTTAAGAGCAGAGAGGTAAACATGAGTTAGTGAACAACACAAATACATGAAAAAGGCAATCACCCAAAGTAAAATGGAATATTCAGAATGTTACATAAATTCTGAATCTGATCTGACCTGCACAAAGAAAGAGAAGCTATTACTGACCTGATCTGAATACTATATAATACTACAGCTTTAAAAGATTGCTTTAACAGGCTTATTTTGAGCTTGTGGTTAACTTAAACCTCTGGGTCTTTTTCATACCAACTTCAGTCCTGTCAACTTTCCCCTATCCTCTACTTACATAATTGATTTTTGAACGTCAATACAAAACTTTATACTTATGAATGTAAAATTCCATCATCTTGGTTTTAGTCCATGGATCTGACATGTCAAGGTCATTTTTGAATCATAATTAAGGCATCCAACATATTAAGTAAACTTTTGTATGAAAGTATGATAGACATCATTCTATGAATTCAGTAAAATGGGAGACCAAAGGCAAAGCCATGAGATATGCATCAAAGACTTCTCTAATTTGGTGTAGTGATAGATATAAAAAACTAATATGCATTTCTCCTTCCCTTGCAATATATTTTCTTTGAGGAACCATTCGTCTGCCATTCTCACTCTATGTAATTTTGAGGACTCAGTCTACCCCTGATTCCCGGGTTGTTATGTGACCAAACTTTATCAAGGAGAATATTGACTTCTGCTGGCTACAGAATTGGGAGCATAATCTAAGTCATTCTGGTGCGATTAAGTTCTTGAACTTGTGTAGAATTGTTAGGAAGAGAGATTTACTGGAATTAGAACTGGGAAGACTTAAGATAGGAATTGCTAGGATTAATTTATGGTTACCATGTGCCTAGCTAAGCATTCAAGTGGCAGATGAAAGTGGAGTTGAGATAGAGATGAGAGAGAGACCAAACTCTTGCCCAGCTGTTTCAGAATCAAATCCAGATCTGGACTTTCAAGAAACATAAGCTGTAATAAGGACCCTTTGGCTCCGGCCAGTTGGAGTTAGGTTTCTGTCTTTACTCAGTGTTCCAACTGATACACTGTATCATTGTCTAGTCCATACTTTCTCTTTATCTATAAGAGTATAATGGGAGTCTTTGTCATTTTGTTGAAATTTAGATAAAGAATACGTACAATATTTTATTGGCTGATCAGTCTAGTAACCCTTTGTCAAAGGAAATTAGATTTGTGTATGTGTAGTAAATGTATGCTGGTTCATAGTTATCACCTCTGTTCTAAAACGATCTGGATGACAGTCCACTTAGAAGTTTAACTAGTTTACAAGACAAATTTAATTTGCTCTTTGTATCAGTATGGAATAATACGTATTTTTTCCTCTGATCTTTTGGATATGTTCTTTTATAAAGTCACAGGTACATGATTCTCAAGGTTTTTGAGTATGGTTACCTTTTTAAAATATCGGAATTTATCTTAGAGCCCTACAGGCTTGTGGTTGTACTTTCTTAGTTACTGTTCATTTAAAAAATACATAAAGGCAAACACTATTGGTCTATCATTTTTAAATGAAATTCCAGTTTATTAATCATAGCATCTCTAAATATTTGACAAATTATCCTACGTACATATAAGAAATATTACTTATTCAATCTGTGTGTAAGTCTATGTATAAATGACTTCCCAGTCCCTTTCAGTCTGGCTGGAGGGATAAATGGGATATGCAGGGAAGTCCTATTACAGTGTGTTTGTTTGACGATGCCTAACATTTTATCCCTGGCCCTTTTCAAATAAATGCAAGACCCCATGATCCCTTTCTTCTAAAATCCCCTTCCCTTCTTCATGTCAACCTCTATGGAGGCTGCTCTCTTGACTCTGCTCAATAGGAGTCTTGAAATGAAAAGTGGTGACCTGATGGGGAGGAACTTCTGGGCTCTCAAACCCACAAAGAATCTGGGGCAGGAGCTGACACCAGAAAAGCTCCACTTAGAACCAGAAAGTGGGGTTGGGCATGGGGCAGTTCCCTTGACTTTCTCTAGCACAGAAAAAAAAGAGACTATACTCCCAATACTCTCAGGGGATAATTACCTGACAGACTGACCCTAATGAAAAAGCAATGCACAGTGCATTCTTAAAAGCTTTCGGTGTGTGCTTTTTTAGATAGTGGTGCTCAAATGTAGACAACCTATAATGCCCAGATTTTCTTTCTGTCTGCTTTAGGCTGTTTATTTTTAAAATGAGGTTAAGCAAACTTCAGTTTAGGGGAAAATACATTTATTTTTACCTTAGTAAATTGATTGACATTTTGGCATATCACCTTTATGGTTGACACAACCTTGAGAATGTGACACATAAGCTCAGAAAAAAAAAATTTTTTTTCAGAATCAGATTCTTAAATTCCAGACAGCAGTGTTTTTCTTTTAGGAGTTGCTACCAGTACAACATGGAGGGCTAGAGTCTGTTGCTCTGTAACTTGAAGTTGGTAATTAGTTCCTTTGATGATTCCAAATCTTGCTTTTTGCTCCCTGTGCAGCAATGAGACACACATTTTGTCTGGTCTCTGGCTTAATTTTTGAGAATGAGGTACAGCATGAACACAAAATTGATAAATTCATCCAGTATCTCCACTTTGCTAATGATTGATATCTTGGCAGAGGCTGTCTCCAAACAATAGGGCATAACTACTTGAATGAAGAGTTTTGTAGTACACAGGTTTGAGTCAAGTTTATCAGAAGAGGTGCATTATGTGAAGTTGGAGAATTTCAGAGCATAGTCCTTTAAGGCCTGAGTTAACGTGAATAGCTGAAGAGCTGCCATATGTGTGTTAAAATATCTTTGTAAATGGCCAGTTATTTGAAACCTGGGTAGGAAAATGTATAGTTCTCAGTGATAATGAACACTTAAAATATAATGCCAGGCCTCTTAGTTTTATTTTTCCAAAAAATCCTTCTAGAGAAGCAGTTGGTTGTATGACTCAGATTAGGGGTTTAACTATCATTCCACAAATATCCCAGCAGCTTGAGACTTCAATACCTGATGCTTGAATCACTGAAATTGTCCTCCAAGTTGTCTTCTTGCTTCTGATTCACTTTCTTTTTTTTTTTATTCCAGAAAAAAACCTTCACAATACTTCACATATTCTGTCTGTCACTGTGCATTTGCATTTCAGGTCTACAGTCTAGGAGGAAATACACACCCTGCAATATGCCAGTTATTACAAATCTGAACTTAAAAATGATGGAGAGCTTTCCCTTACTTTTTGTGGTGTTATTGTAACCTAGCTGACTTTCTTCATTCTGTCAGATGTGTATCTTTTAGGGATAGCACAACACAGTGAGAGGCAGGCTGACAGAGTAGAAAGATCAAGATTCAGGACAAGGTCAAAAAAGTTTATCCGTAAAAAGCCAGATAGTAAATATTTTAGGCTTTGTGGGCCAGATAGTCTCTGTTGCAAATACTCAACTCTTCCATTGTGTGAAAGCAGCCATGTACATAGTACCTAAACAAATGGCATGGTATTCCAATATAATTGTACTTATGGACACAATAGTTGGAGTTTCATATAATCTTCATATCTCATGAAATATTCTTCTTTTGATTTTTGTTTAATCATTTAAAAATGTAAAAAAAAAACCATCCTTAGCTCATGAGCCATACAGAAATAGGCTGTGGGCCAGATTTGACTTGCAGGCTACAGTTTGCAAAATCCTTGTTTAAGAAAAAGAATGATTTGGGTATGAATCTGAGCTCTGCCTTGTATATGACATTAGGTAGTGGTTATCTAGCTTCTCTGGACATTAGTTTGTTTAATTTTGTGTGTGTGAGAGAGAGACAGAAAGACAGAGAATGAGCCAGAAAGAGAATGAGTAAGAGAGAATGAGAGCATGAGAATCTATTTGCAGAGGTATGTGACACTTGAGTTATCATAAATAAAACAGCTAGCATGGTCTTGATCTTGTAGACTCAAGAATTATGACGTGCCTCTGCTTTGGGGAATCAGGTAACACATTTCTCCTATGCAGCCCAAAGAACATCATCATCTAATGTACACTCATTAATTACTGCTGATGTGGAAAAGACTAGATTTCATCTCTCCACTCTTAGGTTTTTAGGTGAAACAGCTTTGATTCAAACATCACTGTATGAACCTGGGGAATTTTTTGAAACTCTTTATTCAATATGTGATCTTAGTATGGAAACAATAGTGATTCCTGGCATAGAAGGTCACTGTGAAAATTATATGAAATAATGCATGTAAAGTAGACAGTGTCTATCCATTGGGAATTGCTTAATAAATAAAAAGGTGTTATTAGTAATAATACCAATAACATAATATTATTAAATAGCTTTAGAGAACCTACTGGATAAGTACTAAATTAATACAACTTTATTCCAACTGTCTGATCAACTGGCCTATCCTAATCTTTCAAAAATCTCCTTTCTGTGTGCCACATCCTTCTCTCTTGTCTGTCTTACGTTCTCCTACTCACACCTTGCCATTCCCACTTATATATCTTTGCTCATGAGCTTTCTCTTATTTGAAAATCTTTGCCCTTACTTTTCTCCAGTGATGTGCTATCAGAACTTCCAGAGTCTTCTCTGTTTTCACCATTCTAGGGTCTTCCCTAAGAACTGTAGACCCCATTGATTTTTCCTTCACTTTTAATACCAAAACCATTTTTGTAGTATCTAATATAATTTTGTACTTCATTGTATATGCTTTTGATTCATTCTCTAATTATCTCTTATTTGTAAATATTGTCTTGGGAACCAGATTATGATCACCTGTAAAGGAAGGAAAGGTGTTCTGTATCCCCCTTCTTTCTAAAATACCCTATCTCATTTTGAGCACCTGTTGACTGATGTAGTCATCTGAGTAGACTAAATCTACACTGTTCCAGGTCCTGGGTCCTATCCTGATCCTGATCCTGTAGTGAAGACCTCCATATGATGGAACAGTCTCTAGCCACTGCAGATGGTAATGCATGCCTGTTTTCCCTATTGCTGATTTACCTGTGAGATCACTGCTTGAGTTCTGCTGTTCCTGTGGTTTCTGGTGACAGAGACACATTCTACTCTTAACATTACTGAATTTGTTCAAATTTTTAGCAGAGCTTTAATGTTATACCTAAATGACATTTATCCTTTTAAAATGTTGAGATTTTGGATTCCTTTTTGAGTATTTCTGTGGAGTCTGAATTATTCACTATATGATGCCTGATTTTTTCATTTGAGTTTTTTTGGAGCCCAGTTAATTGTGGTTCATTGGGTAGCATTTGGCAAAACTAGATGAGATCATTCAAACAGGTTTTGCACTTCTGGGTACATTGTCTTTTGTTGCATTAGAGATTAGGGAGAAGTGAATTTTCTTTTCCTCGACTTGCCTTTTTTTCTGCAATATTGTATATGCATTATTCTTTTCTTCAAAGGGAGAGGAAAAAGCCAAAGAGTGGCACCTGGAAGAGGGGGAGAATATGATGGCACTGTTACTTTTTGCCAGTGAGACAGCCCTTCTTCTCAGTGCCTCTGGCCAAGAAGGTTCCCATCAAATGTCCTTCCAAGCTTGTGATTTCCTCCACCCCATCAGCCACAGGGTGCACGGCAGGGTAATGCATGATGCTGCTCTGCCCTGCAGACTAGACCTTCTGGTTTCACAATTCCACAGCCCAATGCAAAGAGGAGAGGGAAAACTGCTTTGCTGTTGAGTTGTAGAGTAGAAAGAATGGGAAAAGACTTACATGAAAAAAATTATTTGCCAGCTCATCTATGGGCCTTCTCCTATCTCCTTCAGCAGGAGAAGATATCAAGCTGCCAAAATTTAAAATGATAGGAAAATCAAGACCTGTATCTTCTTGGATAAATCCAGTTACCCTGAACCTTGGAGAGAATGGCATTAAACTCCAACATTGGTCAGAAAGATGGGGCATTTTTCTGGGAGCTCTGAAAAGGAAAATTAAATGGAAAGGAAAGCATCTCCTTATAATAAAACAGAAGCAAGAAGGAAAAAAAACAGTTTTCAGTTACAGCTCTGTCCTACCTTGCTTTTATCCTTTTGTTCGGGCAGCAATCACAGTCCCATATGCCAAGCGGTGGAAGATATTTTTCAGAATCATGTGTCTCCTTAGGAGGCTTCTAAGCTTGTTTTATTGGCAACTATGAAATCACCACTGGGTATGTCATGTGGTTATTCTACAGATGGTTTGCATGGGTGGCTTGTTTCTACTGGATGAAATCTCCCTTTGGACTCTCATTTGGATTTAAGAAATTTATGCATTCCTTGTCTTTACTTCCTCACACTGTTTCACCTGTAGACCCATTGGCTTTGGAGTTTTTGATGGGTAAGAAGAAAGTAACATGACAGAAGCCCCGTCAAGTAGTGCTGATGCAAAGAAACAAAGCTTCATCAGCCATCGCGGTCAGTTCTAGTCTGGATGGGTGACAGGTGGTCTGGCAGTTTTTTCAGTGCATATAGAAACCAGCATCCAATGGAAGCTCAAAATAATGTGACAGAATTTCACCTAAAGGCAGATGGCAACACTTTTATTACACTTGAGGGTTTGGATTTTTTTTTTTTTTTACTCCTCCTCTTCTCCAAAACAATCACAGTTATACATGCAATTCATGCCAGGGACATTTATATGTGCCCAAGAGAGTGCAGTCCCTTCACATACGTTCATTTCAATATTATCACTTTAAAAATGGAATGCAAAAGTATAAAAAGGATCACTCTAGTTTGTAGAGGAGAAAGTTAGACTGTAACTTTTTAAAGACTTTGGTTCATTTTCATTTCTTCAGTTGCCAAACAAAATAAAACTATTGTACTTTTCACAAGATCAAGGAAATAACTGACCTTGATGTGTCCTGGAATTGGTTTTTTTTTAGAGTTATGCAGGAGTGGTTTTGAATGGCTACAGAATTGCTCACGGGTGGGTGGTCTTTGGTGGATATTTTAACATTTCCAAATCTGTTTTTCTATCTATGAAATAGGAATAACATGGCTTTACTCAGGGTTGATATGAATATTAAATGATAAAACTTGTAAAATCTTAGCAAAAGGTTGTCACCTAATAAATCAGGCTATTGTTTATGGAGCACTCTCTCTTTGCTAGGTTCTGCTTTTTGCACTTTATGTATCTTAACTAATTGTCATAACAACTTTACATGCTAACTAATATTATAACCCCTGCTCAGATGGGAAACTAAGACAGAAAAATGTTAACTTTCCCAAAGAAACAAAGGAAGTAATAGTGGCAGTGGGATTTGCATCCATGTTCTTGAACACTTCTTTATTTTGGCTTTGTGTGGTAGGTGAATGACTAAAGAATTTTTATTCTCTTTCTTCCCAGTTTTCTGGGGCTTTATTTCCCTCTTCTGTACAACCGACGTGATGGACCAGTGACTCTAAAGAGAGATAGCCATTAGAAACACCTGGGGAATATCTTGGAGCTGAACAAGGCTGGATGCAGTCCTATGAATATTCCAATTTTATAGCATTTATTTTGGGGGGGTGTTGGAATGTGAATGTGATGATTGGCTATTCAGTTGCAAAGCAGCAGAAAGGTAATCAGGGTGGAAAAAGTCAGACCCAACAAAACATTCTTAACCTCTGTTTTCTGAAGTTTTGTATTGATCCAAATGCAGAAGAAAATCTCCATTTTTGAAAATTGTAAAATATATTTCCTCAGAGGGTAACTAGAGTCACACTATGGTTATAAATTTTGCCTCGCCAATGTTTCACCACCTGGTTCTCCTTTGTAAATGACCTTGGGACTTTAAGATATTCACATGGAGCTGTCTTGCTTTTTGTAGTTTAAACAATTCTCATTTCAGCAATGTGTTTGGCAGCCTCCCTCTTCTTACATGGCAGTAGTACAAAACAGGCTTTTAAGCCGCTCTTAACAGAATTACCCCCATGCTGCTTTCTTTTCCTGATGTGTCTTTGCACTTAGTTCATTTTTAGCACTTATAAAGGATTGTATGTTTTTTATGAGCATTCATCTGCACCAAGTGTTAAGTTGTGATCAAATTCCTCAATATTAATAAATGGCAGATGAAATTTTTTATGGCATGGGAAGAAAAAATTAAGTTCACTATGCTGCTAAACATTAAATAGATTGCTTTCTTATTACATCAACCAGTTTATTATCTTTATAGATGCATGTGCCTATTCTAAGTTAAAAGTTACAGGGCAACATCTGCTGACCTAGAATAGTCAACAACGAGTGAGCATATGTGTATGTATGCTTATTGTTCTTTGATGGCATTTATAGATTAAAAATAACACATACTATCAAAAATCACTGGGAAACTACAAAAGACAGTATCTGAGGATGTAATATCATGCATCATTAAGAAATCAAAATGTGTAAACGGTTGTGTTTTAAGAATTATCTCTTGTGCCAAAAAAATAAATAAAAGTGAATGTGTCTTGAGTAACGTACAAGAAAATTGTAAAAATAGTAAGACCAACTGAGTACTTTCCATGTCACAGTTCGAAATGTTTTAGTGGATATGATTTAATCCTCACAGCAACCCAGTGAGATAGGTGTTGTTATGGCTATGCCCCTTTCTCAGATGAAGAAATTGAGTCTCAGAGATATTAAGCAACTCATACTAGGTTATCCAGCTAGCAATGGTGGAGTCAAGATTTAATCTGATTCTACACCCTGAGCTCTTTATCACTGTATGGCATGACTTCCCAGTTGGGTAAGCTGGTAGGTTAGAGGGCCAAGTATCTAACTGTTAGAAGTAAAGTGCCCTTGCTTACATGACCAAAGGAAAGCACGTGAGGCACCCTTTAGCTGCTCTGAAAATCAAGTTGCTCAGCCAGAAAGTTGAGGGTCGTGGGAGAAGCAAGGAAAAACCACAGAATGGAGAAAGCTAAAGAAGAATGGAAAGGAGAGGCTGGAGATAACAGAAGCAGGCTTGGAGAGGCAAAGTAGCTGGCCAGTCTGAAGTGTAAAGAACGTTAGCTACAAGGAAAGAGGAGAGAGAACAGCTAAACTGCTTACCCTTCATTTACATACACACTCAGGGCACCAGGGGCCACATTAAAGCTGTATCCATCTTTCGGCTGCTCTACAGTGGGAACAGGCTGGGCGCTTACTAAAAGGGCGAATCAGGTCCTTTTTCTCTGCCTTAGCCTCTGAGAGTATGAATCATCGTTTTCACCTAATCCCGCTTTGTGCTAATCAGAACAGATGATGGGAAGGCTCAAGTGGGAATGACATGAAGTCATTCGTTTTACTGCCGTGGGAAGCTAAGCCAGGTTATAGCACAATGTACAAGTTATATTATGAAGACATATAACATAAAATCTGTAGTTCAAAACACATCCTCAAATATATAGTCCAAATTTGGAAAATCATAGAGTACCCCTCTGAGGAAATTTATTTTATCTTTGAACAAATCCAGGCATGGTACCTGGTATATAATGGATTCTTAATAGGCTAGGGAAACTAAAAAGGAGTAAATAAGAACAAAAAGTGGAAAGAGAGATGTCAAGGAAGAAAGAGGTGGGGAGAGAAAAGGAGGACTGATCATATGTATAAATGACTTGTTAGATGAGCACTGTATGCCTGCTAACCTTGGCACATTTAATGTGGCATGATAGAAAGCTAAAAACAGCCAGTAGAAATAAACCAATAACTCAAAGAACAACAAAACCATTTAGTGGGTATTTCAAAGCAAAGACTTGGGAACAAAACTTGTACTTGAACAGTTTTAAATGGCTGATTAAACCCAAGTATTTTATTTTAAATCAGTCAAATTGAACCTCAGTAAATCTTCCATAAACCTTAGATTTCTATAAAAATTATTAGTAATTAGAAGTTATCATTATCCCTGAACTTTCCACTATGCCAAATATTTAACAAAGTCAGTTAGAATATGCTTTTCTGGCCAATTCATTGATGTATTTCGGTACGTTCAATGAGTGATCTTTTCAGAACGGCAGACTTATCTCAAGAGAGTAAAGCTAATCTGCTGCCACACAAAGTTGAGTTTACCGTGAGGGAGCAGAGATGGTATCCTGCACTTTTTTTTAACCTTCTTTATAGGTACTGATATTGCTATACATTCTATCTAACTATAACACCAGAGTCTTAGAATATTAAGGTGCCTTACTGAAAGAATGTTGAAACCCATTGTAACTTTAAAGGTCAAAATGATTATTTCTTATGCCCTAATCCCTTTGAATATTCAAGGATCCTTTTTAAAAATTGTGGATGTACATTCTATCTCCATGTTATCAACTTCTGGTTATAAACAATACACAGGTTTTGAAGTATCCCCACTGAAAACATCTCTTTAATGCTGCTGAAGTTTTGACACCGTGCCCACCAGCAGACTCCCTGTGAGTCGGAAAGACCTGTAAACATAGTTTTGTAAGGAGAGAATTTCACTTTGTGTGTTACTAATGCAGGAACCCTACACACTGTGCTCTCACTTTTGTTGACAAGACAAAGGGAGAGGAAAGCACTGTGGAGCAACATCATTTTCTATAGGAGGAAATTGCTTGAGAGATTAATATTTTGAGCTCTGATTCCCTAATATATTTTGTACAAAGTTGGTTGTGTTTTGTCTTTCCAGAAGTCTAACATATGAATCCCCTGTTCTCCATTTTTTCAAAAAAGATGTACATTTCCTAAATAAAATCAGCTGACAATGAAGAATTTTTTCATGAAAATAAATTCTTAGTAGAGGGGTTTTATTCATTTAATTCTGCAACCCACTGGGTCTTATATCTGCAAAAACAGTATCATGACTTACACTTATAACGAATGCCTTATGCTATCAAGAAAATATAAACTCTTCTCTAGTGTTCTATACTAAAGAAGGCGGAAAGACATGCACCAATTTTAGAAAGAGCTCTACTCCCCAGCAGTTAATGGTTTTAAAATTTACTTCCCGGAACTGTTTTATTAACTACTTGGGAAAATGCAGTAATCTACAACAACTTTCCGTGTCTAATAAACCACTCAATTGCTTCTCAAGTGAATAATCTATTCTGGACATACTGTATAGAATTAAATCAGAGTAAATTTTAGAGTTTCATTCCTGGTTTTGCCATTTCCAAATTATGTGACCCGCAGCAGGTTATTTAAATTCTCTCAAGCTCAGTTTTCTCATGTGGAAACAAAGATAAAAGTGTTTACCTCACAGTGTTGAGGAATGTGCATTGAATGTTCAGTAGCACAGTGCCTGGCACACTATATACATCCTTCATGAATGGCAGATGTTTTACTTTAGATATTTTATTTTAAATGTATTTGGAAGCAATACATGAGTCTCTAAAATTAATTAAAATATCTTGTCCAAAAACTTTGAAGGCATGTCCTCAAAATATAATTAGGATGAAATTCTCAGCACAAAGGTGTAATTTCATCAGTAGTCATAGTCTTGCTTCATCCCTTCATGATCTCCAGAAGTTCAGTAGTCTCCAGAAATCCTTGCTCAAAAGTTAGACTCTGCAGTCCAATGGTTTCCAGGTCACCTTACTGTTCCCCGCCTAAGTCATGTCAGAGCTATTCACAAACAGCCTCAATCTGGACAGAGAGGGCAGCCAGGGAAGGACCTAATGTATTTATAACCAGCAAATATGCAATAGGAAATTTCCATTTAATGAACACATACTATGAACCAGGTACTAGGCTGACTGTAATGGGCTCATGATTTCATTGGCCTAGAGTAATGGGAATGGTTCTAAATCAGACAGCTTTAGGTTGGCTCCTCCCTCCTTAGCCAGATGGCTTTGGGATGCTTTCTTTTCCTAATATTTTAAAATGTGGATGACAACATATGCCCTTCAGAGGGCTGTTGTGAGGGTTAAATGGAATTATGATTGTTATGGGTATTTAGTACACTGTAAGCTTCTTCTTGATCCTCTTCCCTCTTTTGCCTGCTCCAAACTCACAGTCTGCTCCTCCTAGTCTCCCTGGCAGTCTCCTGCTCTGCTGGACTGGAAATAGAGTGCCTCATGGCTCTGACCTTGGTCCTTCTATCTGCATTCTCCCCCTAGGTGGCCACATCCAATCCAGGGTCATAAAACATCACCTAGTTCCTGATGAGAGCTCTAACTTGCACTTTTAGAGAGGGTAAGTAATTGGCCAAAGTCACACAGAAAGGGTCAGATTGGCATAAAACCAACATCTGTCTGACCCTGAAACCCAAACTATTAAAAATGCAGGGAGGAGAGAGAAAAAAAATCAGGTGATTTAGTAATAATTGCCCAAATACCAACTTCAAAACTGAACAAAATGGGAAAGCAACATTTGAGTGTTTACTTGACTTGCTCTATCTGAAGAAATCATGCAGTTTTCCATATGATAGTGAAGCTTATCCTTTAATTAGAATTTTAAAAACAGTTTTTGAAGGTTAAGAGTTCTATCTAAAACTTCACATCATTTTCAAGGAAAATTAATGAAAATTATGAATTGTTATAGCTCACTTATAACAAGCTAGATGAGAACATTATGAAAAATTAGTGAAATTATTATCAGATGGAATAATTAAAGATCAATTGTGAAATAATCACATAATTCTAGCTATACGCTGTATTGCTCTTCATTAATCAAAGATAATCTGGAATTGCAATACTTAATTAAATGCAAAAAAGTGTTTGTGTGTTCTGGCTCTGAAAGGAGATAATTGGAGAGCACAGAAGCTGTACAGTTATCAGCTTTTGCTGATTTTTTTGAGAGTCTAGAAATGTAAATTCTACAGTCAGAACTGTTGAAATCTGACTTAAAATATATACTCTTCTTTTCAATGATGTAATAATATTCTTTCACTCCTGAAAAAAGGCATTTTAATTCATTAGCAAGAAAAAAGTGATGCATTGAATTTTGGCAGACGTATTCGATCTCAAAAGCCTATAGACAAATTCCATCTCATTTTGCTTTCTTCACTGCCAATGTAGTGACCTACTGGCTAAAATCCTCAGTGCTCCTAGAAAGAAGAAGTAATTCATTCTTTCTCTCATTTGTAAAATAAATCTATGTATAATACTCATATCAATCTTTATTTCTCTGTTGGAACTACAGTGTAGTTACATATCAATTTCAAATGCAATTTTTAAAAAAATTACTAAGGTAAAATTTACATACAATAAAATTCCTCTATTTAAGATACATATCAATGAATTTTGATAAGTATATACACTCATGGTATCATCATGACCATCAAGGTATAGAATATCTCAGGAACTTTAAAAAGGTTCTCATGCCCCATCCCAGTTGATTCTGACTATCCCATCCTTGCTCTCAGGCAACCACTGATATGCTGGTTCTGATAAATACAGATAAATTTGTCTCTCCTAGAATTTTATCTAAATGGGAACATACATATCCTGTTATGTCTGGCTTCTTTTGCTCGGCATGATACTTTTGAGATTCATTCCCCCTAACTCCTTTTTGATTCTCAAGTAGTGCTTCATTGAGGCATATGCCACAGTTTGCTTTTTTTTTTTAATATAATTAATTTTATTATCACAGTTTGCTTTTTGATTAACTTTTTGATGTTTGGTTTATTTTCAGTTTTGGACTATTATGAATAAAGCTACTATGAACCTTTGTTAACACATATCTTGTTTATTCATATTGTAATTTGCTTCTCATGTTTTGCATCATTTGTTTTCCCTTGTTCACCATATCAACCAAGTAAAAATCAAGTTCAGAAATGTCTCTGGGATCGAGGAAGATTAGTTGTTATGCTGTATGTAGAATACAGTAAAATAAAGAAATGTCTTTTTTTTTTAAGAAAACACTTTTACGTATTTCCTTCTTTCTTCACATCATGCTTTTGTAATAGGTAGGGAGGATACTATTGTTATTCGTTGCTTACAAATTTTTTAACTGCGTCTTATAGGAGTCGAGTGGTTTGCCCAACACCACACAGCTGATAAGTGCTACCAAGAGCTAAGACAAGAACGTGCTTCATGACTTCTTAAGCTGGTGCAGTTTCCACTCTGCAATGTAAAAACATTTTCACTTCCTTCAGCAATTATGTATAAAGTTCCTTCTGCTTCCCTAACACTGTGTTACTATATAGGAAATCACATAACAACAACAATCTATGTGTAATTGAGAAGACAATACTTGTACATTTAAAAAAAATACCAAGTACGATTGTTAAGACAGTTAAGGTTGTTAGAAACATGTATTCTGTACTGCACTGAAATCAGGTATTGAATTCATAGTTAACTAAATATAGGGGTAGGGAGTTATCTGCAAGAGACTCATTAAGGAAGTGATTTTTGTGCTAGGCTTTGAAAAACAAAAAGTGTAGATTGAGAAAGAGTAGGTGAGAGGAAGAGCCAAGTATGTGTGCCTATGTAATGAGGAGGGATTTGGAATCAGCAGGACCAAGAGGATTTACTTTCAGGTTGAATTTAGAGGCTAGTTCAGAGTATTGTAACCTAGGTATGATGTAATGTAGACCCAGACCAAGGAAAGGAAAAGTCTTCATGTTTTTATAAAAATAGACAAGCAATTACAGGTCTTCCCTGAGTAGTACCCTAATTCAGAGGCATTCAGACAAAATTTCTCTGGAAATGAAATGTTCTTGTGCTAACAGAACCAGGTTATGCAGCCATAGAAATGATTATATAGCTATGCTTTATAGGACTTAATTTTGGCCTGGAATTTAATTCCTTTTGCTACAATTCACCTCCTGTCAATTTACCAAAGGATGCACTGACTTGCTTATTTCAGCTTCGCTCTTTCGAGTATAGTTTAAAATAGCACCCATCAGTCTTAATCTCAACTATTTTACAAAATGTTTCCCAAATTAATACGTGCAGGATTGAATATAGTGACCCTGTAGGGGAATAGGACAAAAATAGCTCACCCATAATTAGAAATGAAATCTTTCATTGAGCAACAGGAAATTGGCCAAACCCAGCAGCTTTTCATGCAATGCTGTGTCAAGAGGTCCTTAAGGCAAGTGCTCCCTAAGTTCTCTGTCCTATTGCCTAGCCGCCTGGCGGCTGCTTTTGTTTTGTTCTGGATTTTTCAGGCTGCCAACTCCAGCCTCATTCACTGTGCCCTCGCGTGTAGGTTTAGATCCTGGTAATTAAATGAACTGTCTTCATAAGCAGACCTCAGTTAAAGGTATGTGTGGGTCCTGGCACATTGCAGACCCCATTCCCCATGAAAACAGTTTCTGCAATACAGAGTAGAGTTGTAACTTTTAATTAATTTGGAAGCCCAAGAGGCCCTTAACCAGAAATTCATGATAATGAATTTAAATGACTCTTGTCTTTCTGAAGTGAGGCCCTTTGGTTCTCAGTCCAGCAACTGTTTCTGTGCATGATCATGGAAGACCCCCCTAAACTTGGCGGGGAGATAAACTTCCAATCCTGTTCCTGTGCATAGTTGTATACATAATAGTCATTTGATTTTAGGCATGTGACTGATCTTTCTCCACCTGAGGTTTGTCACCTGTGGAGTGAAACTAACACTAGTACTTGCCCCAAAGAGTCAAGAAATCATAAATGACGTGATCTCTCTGAAGTGCTGAGTATTGCTCCTGCCATATAATAAGCGCTCAAATGTGGATGACTATTTTTGACCTGGACCTGCTGCTACTGTTGTTTTATTGTTGTATTGTTGCCATTGCTGTTGTTCCTTCAGCCTGAGTATTTAGTAATTTCTTCCAAGGTATTTTCAGTGTTACAGGGAAAACAGAAGTATTAATACCCCAAGGCAGAGTTGTAGAAGTTTTATGTACAGGTACAAGCAATGTTCTACGGAAACAGCAGAAGAAAGAAAATTCTACAGGAACAGTCAGAGATAATTTGACGGGTCAGATACATTAAGGATGAGATCTGAAGGTGAAATTTTTAATTGAACCCCAAAGGCAGGCTGCTGAAAATTTCTAAAGGGAGAAACCCACCAGCAGTTGAGGAAGTTATGTCTGGCAGCAGTGTGGAAAGGAACAGTGTAAAAAAAAAAGTGGAGGGACAGAAAGGAGAGAGCAAACTAGAAATGGTTACTTTTTGTCGATTGTTTCTGTGAGCTTATGGACCAAAGTAGGAGGGAGGCAGAGAAGTAGGACAGGGAGGCTAGAGCGACACATGGAGGGGTGGTGGGAAGCTGCTGGTCTATGTACCACATGCAGTCCATCACCAAGTCCTGTGGTTGAGTGTTCCTCTGACATAAATCTTGGAACTCATCCACTTTTCTTCTTGTCACTGTATTTGAACACTAAACACCATTTCTCACAGTAGACCTCTCTCTGTTTTTCGAACTTTTTTCATTTTCTTGACTCTGAAATATGGCACACTGGTTTTCTGCCAACCCCTCACTCTTCGTGCCCATAGAAGGCTCTGACCATGTCCCTTCCTATCTCCACATTCATCGAATTCCGTGCCTTAAAATACCACCTATTTCCTAATGAGTGCCCCAGTTATACCTTCTTTGTGTAACTTACTCCAAACTCCAGAGTCATGTCCCTAAACTTCCAATCTGAATGTCTATATGGATGTTGTAATAGGCGTGCCAATATTAACATGTTAGCTATCTATTCCTCTCCTAACTTGCTCTTCCTTGGGTCTTTCCATGTCTTAAATGGCACCACATCCACCTCATTGCTGGAGCTCAAGATCTAGACTATTTCCTTGATTTTTTTCTTTCTTCCAAACACCTTAATCATTTCATCACAATGGCTGTCAACATTACCTCCAAAATCTCCCAGTCTTACCTCTGTTCTCCATCTCTACTGCTCTCACTCTGGATTCATCATTGTAACTTGTGCTACAGTAAATATTTATGAACTGGCCTAATTCTGCCTCATCTTAACCTCTGTAATCCAAGAATAACTCAGGAGCCAGAGTCGCTAGTAAAAAACCTAATTCTAATCACACCATTTCCTTTCATGAAAGTCTTCACTTAACATCCAAACCTTTACCCAACATAAAAAGTCTGATTTCTGTGACTTCATCAACTTTTATTCTTGCCTCTTCCACTTTCTCCAGTTACATCAATATTTTTTCATTCCTTAAATACATCAAGTTGTTTCTGTTTACTACACTGTGACTGCTTTTCTTGTCAGTCAATGCTTTGTTTTGATATCCTCTCTGCAAAGCACTTCTCTCCTGCTTTCCCTATCTGAAGTCCCTTCCAACTCTTCCTGAATCACATCACCCTACAGTAACCTGATGGTGTTTTCGGTTCTTTATTCACTCATTCATCCTCACAGTTCCCTCCAGTTAGAACGTCAGCTTTATTAGAGCATAAATCTTGACATTTGTATTTAAAACTTCTTCCCAACATCGGACTGGGATGTAACACATAGTAGCTTCTCAACTAGCAGCATTTAAATAGATGACTCTTTAATACCACCATTCTATATCCACCTCACCATCCTTTCTTACTTGGAATAGAACAAGCCAGTTTGCCATTTATATCACTTTAATATTCACCCCCTCTAATCCTAGGATCTTTTAAATCTGCTTCCCAGTTTCGCATGCCCTGTCTCCCTCGTGAACACATACCATCTGGGATATAACGCACACCTATCTGTCGAGTTCGTCCCCTGCCATTCTTCCCTTAGCTCACTTTGCTGCTGCTTCATATATATATATATATATATATATATTTTTTTTTTTTTTTCCTAAATGCACAAAGACTGCAGGGAGGTTGGCGATGGTCTCACTACATTTTTTAGTCATCAGTATTCAGGAATGCTGTTAGTTCTCTACTCTCATAACCTCAGCATATTGGCTGTGCACTTTGCACCAGGATGTTTTTTCAGGCTCCTTTTTAATTTGTAACGAGAAGGAACGGGAGGCCCAAAGGTGATTACCAGTCAGAGCAGTTCATCATTAAACAGGTCGGAGACTTGTGGCAAATGATGACTGTAAGATGCAGGTCAAATGGATTTTGCACTATTCAGGCTCAGGCTGAATTACAAAAATTAAATAGCACTCTAATTAACCAGTTAGCAAATAATTCAGATCTCTGGAATTCTATCTGATTATGGATTTTTAAAAAATTGTGTAATATACAAATCGCACACACAAAAACCCCACAAAACTGCTCTGGTTGGCTTTCCATATACCGGCTTCAAGGGTGAGAAAACATAACAGATTTTTGCAAAGACAGAAACATTCTTACAGTGAAGGAGATAAAAAAGTGAGTTCTGTTTTTCAAGGAGAATAAAGGATTAACCTAGTGAGGGACGAAAGAAGTTTTGCCTTCCATTTTTAAGCACTGCACATATCCTGACTTGGGCATTTTAGGACTATGCCAGAGGAGTGAAAAGGTTAGGAAGTAAGATGAAAGCAGTATTATATACAAGTTTTAAAACTAAATTTTCCTCACTGATTGCTTTCTGAAGGTATAGGGTAGCCATTCTCCCCCCAAGTATAAGCACACTGGTATGCAATCTAGATGACCTTAACATCTGCTGAATAAAGAGAATGGTTGACATTAGCCACAATTACTTAAATTCCTGATAAGTAACTGCAAAACATTTTATGAAACTTCTAAGAGAGACTTAAGATATGAGAAGGCACTGTGCAAATACGAGAGAAATTTTTAGATGAAGTCTGATTTTACAATTGCACGAAAGACGCATTGGGATATCACCCTGACGTGGGCAAATACAAAAGCTGAGACATGAAGCAGGCACACGTGGGTGTTTTACAAATTAAAGTAAAAATTAACAAAGGAAAAATATAACAAAAATCTGTGGTTCCAAATATCTAAATTTCAAAAGTCAATTAATGTATTTCAATTTAAGGGTTAATTTTATACTTTTTATAATTAGTCACTTCTGTCTTTTAATTTTCTCCTAAAAATAATGAGTCTAATAATAGCTAATATTTATTGAGCTTTCGTTATGTGTCAGGTACTTTGTTAAACACATTCGTTATCCCACTTAAGCTCACAACTTCAGGGAAGTGAGAATTACTATCTGTATTTTACAGATGAGGAAACTGATTCACAAACATAGTAAATTAGCCTAAGAACTCATAGATAATAAGACATTGAGTTATGAATGTAGGTGTTTCTGGCTCTCACAGCCATGTTTTAACCACTAACCTATGCTACCTCTCTAATTTAAATTGTACCTTTTCCATGGAATGAAAAGAATATCTGGTTAATATGAAAACTACTAATATGAATTGCACTTAATAAAGGACTATGGTCATTCATAATGTATCACTAACTTACAATATTATATGACATTAAACTTTGGAGCAGTGGCTTGGGTATCTTTATTTTTTGTCTGATTCAAAATACCATTTGCCTCCAAATCATGATGCTAATGTAGAAAAAGAATTTTATATTTTGCTCTTTTCTGTGTGTAGGTTGTCCTACAAAAATCTACTCACTGGTGCAATCTAGGTTTTAGTCCTCATAAAAGATAGGAAGAGTCATTCATGGATCTTAAAGAATGACATTCTTCATGCTGTATTTTTCTTTATGGCCAGGAAGAGTGTAGGCATTTTATACTCAATTAAAAAAAGGTATTTGATGTTTAAATATGGAGGGAAATTACACTGCAGGTTTTTATCCTCTGTAACCTTATATCCACTGGGTCATTTGTCAGACTAAAACTTTTTTTTCAGAATAAGTTCATCTTAGAAGTAAGCACAAAAATTTTATGGATTTTTAAAAATAACTTTTAAGAATGGATCTCGGTTGTAGGCTTGTAGTTTAGTCTACAACATTAAAAACTGGGTAAGTTATAATATTAGAGCTACTGCTGTGAATTTTCTGTTATAGATAACAATATCTATGGCTCTCTCCACTTAAATGAAGGACTGTTTATCATTCGATAGTTGATCCATTGATGCAATAAACAAATATTTATTGTTTGCTATGTACAAGGTATCCTTCAATTATAAACAATTTAATTTCCTTTTCTTTATGGAGCTAAGTTCTAGTTGTGGAGGGTGAAAGAAGACAAAAAATAGGCATATTTCAAAGAATAAGAATTATTATAAAGAACATGCAACAGGGTGACATATAGAAGTTTCTGATGGGTGAATGTGTGCATTTTTAAAAGGTGGTCAGGAAGGCCTCATTGAATATGTGACATTCAGTCTGAGACCTTTATCATAAGAGTGAGCCATGCAAAGTTCTAGGGGAAGAGCATTCCAGGCAGAAAAAAAAAGGCAAGGACCATAAAATGAAAACATGTATGATGTGTTTGAGGAATAGAAAGAAAACCAGTGTGCCTAGAGTGTAGAAAATGTCAGATGAATGTTGAAACAAAGTAGGAAATATAGTTAGGGGAACAATAGGCCTTGGCAAAAAGTTGAGATGTTATCTTAATTGCAACAAGAAACCTATGGAGGGTGATTTGCAACTTGAATGAATGAATTTGAGGCTTAATGATTTATCTAAGAAATTTGGATTTCATACCTAGAAGTACAGTTTCTGTTGGCCTCTAATGAAAACAAGATATGGAAAAGATTAAGAGGGCTATAAGCTACACTACTGTTGAAACTAGAGTTTAAGCCCTAGTATTCAGAGACCACTCACTGAGATACAGTTTATACATTTCATCACTGTGCCAGGCACTATTTTAGGCACTAGGTTTACAGCTGTGAATAATAAAAGTTTCTTGCCTTATTTTTTAGAGACCATGCCATATATATGGGCTCTTTTAAATAATCAATCTTCCTTATTAGTCTGTAAGCTTCAGGTCTTGACCACATTATTCATCAGTTGTGATTGTGCTAGAACCTATTAAAATGCTTGACGCATAGGTACTCAGTATCATTAATTCACTGAATTATCATGTTAACTTTAATCTCACTGATAAACAGTATTCCATTGTGTGATTGTCTCTTTTTTTTTCCAAAAACCATGCCTATATGCCTATCTTTTAACATAAAGGTAACAGGAAATAATTTATTTTCCAAGAAGACTTTATGTTTTTAGAAGGCTTTGCAAAATTAGTCACTTTATTATCCTCATCCTGTGTCATGCAGACTACCTTAATCCTGTGAGTTTAAACCTCTGTGGCATATATCTATTTTGGACTGAAACCCCCATTGTATTTTTATACCCACCTAAACATGCCTGTTTTGGTTTTTTGCACATCATAAAGGAATCATGAAATGGAGAAACTTTGTTTTTTCCTATTTCCATCTATATATCCTATTAATAAATCTCACTAATTTCTGATCATTATAGAAGGCAGCTTAAAAATACAATTATATTTTATCTTTCTCTGGGCTTTCCCTTCACTCCCTATGCACTGGGTCCAATGAGCTATGGACAGTTTCCCAAAAATGTCATGGTTTTTTCATGATGCCCATTCATCAACACTGAAATGTCTTCTCTCTTCTTATTCTCCTATGTAATTTGTATTCAACCTTTGGACCTTAGATTAATTTTAACCATTTCTAAAATCCTTTGACCTCCTATAAACCTGGGCTAGCTGCCTGTGTTTCTCCCATTAACAACTTTACCACATGCTATTGTAATTCCTGTATACTCTCAGTTCCATTTGCTAGACTTTAAGCTCCCAAAGGGCTGGGACTAGATCTTAATTACAATTCTAACTCCTAACCCAGTGACTACCAAATAATGAACCTTTAACAAAATCTATTGAGTGAATGAATAAATGGATAGATAAATCAGCTGTCATTTTCTAAGGTAGATCATAATTTGTTCTCATTGACTTGCACATTTAAAAATGCTTTGTTCATACATGCGATTTTCCCAGTCTCCTGAGTTCTATTTTTAAATTTTTCTTTTATTTTGTATAATTTGATACCTAGAATATTACTTTAGAGCAATACAGCTTTTAAGTCTGAGGTAAAAAAGAGAGAAGATGATCTAAATCTGCACTTAGGACCCATTTCTTAGGAAAAGCAGAGAGGAATGAGTACTGGTTGAGGATCTAAGAGCAGGCACATGTCATTAAGAAAGAGAGCGGGGCATCATTTCCACATTCACTTTTATTCCTCTGATATTCCAGCTTGCAAAAGCTCTGGCTTCATTGTTGACAGTCAGTCTGTAAGAACTGTGGTTTCTACTGCCTTTATGTAGGAAATCAGTGTGGCTGTATAAGAAGGAGTGAGAAATAGTGTTTTCGTCTCATGAATAAAAACTGTGTATCTTGATGTTGCTGGCAAAGAGCTGAAGTTGCTAAACCAATGATACACTCCCAGGGAAATATAGGTGAAAAAGATACTTACCATTTTTTTCTTTTTTTTCCCCCTCTCCTGGCTTTTTATCAGTATTCAATTCAACCCAAGGAACCAGGAACCAAGGAGGAAGGAAGTAATTGACATTCAAAGCCTCTATTTTTAGACACTTTTACACTTTCTTTTGCTTCTAACTAGCAAGGATTTTTCCAAACAAGCTTTTAATTAGCAGGTGAGTTTAATTGATATGTGGGCTTCTCAGAAGGGGAAAGGACCTCAGTGTGGAGAAGGAGGGGGGAGGGACTCCATCACTCTCACTCACAATAGAAGACCATTAATTCATTTGCACCTGGATGTTTTAAAGGATCAATTTACTGTAGCAAAGAAAGTAGGCAGAGAATCAAAAGGTTGGAATCTGTCAGAGAAGAAAGAGAGGCACTATAATTTAACATGTTATGTGGATGATTTAAAACCTGGAAAGATATTGCTACTGATGTCCAAATACAGAAACTAACCTATTTGCATATAGTCAGGTGCTGTCCAAGTGCTGAGAAAAGATTGATGTTTCTAAATCAATGAGGTGAATTTTTTAAAGTTTTTAGTTTTCAGGAAAGTAAAAAACAATCCAAAACACATTTAAATTATTTTCATTGGTGTTAAAAGAGTATTTTAATTATATAATTGGATATGATGATGTTTTAAAAGTTGAATCTGAAGTAGTCCTGTTTTTTTAATGGGGGCAGGAGAAGACACACAGCCTGTGTTCAATTTTTTAAAGAGGGAGGTTGCAGGAAGCATAGGAAGGTGTATACATCATGAATCGGAAACCACTGCAATAGCTACCAATACTGACTAATGCAGGTAGAAGAACAAAAGAAAAAGTTAAAAACATATTGGCTATTTCACAGAATCAAAAAATGACTGAACAAGCAAGCCTCGCAAAAGGATAGAAACTAGAAGTTCTGAAATCTAGGTAGCAGAAAGTAATCGAGGGTCTCTTCAAGAATCTGCCAGAAGAATGACTCAGGAAATGGGATCTGATCTCTGAAGCTTGATTCATAGGTACACCACTGATAGAGGAGGTGAGATCCTTCAGTTCTACCAATGTCATCTGTGGTGAGGGAGAAAGAGTACATCAAGAAAAAACTCTAGATGCTGCTACAACTTTAGATCTACTCTAAAACTTTATGTATTTGTATAAATGCACAACACACACACACACAGCATATAGCCTACACATATGTAGATATACATTGTTACAAAATTATAATTACCAGATTTTCTTCCAGTATTCCAGCACAATACTGCATGCCTGCTTCAAAATGATATAGGTGTTGAATGGGCATGTTGAAACTGTGCCATATCAGACCTTGTTAAAGGGCATATTCTCCATTAGCTGGAGTGGAAGTTCACCTTCCAGAGAGAAAATTCTCCTTTGATTCCCTGCAGCTAGCAACCTTAAAAAAATGGCTGAACTTCACCCTTTAAGATGATTTTTTCAGATTATTTTATGTTTATTCTTTAAAAAGCCTTAAATAATTGCCTGAACCCTGCTGAGTTCACCACAGAACTGTCAGAGACTTGTATTTATTGGACAAATGGTAGTTACATATAACACAGAGTCTTAGAAGAGAAGATGGCTACATAAACATCTCTTACCCTTAAACTTCTGCTGTAATGATAAACCCAAACTGAGATTTTTAGTAAGTGTTGTTATAGGAGAAAATAATTATTTGCTTATAATAGGAAGGAATAATTCATTATTTTAAAAAGAACCCCCTCTTTAGGATAAATTTTGGAGACTCAATACTTATCCTAGAGAATATACGGATGGCTTGACTTAACGATTTTTCATCTTAATAATGGCACAAAAGCAATGCACATCCAGTAGAAACTACTTCAGTTGTAAATTTTGATCTTTTCCTGGGCTTGTAATATATGGAACAATACTCTCTTGTGGTGCTGGGCTGCAGAAATCCCAGTCAGCCATGGGACCATGAGGGTAAACAAGCAAAGCAATTAAACCATCCTGTACCCATACAGCCATTCTGTTTTTCACTTTCAGCACCATATTGAATAAATTACATGAGATATTCAACACTGTAGAATAGGCTTTGTGTTATGTGGTTTTGCCCAACTGTAGACTAATGGAAGTGTTCTGAGCATGTTTAAGACAGGCTAAGCTAAGCTGTGATGTTCGGTAGGTTAGGTGTATTAAATGCTTTTTGAATTGGAATATTTTCAACGTATGGTGGGTTTATGGGGACATAGCCCCTCCTAACTTGAAGAAGATCTGTATTTTCTTTATTAGGAAACATAATGAGTGAGGATGTTTTGAAGACTGTTGCCTGACCTCATGGAAATTCTTTACTATCTTTGGCAGAGTATTTAAATTCATAACTTGTATTATGAATCTTAAGTTTAGACACTTTGTGTACTTGTAAGAGAAATCTGAAAAGAACACCATATCCAGTTACACTTCTGCCTTGTATGATTTGTGGTCCTCTCTTTGTATCCTTCTCTAGAATGTTAGTAATGTGAGCTCACATAGCAAGCAGCTACCCGAGTGTGGTGTGTGCTGCTGATGGGGAAGGTAATGAAAATCAGAACCCTTGAATGCTGTAATTGGTGATCCAGCCTCCTAGACTACTGAAAATTAATTGGCCAGATGTTCCCTACCCAACTGTTATGGGGGATAATGTAGAAGACCGAGTTCTCACCTTCCCCAGGTGTGCACATTTGAACAGAGAAAAGTGATTATGAGTGACATGATGACAGGTGCAGTGCCCATGTTCCACAGTGCCCTTGTGTATCTGTTATGTATTTAGGATTTTCCCTTGAGGCACTTCAGAGATTAAAAAAAATAGACAAGAACCAAAACCAAAAGATCCTTAACATAGAAAAAGAAAGCTTGGAACTTGTGAATATTATATTATGTATATATTAATTGTATTGTTAAAAAGTTACATCTATGTCTGTCACTGTTAGCTCTTTTAAAATAATGTTTCAGGCCCTTTACTAAGGACTTTACATTTTGTGACTAATCTTCACAGTTTAGAGGTGGGTACTTACATCATCTCTACTTTTAGATAAGTCAACTGACATTCAGAGCAATGGAATCAACCTCTCACAGTTACACAGGATATGAGAGGATGTAATATCAGAGCTCATGGGCTCACCTACAAAGCTAAATAGTTCTCAAAATAGCAGGTTTATTCACCTCTCCAAGACACAATCACAAGCCCATTACCTGCATTATCTCATTTAATCCTCATAACCACCAAGAGCGTTACAAAATACTGTCCTTATTTCATAAAAGAAGATATCCATGATATAGAATTTGATGAGCCTGACTGAAGTCGCATGCTATTACAGAACAGAGAAGGTGCTCAAATTTAGTCTTCTCTGACTCCAGAGCCCAGGCATTATCCCCAGTGAAGCAGTGCTACAGAAAGGATATATCTTCTGGGTGTGAAAATATAATATTACTTTGATTTCAGTCTGATTTCCTGTATTGTCCTTATACCCATGTTTACATTCACAGCAAACGTGATTATCCACCTTCCTCTCTCCTGCAATGTTTCCCAGAGCTTCAGTTCTGAATGGGGCCCAAGCATCCCCTGATTATTCTATGCAATTGCCCTCTAGGACTATTTAGGAAGAAAATGTTGTTCTAATAAAACAGCATAGCTGTCTCAAAGAGCTTTTAATCCATCTTTTTAAGAGATATGGACTTTCTAAAGTAATGTCACCCCCATTTGTCTTATCTGAAAGAAGATATTTCAAAACCGGAGCACCTATCATAATAAACCATTAAGATGACTCCAGCCTTTCAGTTTATTTTTAGGATTTCATATTTCACCAATGTTGTTATATATAATTCATGGTAGTGGGATATGATGGGATATGACAGTTATCTCATTTGTGAAGAAAGACCAAATAACTCATTGTCTCACATCTACAAATAAATTATTCTGGCTCCCAAGCATATAGTTCTGTTTTGTTAGCTTCCTTATCTTTAATGGATTTTCTTTTCTCCATTAATACTTTTTGCAAAAGACTATGACCCTTAAATATCAATGTAGCGATTGTAAAAGATGGAAAATTCCTAGAAACTAGCCTCGCTGATCTAAAAATGAAGCATCAACAAAGCAGTCTATGATTCTGGAAGTAAAAAGAGGCCTTGAGTGATATTTTGTAGGATTTAATTCAGTGTTTTAGTCACAAGTCAAACACATGAAGAGAAAGTCTGAGTTTTTCCTGCCCTTTGAGCAGATGCCATCTGTTTCAGCTCAAAAAAGCCCTCAGGTTCTATTTCTCCATCTTTCACCAACTTCAGAGGGTCCTATATTTGATTCTGATATTACAGAGCTACACCTGAGTCTAGAACTTCTGAAATTAAATTTGGGGGTCTTACTGCAGTACTTCAGTCCATAATGCATTTGAACATATGCATGAATATAAGTAAATGAAAATTTTCCCTAATTAAGTTGTATTAAATTGAGAGTATATATGCCTCACTAATTTTTTGTCTGTATTTGTACCTCCTATTCATCCTAAACATGCCTATTTCCTATGGTTTTTAATTTTACCCGGTGTGAATTTTAGTCCATGGTGTCCTAGTTGATTAACCTCGAGGAGAGATATTTCCTATTCTTCCTTGTTTTCTTAATTTGTTAGACATTCATAAAAGCAGTCAATAACTATTTATCACATTGAAGTGAAATTAATGTAATGCTTTTCAAGAAACAGCAACAGTCCCATGTTACCTTGTTAAAGATACAGATCAATGCCTGAGAAGAAAATGGCTAGTAAGGAAGCATTTTGAGGGGATGCCAACCTTGGTTCCTTTCTTCTACCCTCAGAAAAATTTCCGTGGGAAATAGTATGATGATACATTTTTAAGCCTTTCATTATGAAAATTTCTAACCACAGGTTCATAGAATGATGAAAGATATATATAACTTACATACATGTTTTTACCACAAACTTAAGTAAATGATAGATGGATGTAGCACATGGGTGTGTTGTGTTTGCTCTGTGTGTGTGTGTGTGTGTGTGTGTGTGTGTGTGTGTGTGTGTGCAGGGACACTCATTGCATCAGGAAGCACTGATAGCTTAGCTCTAATCTTTTATGAGGAAATATGTAGGGCAAAGGAAAAAAGAAAATCCAAGTTAATAGTCCCAGTATCAGCAGTGACCACACCTCAGCTGGACTTGCTGGACTTCGATATCATCTGAGTGCAAAGCTACTAATAATTCAGAAAGTTAGGTGGCCACTGGCCTCCACTAAGTTTCCCAGAGAGAACTTTTTAGAGCCCGTTGCAACGGAGAGTTTTAGAGTGGTGAGAGAGTCCAGCTAGCGTCCTTTTCATAACATGTTTTGAGACAGTCAGTTGTTAAATACTTGATCATTTTGTATTAATTCTGGTTACTTCTCAGTAATCAGATGATTAAGATAAGTATACATGCAGTGATCTTCAACAGATTCTACAAAATTTGTTTACTTGGACCTGTAGAAGCCACTGGAATTCTACTGCTCACTGCTTTCAATATTTACCATAAAGATTGAAAGGTGGAAAACTGCAGAGATAGAATTAGATGAAGATATAAAATCAAAGCATTTTAGGAAGGGTGGTAATGGAGCTGAACACATTGTCTTTGAGGTGCTAGTTCCTCTGGCAGGCATTTTATATCCCTGATCTCATTTAACTCATCCTTAGAGAAAGATTGCTTATCTCTAGTTTCCAGATGAGGAAACTAAAATTCCAAGTGATGAAGTGACTTGCCAGTGCATTTACTCCTAGGAAGCTTCTCTTTCCCCATCAGACTTGCAGGCAGGTATCCCTGTCTGCCATCTCCTCCTCCCCCAGTCCTTGAAGTCGATCCATGACGACTGGAACTGTGTGAATCTTATTTATTACTGTACCAGAAAGCCTGACACATTCATTCAATAGTTTCAACAAATATTTATTAACTGCACAACATATGCCAGCCCACTAAAGAAATAATTAACAAAAATGAGCAACAATCCTTGTCTTCAAAGGACTGACATTCTAGTGTAAGGGGACAAAGAACAAGCATAAAAATTATGTAAAATATGCAGTATGTTAAGTGGAGAAAGGTGTGCTTTGGTTAGGGGTATCTTACCAGTGTGATACTTGAACCATGACCTGGGAGGCAAAGGAGGGAGCCATGAGGACAGGTCAGAGGTCAGAGGGCTCCAAGCAGAGGAAACAGCCAGTGTGTAGGCATGGGGGAAAGGGACTGATGTCTGATGGAGCAAGGAAGCCAGTGTGGCTGGAGAGGAGTGAATGAGAGAGAGAAGGGGGCGTTTCAGATTAAGAGAGGTAGTGGGTAGAGGATGGCACAATACTTCTTGGCCCTTGCAGGCAATTCATGGTGAGTGAGATGGGTAGCCAAAGAGCACGACGGGGTCTGACTTCCCTCCTCCTGGGATGATGACAGACTGCTGTGTCGAGAAGAGACTGAAAGAGGTCAGCAATGGAAGCAGGGAGAATGTTTAGACAGTATTCAAATAATTAAGGGAAACATAATCACATATGGCTTAAAAGTGAGGGTGGGAAGCAGTGAAGGTGATGAGTCGTGGGACTCTGGATGCATAATTTGAAGGCACATATAACATCATAGATATGGGGTGTGAGTGGAAAAGGCAAGTCTAGGATGACCTCAAAGACTGTGGCCTGAGCAACTGGAAAGATGGATGAACAAGTAACATAGAGATGGTTTGTTCCAAAACAACATGTTTTGTGGAGAAGATTTGGAGCTGGGTTTTGGGCCTGCTAAATTTGACATGCCTATTAAACATCGTACCTGAATGGTTAGTCTGGCAATTGGATATCCTACTCATCTGGAATCCACAGGAGAGTTCAGGGCTTGGGATGTGAATATGGTGTCAGTGCTGTAAAGATTGTATCCAAATTCATGGGATTGGATGAAACTCCCTGGGGGTTAGTGAGGGCCTGGTAGATATTAGTTGGTAGTTTAGTTTGGAATTATCAGCATATGAATGAATAGATATGTGCATCAGAAGTGAGATAGGAAGAAACCTAGCTTATCTGACATCAGGACACTGTGTATCCTCCTCTTTGTGTAGTTCCAGGTTTTTAGTTGACATCAAGAGAAAGCCTCTGGTTATTTTAAGCAGCAACAGTGACAAAGGAATTTGTTTAAAAGGTATTGGTGCACGTAAAGAAGTGTTTTTGAGAACCAGACTTGAATGCTGTATAAGTCAGAAATAAGGACTATAATTACATAGCTATTATGAAGAATTATTGATATGTCAGATTTAGCAATAGGATAATGACAATGGTAATAATGACATTTGATATCAAGGAAAGGGAGTCATTTTTAATGAACACCTACCATGTGGCAGAACATTAGATCTATTAACCTTTAATCTTCACACCAGTTGTGTGAAATACATACTATTCTCACTTTATTCATGAAGAAACTGACAGTCAGAGGTGTTCATTAATTCTCCTAGGTCACAGGAATGGTGAGCACCAGAATCTGGATTCTGATCCAAACGCATTCCAAACCCATGTTTTTCCCATTTTACAAAACTGCCTTTCCAAAGCAACATGTAGGCGCAGCCGTTCAGAAAAGGCCTCAAATTCTTTTCAGAACACAGTGAGGTAGGCAGGGCTGATGGTTTATCTTGTCTAATAGAAAGGAAAACTGGAGCTAAATGATCTGGCCCACCTCTACAACCTCTAAAAGCAGATGTGAGATTTGGCTAAGATTGAGTCCCAGCTTTCACACCACTCCTCTGAACTAGGTTTAGCAAAGGTAATGATGACCCTCATGAAAATGTCTCTAATTTACTCTTTGAAAAACTATTTTCAATTTGTTGATTGCCTTCAATCACCAATATATGTGAACGTACTAAACACCTATATTTATTGATTACAAAGTTGGGTTTTTTTTTTCAGTAATATAATGGTACCTCTTTAGGCATTTCTGCTCAACTTAAATCCTAATTGCTATACCATTTTCTTCTAGTAGCATATAATTGCTCTGTATTCTAATAGTTTTCACTTTTCACTTGATTTTTATTTAATGTTTTCCTAATTGCTTTTTTCCTCCCAAAACCACTCTTGTTTGGAAATAAGGAGCCCTCTCTGTTTCCTTAGGTTCTGTCATTCTGATGTGGAGAATTAATCTCTGTTGTCAATACAATATTTCTCTGCCTGCTTTGTCATTTATTTGTGTATTGGATTGTCTTTCACTTTATTTCTCTGGTCCCTTTCTTTCAAATCTTTAAAAAATTTATTTCTCCCAACTAAATCATTTCACTTCAGCAGAATGAGATTTCACTTGCTTTTTCTCCTTCAGCCTGTTATGTTTATCACGAGATTAACATCTTTATTTTTTGCCTCTGAAGTCTCTTGAACATTGTCTCTCAGTCATTTTTATTTTCCCTCTTGTTTCCGTGGTTCTGTGTTGTTAAAATTCTTCATGGTTTGTTCTCCAACTATCTTTTAGTTTGTCCTGTTTTTCTACATCAGCTTCTTAGGAGGTTTTATTCTTCAATTTTTTACATGATGATATCAGAAATCTTTGCTGCTAGGTACAGTCTAAGAATTATAAGTCCTCTGCTCTGTTCCGCTCTCTGCACATGTTTATTAGTAAGTGGATAGTGTTGGAAGAGGTTCTATTCTTATACCAGGCTTGTCCAGAGCTATATATATTAAAGAAAGTACTTCAATCTAAAAGAAACTATATCTCAAAATAAGATTGAGTTTTATAGAAACTTACTGTTATTCAAGGAGTCTTGGCAACCCACAACAAATATTTTTCTGAATTATTACTTCATATTTACTTATTTTAAGCTTTGATTAATATTTTTAAAATAAAATGTTCATCAGCATACAATAGACATTTTGCAGTTTATATTTAACTTTACTGAAAAGTATTGATAAACTGGACACCTCTTGGGTGTGGTGGAGTTAGCTGAGTCTTGAAGTTAAACATTTGAGTTTGAATCCTGTTTTCACCTCCTTCCTGAGTATGGCCTTTGGATGCATTAATTTTTTTTTCTCAGCCTCAAGTTTCTCTTTTTCTTAAAATTTGGGTAGTTGTATCTGCTCTATGGATAGATGAAAAATTAAATGTGACACCATCTATAAATGTTTCAATACAGGGGCTAACTTATTGTAGGTGTTCAATAACATGTAGCCATTATTGGTATTATTTTATGTAAAATATTAAGTTATAGTCTTCTGTTCTAATTTGAAATTATTTGCAGAAATAGCAATGACCTTTCTTCCATCTCTTCAGTTCAAGAACATGTGATTTATTTCTATTAAATGCTCATTATTTTTTATAGTTATTATTTGAATAGTTACTTGTCCTGATAAGAAAAATACATAACAATCTAGAGAAGAAGATTTGGTAGCTAAAAGAGTTTGCCTTAAAAATGATTAAATATTTCTTGATTACGTCATCACAAAGTAAGGAGTTTATGTAACCTCATGGAGTTTGAATGATGAGGATAAGACAATTCCCTAGTTCTTATAGAAGCCCTCTGCTGGTGGAATCCTCAATAATTTCCATTAAAATTAGCTAGAGTGTAACATGAATAAGAGTTCCATTCTTGAAAGTCAGGGTTTTTTGAAAAGGGAATTAAATTCTGACTCTGAAAGTATTTGTCTTCCCAGTCAACTCCAACTGTATACAAAACCTTTAACATCTGGCCTGCCCTCCCTCTTGAGAGTTGTTCTAGAGGAAGGCTGAAATCGATACATCCTCTCACCTCAACTTCAACAAGTCAAAACATCTCTATCCTTTCTGGCCACTCACTTCCCAGTGCAATCCTCTACCTGCATTTTTTAATGGGTGCCAGTGGTCTCATTATCTTACTATGTCCTTTACATCATCTTCAATGCTGTCATTCAATATTTCTCTCCATTCTTGTATTTTAATCCCCTTGATTTCTACTTTGGGCCTTTAACTGACATTCTTACATGTGCATTTGACATTCCACTTGATTTAGTATTAATAAAACTCTGGTAAGCACTTTCAAATAATGTATCTGGGTCTAATGATCAAAATCATAAACAAATAAATTTAACATGTCTAAAACCTAGAACTTCTAAATATTTGTAAAGGATGCCATAAAGCCAGCACATATGCAGAAACATAACATTTCCCACCCTTCTGTTAACTACTAGGATTCATTAAACGCTCTTTTTAAGATGAAATGTTTGGAAGCCCAAAGACTTTCATCAGTTCCTTCCTTAGTCTGGCTCTGTAGTTCTAAAAATTTTGTCTGTTGGGAATTTATTCTTTAAGGTTGTACATATCACCATCACATGAGATGTACATATCACCATCACATGACACATCATCCCCCTCATAATTAGAGGGAGAAAAGTAGAAATGCCATCGTTATGTTATTATGCGTCAGATACTCAAGATTTTATAACCATTGTATTCTGTAATCTTCACAAATACTACTTCACTCCTCATTTGATAGAAAAGAAACCCAAAACTGAGAAATATTAGGTCAGTTTCCCCCCAAAACACAAAGTGGATTTGAGCCCACATGTGTTTCACTTCAGAGTCTTGAATCTTTACGGCGTAACGCTGCCTCTGTGTGCAGATATGCTGCTCTATGTGATCACAACAAAATTATTTTTCTTACATATAAAAAAATAAAAACTTTAAGAAAAAATGAAGTTTCTAAGACTAAAAGTCAAACTCTGTATTAAGGAAACTCTAGTGAATCATTATTTTGGAAAGGTAGACATGCTCATAAGAGTAATAATTAAGGTTCACACCACTATGATGCTTACCACATGCCAGGTAGTGTTCTAAGTGTTATATACATGGACTCATTTCACACTCACAATAACTCCATAGGAGAAATACTATAACATTTTACAGATGTGCAAAACTGAGAAACAGATGAATTTAATGATCAAACTAAGGCTGTTGGAATGCCTCAGCCTATAAGAGAACACTACATTATATATATAAAACTACTTTCTAACCTTCTATTTTTATACATTTTTCTTAGTAAAACCACAGTGTACTTACCTTGGCCATAACATGGCATTTAATGTGAAATCAGCAGCTCAGAAACGGGGGTGGGGGTAACTCTTGAGCCAGTTTTGTTTGCAGAAGCAAGGCACTAACTTTAATTAACTTTAACTGGGACTGCTTATAGCTCCATGTGAGAAGAGACACAAAAAGGCCCATTAACTCTGAACATCATTTCCGTATTTTTGCCTCTGTATGCCCTCAAGATAGTACTTTTTCCCTGCTGTTCTCTGATTTTTGTCTCTTTTTTCATTTTTTAAAAATGTATTAGCAAAGGGTGTGAGCCTAAAATTAGTCATGTATCCACTGTAGCCCTTTTTGTTCATCTAAATACATTATTTCTGGGGAAATGGTAGAGAATTTTGATGAAAATTATATTTTAAAGGTGGAAAAACCTTGGTTTTAGAAATCCCTTCACCCAGTTTATGGGTAATTATTTGGTCTTTATTTTTTTCTGAATGTATGTGAGTTTGTGTGTTTTAAAGATATTTTTTCACCAACTTTAACTCTGAAGTAATTGTCTTAAATATGTGAACAGCAGAATCTTGGCGTCTCTGTAACACATACCTATCTGCCCAAAGTTTGGTAATATTGAATGAAAACTGCTAATTTTGAAATATTTAAATGTAGTTGTAAAAACCTGCTACATAATTCCACATGCAAACATTTTCTGAAAGCTAGCATTTAAAATTACTTTCTACTATTTTTGTGACTCTAGATTTTGAAGAAATGCTTCTGTGATAGCTGAAGCGAGACATTTAGCAGCCACTGTCCTTTTTGTATTCTGTGCCAGGCGCTAGGACTCCTTTCCTCTTGAAAGTTGTATCATGTACAAGGCTATTAACATTATGAGGATAGGCTGAAGCATGAATAAATTGTGAGACTTACTGATGATGTCATTACATTGGTCAATAAAATACAAAGAAGGAAGGGCTTCCCACGCTACCAGGCTCAGCTAACTAAGTCAGGATACATGAGCAATTAACTCTTTAATTAAGATGAATGGGTGACATTAGCCCTCCTTAAACTCTGCTCGTCAGCATTTACAAATAGAAAAAGATGGATGTCTCCTTCCCAAGAAATGTAGGTTTTATTTTTCATTCATTGACACAGTCTCATTCTTCCTACTTTGTAAACAGAGTCACCCAAGTATATGACTGGTCATATTTTAACAGATTCATTTCATCAGTTATATCACTTACTATTTAAAGACCTATATTGGAATATACTAGGTTTTTTGGGAAGCCAACTTTATCTCTATTATTACGGACCACAATTGCTTTGCCTATTTACCCACTTCACACAAGGAAGATTCATGTCAGAATCTCATAGAGGAATGCAGCACAGCATGGAAACAGCATCAATCCATTTGTTCTTCCAACAGCTATTCTTTGTTACTTCCTACTTTTCCAGTAACTTAGTTGAGGACTGGAAGTCTGGAGATAAATGTTTCAGTTCTTCTGGCTCTAGACAAGGGTGTCTTCAAACTTCCATTTCCTCATCTGTAAAATTTGGCTACTGGAGTAGTTGACCCTGTAATTTAATAATACTTAACACAATATAAAGGAAAAGAAAGGTAGGAATTATTGCAGGAACAAAGTGTCTAAACCAAGATCTGAGAAATATAAGGTAATTCTCTAACATTATCATCTCAACATGTAAACACACAATATATATACACATATACATGATTATATGATCTATTTTATATATGACTACTTTGTTTTTTTTTTGTACCAAGTCTTTGGGATCTTAGAGCACACTTAATTTCAGACTAGTTCAAAAGCCACATAAGCCAGTGGCTACCATATTAGTACATTTTTAGTATTAATGACTATAAGAAGAAATACAAGTATATCTCTTAAATATTTTTCAATTTAGTCTAAATTTCTAAAACAAAAATTTTCACAGTGTTTGTTTTCACCAATTTTAAAACTCAAGAAAACTATCCAAAAAATAAATAACCAAACTTGCATTGTCCTAGGCAGTAGAATTTCTCTGAATGAATATGGCTTTTTATAAAGGGATAATCACTATTAAGCAAATCCATTTACCACTATGTGGCCTAAAATGAGAAGATCCAACTTGCAGAAAAGAGATAATGTCCTATTAACTTCCCCTCTATAAATGATAAGTAGTGTGTAGTCTTTGAAAGTCTTTATAAGACCCTTAGCCTACAGGGTTAGTGATACTGATGGAGCAAAAGTTCTAATCAATATACAGGTACTATCTATACCATATAGAAATACACCATGTAAACTGAATCTTACTTCATTATTTACTTTATTTCTTAACTTTTTCATTTATGTTTTAAATGGAAATCTTTGAATTTCAGGGATAGTGACATGTCCATCTTTTCATACATAGCATATACTACCTTAGTTGATCCCATTTTTCTGGTTTAACTGGACTCAATAAATATTTATTGAGTTAAGAAATATACTGAAGCATAGAAAAATATTTTGTTTAGAGATTATAGATCTTGATCCTTGCAGCTTTTTCTTCTCACAGTATCTGAATTTTTTTTTCAATTTTAGATAACTTTGTCTAATAGGTAAAAATTATAACACTAATAATAATGTTAATCAAGTTATATTTAACTTTTACTAAATGCTAGGTATTCTGACACCAGTGTTATATATTTAAATAATATAACTTGGATCTGTATGTATTAAAAAAACTAACTGAAAAGCAACTGATTCTAAAGAACCTCTCCCCTTTATAAATACTAAGGAAATTTAAAGATTCTTTTTTTTTCTATATGAATGAATGTGTATTATTGATTGACATTACCCAGAACAGGATCTAGAATATAGAAAGCATTCAGCAAGTATTTGTTGAAGAAATTATTTAACTACAAGTTTTCAAGTAAGACATTTATTCAGGAATATCTACTGAGGCTTTCCATATGATAGGAACTTATTAAAGTAAACAAAATGAATATTCAAAAAATGAAATCTTTCTATGTAATGGACCCTTTACTAAGTAAAAATATACTTATGAAAAAATAGTCAAACATAGTTCTCCATCATATGGGGAGCTCACAGCTTAGTGGATGAAATAGATATCCAAATGATTCTAAGACCACATTATAAAATGCTTCTGTAAGAAATATGGAAAATTAAGTCTTCTGGGGATAGTGAAGGACACAGGAAAAGTGACATTCTAGGTGAGTTTAAAAGAAGTGGACATTTTCCAGGTATGAATGTTATATAAAGGGACACCGAAATGGGAGAGCACATAGTAAGCTCTTTTTCAAGAAGGTTGTGAGCTGAAGAATAAACCCATAGTAGAAAGTGTCAAGATCTGAGGGTGGAAATACAAATATATGTATATCTCATATAGAATTTGATCTTTGACGTACAGGTAATGGGAAGTGATTGGAGGTTTTTAAGTTAAGACATGAAATCAGATTTGAGTTTTACATACAATAAATATGGCATCAAAAGAGTGGATGATTTAAGAAAGTAAGACTCTAGCCATTGTAATAATCAAGGGTTAAGGTAATGATGGTCCAAGTAAGCCTGGAGGGGTAGATGTGACCTAGGAAAAGACTTCAAAACCATTTCTAAGGCAGATTTCACAAGACTTGCTAAAGGTAGGTAACAGAAAGGGATACATCAAATATAGCTCTAAGTGCTGTAAACCGGGTGAAACCTTAAAACTACCCAGGACTTAATTTAATCATTTTTGTTGGTTTCAAGGCACTTTCAGGATTTAGTAATATTCCCTGTCAACTATTTGGGCAGTAGTTTATTGGAATGTCATGGAAATGCCCTGAACAGAGAGTAAGGAAAGCTAATATACCACCTCTGCAAATAATGCACAAGATTCGAATCATTCTGAACAGATCAGACACAAGTGGAAGAACCAATCTCTATACAGCCTTTGGCTATGAAGAAGTCATTTGACTTCCCTAAGTCTGATACTTCTTTATGGTATGGTGTTTGCAGGAAAATTATAATTAAGAATATGTATGTTTTAAAAATAAGTCACAGTAAGTGTTTTAGAAGCAAGATTTTGAAATTATCCCACTGTTCCAAGAAATATAAAAATTAGTGAGGATTTTAACAAGATTAGGGAACATAAAACAAAGCTATCTATGCTTTCTCTCACACACCCAACCCAAGAAAAGACTGAAGATACCAAAAGACTGTTAAAACTATCCTGTTGCAAATCTCCCCCAAAGAAAAAGATAATTAAAAGTTCAGGCTAAGCAACATCACAAATTGTCAATTTTTTTTAATCTATGGTAATATATAAATGAGTCATCATTATGTCCCTAATGACATATCATGATATTACATTTTGGGTTGTGGGAATATAGACCAGTAGCTTGAACCAAGAATCTTTTGTTCTCCAGAAGACATTTGGCAGTTTTTGGTTGTCATGACGGATGGTTGCTGGGATCTACTAGACAGTGACCAGGGATGCTGCAAAAATGTAACAGGGCATAGGACAGTCCTCCTCCACCCCCACCCCACCCCCACCACCAAAAGGCTGTCTGGTCTGCAGTGTCAGCTGTGCTGGCATTCTCTGAGAAAGTCTGATAGGCACCATGGTTGAAGCTTCTCAGGCATCTCCGAGAGGTGCTATCATAACTTTTAGAGTTATTTAATTCTGAATTACAACATAATCAGGTGAGGCTATTCAAGAATGAAGCATTCTGTGACCTTCAAATGGAAGATGGAAATAAAAGTCTATGTTACTCTGTATTTCTCTATCAGGAAGCATGTTTTCCCTGTTTGTAAAACCAATTTTATTTGAAGTCATTCATATGTCATTTAGCATTTTTCCGAGGAAACGGCTTTAAAGAAGTCTAAGTTGAAGTTGTAATACCATTAAAATCTGAACACAGAGGTTGGCATAGTATCCTAATTGGAAGTGATAACCTCTAGCATGGTCCATTTATATCTATCTGTTGAGAAAAGTGAACTTCACTTTAGAGCTGGGGTCACAAACTTAAATGCTTATGACCAGGCTGACGTTCAGCACCAAGTATGGCCACTTTCACAGCAGTTCAAACACTCACACTCCCCAGAGAGCCCCAAGTTGCTCCAGGTGCCCTGGGTTATTTCTGAGGACCCCTCTCACCACTATGCCTGCAGTTCCATGACAAAGAGGTAAGCTTGCAGCACATCAGGGAGCCCCAGCTCACCTTTCTAAGTACAAAACCAGGCCCTGCAATCGTTTCAGCTGGTTGGGACCCAAGCCATACCTGCTGTTACATATCTACCAGACCAGGTAGAGTAGTAAATGGGTGAATAGTCCAGATATAGGATGCTATAGGAATGATGAGAATGAGCCTCAATGTAGAACGAACACTCAGGAGCAATGGGGCCAGTGGGCACTGGATAGCTCACGCTACCTAAATATGAGCAGCCTCTAACCAGATCCAGCAGATGGTTGCCATGTGGGAACACAGGTCCAGAGTTGCCAGCTTTTTCAAGAGAAGCAGTGAAATCTAATGATTTTTAAACATTGGCAATTAATTCAAATGTAAAACATTATTCAGTTCCCACTGCAGCCTACATAATCTCTTCTGGGGATAACCTGTGGGCCAGTAGTTTGCAAATTCTGGTTTAGAAGGCTGGTGAGAGGAATGTCTTGATTCTCAATTACAACATGGAATCATTTCTCAAACTACAAGCCTCCCCTTCCCCAACACTGAAAAAGGCTTTCTCTGAAACACCATTCCAGATGAATTCAAACTGCAATTGGTATTTGAGGCAACAATGGGCCTGCCTCTTAAGAAGCCAGACAATTGACACTTTTGGTTGTGCCTTTTAAGGTATAAAGCTCCTATCTCCACGTGACCAAAGAGAGGCTCCATGTATTCAACCTAGAGTTTGCAGGAAAACATTCCCTGTAGGTCGCTTAAATGTGAGCTTCATGTTATGCTCAGATAGGTATGAGATTCAGGAACTATATTTATGATTTTACATAAGGAAATGTATCATGTTAAAAACAGATCCTAAATATTCTTTTCTGAGTGGATGTTACTAATGAAATGCCTCATGAAGTCATTTAAAATGAACCCAGCTAAAGGTGACAGAAACATTTGGCGTAATGTTAAAGTCTGGAAAAGTGAAACAGTTCCATAATTCTGTTCCCAAACAGTCAATCCTTTGAAGTATGTCCCTTTAATTAATTAATTTTTTGATAGTCAATTTTTTTAATACTGGGGGATGCTTGGATTACTTAAGCAAGTATTTGCTGTCCCATCCCCAATTTTAGGGTTTTTATCCCATTTCATTGAAAACACTGAAAAAGAAGAGCATCAAGTTTTCAACATTAGGGCTGCCACACAGAAGCTTGTGTCATGAAGAGGAGCCTGTGAGGGAACGAGACTACCTGGAAGGTCGACAACATGCATGTGAGTTAAAAATGACTAATTCCAAGTAGCCAGGTATGAATATCCAGAGAAGGTATGAAAGGAATAAAGAGGGTTCAAATAAGAGAAAGCCGAGAACTTCCGGGAAGATGGCGGTGTGAGCAGGGCGGCAGAAATCTCCTCCCAACACTATATTTATCTACGAAAACACAGAAAATACATCTATTCCTAAAAAAGAGACGAGAATACACAGGAAAGCGCACAGCGTGCAGCTACACCCGAGAGGACTCGGCACCCCAAGAGGTGGGTAAGATACAGAGCCAGGACCCGGCGGGACCCGAGCACTCCCCCACCCCAGCGCACTGGCGGGAGGAGAGGATTCAGAGCTGGGAAAGAGTGGAAATACACCCCGCGAAGTAGCCAGCCCCAGTGATCTGCACGGGGAGCGCTGACCCACATTGCGCAGTGCAGCGGAGATTGGAGAGACAGAGCAGCAGGATCTGAGCAGGGAACGCGCCAGGGTGCTTGCAGCCGGCTCCCGGGAAGGAAAAAAAAAAAAAAGCGGCGCTTCCTTCAGCGGTCTTAAAGAGACAGGAGCCCAGCGGAGGAGCCGGATCGCCCCAGCACACTCAGCCCAGCAGCTGCAAGTCCTGGGGAGTTTCAGACGCCTTAGCTGGCGACAGAGGAAGTGTAGCCATACTTAACACTTCTCACTGAGATCAACAGCCTCCTATTCGTTCCCACCCCTGCCAGAGCGATAAAGGGCCCTGCGGAGCGGCACAGTCACAGCTGTGGAATAGTGGGGCAATAGCGCCACCTAGAGCATTCCCACAGAATCTACGTCCGGTGGGCATTTTTTTTGTTTTTTTTTGTTTTGTTTTTTGTTTTGTTTTTGTTTTTTCTTTTCTTTCTTTTTTCTTTTTTTCTGCCTTTCTTTCTTTTTTTTCTCTTTTTTTTTCCTTCTCTTTTTAAAGTCTTAAAGAGCCGACCTGACATACGTGGCAACTATCAGTGACCAATTACATAGCCATGAAAAGACAGAGGAATATGGTTCAAACCAAAATCAACCAGACAAACCCAGAGAGGGAGTCTGAAGGGATGGAAATGCACAGCCTGCCTGAAAAAGAATTCAGAATAAAAGTCATAACCATGCTGATGGACCTACAGAGAAATGTGCAAGGCTGAGGGAGGAAGTGAGGGAACTGAGGAAAGACAATACAGAAATCAGACAAGCGATCGACGGGCTTAACAGCAGAATGGATGAGATGCAAGAGACTGTTAATGGAATAGAAAACAGAGAACAGGAGTACAGAGCAGCTGAGGCAGAGAGAGATAAAAGGATTTCTAGGAATGAAAGAATATTAAGAGAACTGTGTGACCAATCCAAACGGAACAATATTCGCATTATAGGAGTACCAGAGGAAGAAGAGAGAGAAAAAGGGATAGAAAGTGTCTTTGAAGAAATAATTGCTGAAAACTTTCCCTCGCTGGGGAAGGAAGTAGTCTCGCAGTCCACCGAAGCTCATAGATCTCCCAACACAAGGGACCCAAGGAAGACAACACCAAGACACATAATAATTAAGATGGCAAAGATCAAAGATAAAGACAGGGTATTAAAGGCAGCTAGAGAGAGAAAAAAGATCACCTACAAAGGAAAACCCATCAGACTATCATCAGACTTCTCAACAGAAACCTTACAGGCCAGAAGAGAATGGCATGATATATTGAACGTTATGAAACAGAAGGGCCTCGAACCAAGAATATTGTATCCAGCACGATTATCATTTAAATATGATGGAGGGATTAAACAATTTCCAGACAAACGAAAGTTGAGAGAGTTTGCCTCTCATAAACCACCACTACAGGATATCTTAAATGGACTGCTCTAGATGGAAGCACACCAAAGGCTAAAAAGATGTCACCAGAGAAAAAAAAATCATAGCAAAGAAAGCAGACCATCCAAATACTAACTAAAGGCAAAGAATAAAACACCTATTATAGAAAGAATGGAGGAGGAGGAATAAGAAGGGAGAGAAATAAAGAAACATCAGACTGTGTTTACAATAACTTAACAAGAAAGTTAAGTTAGATTGTTAGATAGTAAAGAAGCAACCCTTGAACCCTTGGTAACCACGAATCTAAAGCCAGCAATGGCAATAAGTACATATCTATCAATAATCACCCTAAATGTAAATGGACTGAATGCACCAATCAAAAGACACAGAGTAACAGAATGGATAAAAAAGCAAGACCCATCTATATGCTGCCTACAAGAAACTCACCTCAAATCCAAAGATATACACAGACTAAAAGTGAAGGGATGGAAAAAGATATTTCATGCAAACAACAAAGAGAAAAAAGCAGGTGTTGCACTACTTGTATCAGACGAAATAGACTTCAAAACGAAGAAAGTAGCAAAACATAAAGACGGACATTACATAATGATAAAGGGGTCAGTCCAACAAGAAGATATAACCATTGTAAATATATATGCACCCAACACAGGAGCGCCAGCATATGTGAGACAAATACTAACAGAATTAAAGGAGGAAATAGATAGCAATGCATTCATCTTAGGAGACTTCAACACACCACTCACTCCAGAGGACAGATCAACCAGACAGAAAATAAGTAAAGACACAGAGGCACTGAACAACACACTAGAACAGATGGACCTAACAGACATCTACAGAACTCTACACCCAAAAGCAACAGGATACACATTCTTCTCAAGTGCACATGGAACATTTTCCAGAATAGACCACATACTAGGCCACAAAAAGAACCTCAGTAATTTCAAAAATATTGAAATCCTACCAACCAACTTCTCAGATCACCAAGGTATAAAACTAGAAATAAATTTTAGAAAGAAATCAAAAAGGCTCACAAATACATGGAGACTTAACAACACTCTCCTAATTAATCAATGGGTTAACGACCAAATCAAAACAGAAATCAAAGAATATATGGAGACTAACGACAACAACAACACAAAGCCACACTTCTGTGGGACACAGCAAAGGCAGTTCTAAGAGGAAAGTATATTGCAATCCAGACCTATTTAAAGAAAGAAGAACATTCCCAAATGAATAGTCTAAAGACACAATTTCTGAAATTGGAAAAAGAAGAACAAATGAGGCCCAAAGTCACCAGAAGGAGGGACATAATAAAAATTAGAGAAGAAATAAATAAAATTGAGAAAAATAAAACAATAGAAAAAATCAATAAAACCAAGAGCTGGTTCTTTGAAAAAATAAACAAAATAGATAAACCCCTAGCCAGACTCATTAAGAGAAAAAGAGAATCTACACACATAAACACAATTAGAAATGAGAAAGGAAAAATCACGACAGACCCCACAGAAATACAAAGAATCATAAGAGAATATTATGAGAATCTATATGCTAACAACTGGAAAATGTAGAAGAAATGGACAACTTCTTAGAAAAATACAACCTTCCAAGACTGACCAAGCAAGAAACAGAAAAACTGAACAGACCAATCACCAGCGACGAAATCGAATTGGTAATCAAAAAACTGCCCAAGTACAAAATCCCTGGACCTGGTCGATTCACCTCTGAATTCTACCAGACATAGAGGGAAGAAATAACACCGATTCTCCTTTAAGTTTTCCAAAAAATAGAAGAGGACGGAATACTTCCAAATTCATTCTATGAAGCCAGCATCACTCTAATACCAAAACCTGGAAAAGACCTCACCAAAAAAGAAAATTACAGACGAATATCCCTGATGAACGTAGATGCAAAAATACTCAACAAAATATTAGCAAACCGAATTCAAAAATACATCAAGAGGATCATACACCATGATCAAGTGGGATTCATCCCAGGGATGCAAGGATGGTACAACATTCGAAAATCCATCAACATCATCCACCACATCAACAAAAAGAAGAACAAAAACCACATGATCATCTCCATAGATGCTGAAAAAGCATTTGACAAAATTCAGCATCCATTCCTGATTAAAACTCTCAACAAAATGGGTATAGACGGCAAGTACCTCAACATCATAAAGGCCATATATGACAAACCCACAGCTAACATCACACTAAACGGCGAGAAGCTAAAAGCTTTTCATCTAAGATCGGGAACAAGACAGGGATGCCCACTCTCTCCACTGTTATTCAACATAGTACTGGAGGTCCTAGCCACAGCAATCAGACAAAACAAAGACATACAAGGCATCCAGATTGGTAAAGAAGAAGTCAAATTGTCACTATTTGCAGATCACATGATACTGTACATAAAAAACCCTAAAGATTCCACTCCAAAACTACTAGAACTAATATCTGAATCAGCAAAGTTGCAGGATACAAAATTAACACACAGAAATCCGTTGCTTTCCTATACATTAATGATGAACTAACAGAAAGAGAAATCAGAAAAACAATTCCATTCACAATTGCATCAAAAAGAATAAAATACCTAGGAATAAACCTAACGAAGGAAGTGAAAGACCTGTACTCTGGAAACTACAAGACACTCCTAAGAGAAATTAAAGAGGACACTAACAAATGGAAATGCATCCCATGCTCTTGGCTAGGAAGAATAAATATTGTCAAAATGGCAATACTACCTAAAGCAATCTACACATTCAATGCAATCCCTATCAAACTACCAACAGCTTTCTTCAATGAACTGGAACAAATAATTCTAAAATTCATATGGAACCACAAAAGACCCCGAATAGCCAAATCAATCGTGAGAAGGAGGAATAAAACAGGGGAATTACACTCCTGACTTCAAGCTCTACTACAAAGCCACAGTAATCAAGACAATTTGGTATTGGCACAAAAACAGACCCACAGACCAGTGGAACAGAATAGAAAATCCAAACATTAACCCAAACATATACAGTCAATTAATATTTGATAAAAGTGCCTTGGATATACAATGGGGAGATGACAGCCTCTTCAGCAGCTGGTGTTGGAAAAACTGGACAGCTACATGTAAGAGAATGAAACTGGACTACTGTCTAGCCCCATACACAAAGGTAAACTCAAGGTGGATCAAAGACTTGAATGTAAGTCATGAAACCATAAAACTCTTAGAAAAAAACATAGGCAAAAATCTCTTGGACATAAACATGAGCTACTTCTTCATGAACATATCTCCCCGGGCAAGGGAAACAAAAGCAAAAATGAACAAGTGGGACTATATCAAGCTGAAAAGCTTCTGTACAGCAAAGGACACCATCAGTAGAACAAAAAGACATCCTACAGTATGGGAGAATATATTCATAAAAACATATCTGATAAAGGGTTGACATCCAAAATATATAAAGAACTCATGCACCTTAACAAACAGAAAGCAAATAATCCAATTAAGAAATGGGCAGAGGACATGAATAGACACTTCTCCAAAGAAGAAATTCAGATGGCCAACAGGCACATGAAAAGATGCTCCACATCAATAATCATCAGAGAAATGCAGATTAAAACCACAATGAGATATCACCTCACACCAGTGACGATGGCCAACATCCAAAACACAAACAACAACAAATGTTGGCGAGGATGTGGAGAAAAGGGAACCCTCCTACACTGCTGGTGGGACTGCAAATTAGTTCAACCATTGTGGAAAGCAGTATGGAGGTTCCTCAAAATCTCAAAATAGAAATACCATTTGACCCAGGAATTCCACTCCTAGGAATTTACCCTAAGAATGCAGCAGCCCAATTTGAAAAGGACAGATGCACCCCTATGTTTATTGCAGCACTATTTACAATAGGCAAGAAATGGAAGCAACCTAAGTGTCCATCAGTATATGAATGGATAAAGAAGATGTGGTACATATACACAATGGAATATTATTCAGCCATAAGAAGAAAACAAATCCTACCATTTGCAACAACATGGATGGAGCTAGAGGGTATTATGCTCAGTGAAATAAGCCAAGCCGAAAAAGACAAGTATCAAATGATTTCACTCATATGTGGAGTATAAGAACAAAGAAAAAATACTGAAGGAACAAACAGCAGCAGACTCACAGAACCCAAGAACGGACTAATAGTTACCAAAGGGAAAGGGACTGGGGAAAATGGGCGGGAAGGGAGGGATAAGAGGGAAAAAGGGGCATTACGATTAGCAGATGTAATGTTGGGGGGGCACGGGGAGGGCAGTACAACTCAGAGGAGACAAGTAGTGATTCTATAGCATCTCACTACGCTGATGGACAGTGACTGTAATGGGGTTGGTGGGGGGGACCTGATGAAGGGGTAGTTTAATAATCGTAATATTGCACGTGTAATTGTAAATTAATGATAATAAAATAAATTATTTTAAAAAATAATAAATAAATAAATAAATAAATAAAGAGAGAGAAAGCCTCTCAGTTCACAGCAACACTCACATCATGGACTGTTCCTCTTGGAAACTTCTTTAGAAGAAATAACCTTTGGCTCTTACCTGCTACAGCAAAAGAAATTGCACCCTAGAAAGGTGATGTCACAGAAGCTCCCAGAGTCACAGAGCTAGTTTCTTGATGGCTACTCTGTTTCCCTTTGCCACCATTCCTGCTGCCATATTTTTTGTGTCCATCCGTATCATACGATAGGCGTAAGGAAATATGAGAAGAGACCCAGGTGCAGGCACATCTGCACAAGCTACTTGTTGGTAATTCTGTTCATATATGTTCAAGGAGGAGGAAGCCACACCCAAGAAGTAAAATGAGATTTTTGAGATTTTACTATTATAGTAATTCTCAGTCCTCTCATGATGTAAATCGAGATCTGCTAATATTCTGGTTTGGAAGAACAGAAGGTTTTTAAGAGGAAGGTAGATTTACTGAAGGCCTATTATGTGCTTTCTTTTAACATACATTATTTAACTGTAACATCACAGAAGTCTGAGTCTGGGACTCAGGTAAATGAAGTTGCTTATATAAAGCCATGCTGATGATGACTGGCAAAGCTGGCTGCAGGGTGTAATGCGGAGAGCATACCTCTGCAGCTCACCACTTGGGTTTGAAACCGAGGCTCCAGAACTCCTAAACTGAAAGCCCTTAGGCCACTTACTTGAACTCTTAAGTGTGACTTCCCTCAACAGCGTAATGGGAATAATAATAGTTTTCACATCATTTGTAAAATGGTAACAAAAGCTCATACTAGTAGCTCTTAAGGTTGTTTGAAAGAGTCAGTGAAAAAGCCATGTAAATCATATAGTTCACATTTGGCCCATAGTAAAAGTTCAGGAAATATTAGCTGTTTTATTATTGTTTGCATTATTCCTGGAATTCTTGGGCACATGCATTTCTCACTGTAACACACATATTCTATATACCCCTAATCATGGTTTACCTTCTTGCACGGTGTACTGATAGGTTAAAATTTTGTAATGACAATTTCCATTTTTCAAGGATTTACAGGCATTTTAGCCATAGTTTATCTTCACAAGTGGTTACTAATGAAGAAAGTGTTAACAACGCTCAGCTGAAAATTAGGCTGGATGATTGAACCCAGAAAACCTGAACATCCCCAACCCTTTGCTAATCACGGACACCTTGCCTACATTCCTAGTGTGATGCATGCAGATTAATTCTTTTGTTTATTGATTGGCCAAATATATGCAGGGCGAATGTATGCTACTTCATCCTTGGCTCTTCTGAGGGAAACTGTTACCATGGTAACAGAAGCATCCTTTGACTCCTATTTCTACAGTTATAGAAATGCTTCTTAAAAAATACGACAATATTTAATGTCGAATCTGGAGTAATTTTTCTCATTGTTTGGGGAGCAAAATTGATTTTCTCTGGGCAAAGTTTGTTTGGCTGCCCAAATGTACTGTTTATAGTAATGTGTTCCACCAAATTTCTTTAAAAGCCAGTTAAATGTATTTTGTCTTAACTTCTAATCTAATTTCATCATTTGGAAGTGCCTCCTGCTGCACTGTGCCTATTTTGATTTGGAAATAGTGCACATTCCGTCTTTGCTATGTCAGGGTAAGGTGGAGGGGAACAGAATGAATCATTTGGTCTCTTATATCAGAGAACAGCGTGTGTGGCATAGGAGGGAGAAAGCATGCTTGGGGATGTTCAGGAGACTGTGGCTTATTCTAAAGCTGAGATTTTCAGGTGGCAGCTGGTGCCTGCTTTATGATTCCAGTGGTTTAAAACCCATTCTTTCCCAAATAAAATAAAACCCATTCTGTTCTATTTTTCTGAAATTAAAAATAACTTTTGTTGTTCACATTACAAGAACAGCACATGATCATTGCTGAAGATTCAGAAACTATAGATAAACAAAAGAAAGCTGCCCATGATCTCACTTTCTAGAGATAGCCAATATTACTATCTGGTTGTATCTTTCCAGAGTTGTATCTGTCTCTACATATATTTTATTTCACAAAATAAGACCATACTTATTTATTATTCTATAACCTGTTTTTTCATTTAACTGTATACTAGTACTGATGACCTATTGAAAGATCACTTCTAAGGCATTGTGTTTAATGGCTACAAAGTTGTAAGATATGGTAAGATATTGTTAAATTGAATTACTGCTCATTTGTTGAATATTTTAGGTAGTACCTAGATTTTTCCTTAATGTAAGCAGAATCATAATGAATTTCTTAATATGTTAACCTTCGCATATACTTTTTATATACACTTAAAATGAGAAAAGATAAAGGTAGATTCTTAATGTCTTGCTGGGATGGAAGGGATGTGAAGGTGTGGTTGAAATGGTTCTTCAGTATGTCTCTACTCCTTCATAAGAGGACATCCAGACACTCCTAATAGTGTCTACATCCAGGAATCATAGCAATGAACTTGATATAAGCTCATCCTCAAATGGTGACCTGTAGCTTCAGTTTCCTAGGATCTTTGAAGAAATCTTAGCTTCTTTTATTTGTTCAGCAAACATGTACTGGGAATCAAGTACACCCAATTACTTTCCTGTCCTTCATGAATTACTTTACCTACTCATACATCATCCCTTACCCCACTGTGTGCTAACATATACCCAAGCATTGATAGTTAATTAATATTTCTGAGACTCAGTTTTCTCCTCTTTAAAGTGGGAAAATTACAATTTATTTCAAGTTTTTTACTTTTTATTTTTTGGGATTCAGTGACATAATATATGGAAAGTGCTAGACACAGTGCTTGCCATAAGGTAAGATAATAACAATGGTGGTCCAAATGTCAATGGGAAAGCATGGAAAAGGGAGCTCCTTATCCTTCCTAGGAGCAGCAAGAAGGCATCCAATTTCCCATTCTCTGCTTAATAAACTAAGCAAAAAGCTGCAAGTTTAAAACTCCATGTCTAAGTGCCATCTCTCCATGACTCACTGCCTGACCTTGGGTTAACCACTTAATCTCTCTCTGCCTTGGTTTTCCTCTCCATAATATGAGCATAATAACTCTTACCCACCTCACTAGGGCAAGGATGATTAATCAGTGTTTATAAAACTCAATAAATCCTTTGGTTGCGAAGTACAGTGAGACTGGAAAGCCTTACTACTATTAGCTGCTTTCTTGATAGCTAAGCCAGCATGTCAGGGGCTGCTGCATGGAGTGCCATTGAGTTATATCCTCATTCTAGATCATCGTCAAGAATTTCAGTTCCTTTGTCCCTGCCCCTGCAGATATCAGTTTTTCTACCACTATAATGCTCACTCTTCAACAAAGAGCAATCAGTTTCCTTCTTATACCCAAGTGCCCATAGCCACCCAAACCTATAAGCAGTGTTTATTCCTTTAACAAATATTTATCGAACAGTTGGAAGGTGCTGTACTGGAGATACAAGGATATATAAAAATCAATGTGGCACTTACCTTCAAGATATTTAGTACCTGGTGAGTGACCCAGACTGGTAACTGGCAGTCCTATTATAGCCCAGGTGCTCAGATGGCAAATACAGAGGGCCCCAGGGGAACAGAGTATGCACGTGTACAGTTAGAAGTCTTCCTGCTAGGAGTGATGTTTTAAAAGCAGAGAGGCAGGCTTACAGCTTGGGAAATGTAGAGGAAGGGGAGAGAAGAAGGCAAGAATGTTGTAGGAAGAAGGCAAATTATTATCAATGTCCTACAAAGGGAGTGAACAAAATCTGTTAAGAAATTGAAAGAATTTTCATAGGATTAGAGCTAAAGAAAGGGGAAATGTCATATAAAAAGGGTATTTCTGATACACTCTAATTCCATCTTTTAATTATGCTAGCCTCTTGCTCTGACCATTGGCACCCTTCATTTAATGTACCTTGCAGCCTGTGATCTAGCTCCTCTCCAGTTTAGACCCCTGAAGTGACTGCTTCCTCAACTCTTGGACTTCAGTGTCCCAGACTTTTAACCTCATGAATTTCTTAATATTGATATTCATAAACTTTTTTTATTTGTCTGACTACTTAATCTTCTTCAATCTCTATCTGAATTTCCTTGTAGCTATTGTCTGTTTTTTTAGTAAAGCTGTCAGTCTCAGGGATGACTTAAGTATAAATCACAAGCCCAGTTTTTAAAAATGAAACTGTAACATAAAATGAAAAGACTAAGAAAGATGAGAGGCATATCTGGGAAGAGTTAAGTTGAATGTCACTATGGTTATCCTAGTACAACTATGAAAGGAATATGTATGATTTAGTTCCTACTATGCAGTGCATATTGTACATTAATTTTGCAAGCATACAATAGACAGTCCTTGAAAATAGCACCAGTAAGTGTATATATCCATATCTAAATGACACAATGAAATCTTAGATGAGGTGAGAATTATATTGAAAGAACTAGTCCCTCAAAAAGAGAGAAGAAAAAAGAAACTTGTCCATAATAAAAACAGGTATAAAACTTTAATCAACATCAGAGTTAATCACCTATTTGGTAACTGACAGTTCAATGAAGTTTCTGTTTTAAAATGGTCAAAGCAGACTGCCAAGTTTTATTTGTCATCTGATATAAGTTGAGCTATAGTCCGAGACGGTGGAAAACCTTTCTTGTTGGGTTTTACCTTTTTAATCTCAAATGAAAACTGGCACTCCATCTGGATAATATCCAATGTGACACGTTTTGGGAGCCATCAAGTACCTAGCCTTACAAATCAAGAACACTGATTAAATAATCAAGATTTCTGAAAAGCCTTGAGGGAGCTATACATTTTTTGCATCAGTAATTTCCATTCTGTTTGTAGCACAAGGTTTTTTTTTTAAGCTCTAGATAAAAACTTGTGTTTGACATACTAGCACTAAGTATTTTACTTGTGGGTTAGCAGGAGTTTGACATTCTTAGAAGTAATCTGATAGCAAATATGGAAATTATGGGATTTAAAAAATGTGTTAAAATGAAATTTGTCACTAACAATTATTTGGTTATTTATTTTGAGGGATAGAATAAAGATAATGATATTTTACTAAGCATCCATTTAAATATAAGCTGTTAGTATTCTTCCTGATAGCATATAACAAGTATCTACATATCTACATAATTATTAATCTTCCATGTATAAATTAAAAAGTAAGCTCTCCCTTATAATAAATAGAAATGTAAAATTAGAAAATTCTGTCTGTAACTCATAGTCAAACACACCTTTATGGTGATTTAGAATAACCACCATTCAAATTAGCAAAACACTGATTAGAATAATAACTGATATCCCAGAACCATGCACATGAAAGAGCAATTCTTTCATTAGATATGTCAAAATTAGTCCAGAAAATATCAATGTACATTATTAATGTTATGTTCCTCTTTGGCTCTAGGCAGAATTGTCAATTTGGTGAAGTTTTTCTTTGTCATTTCTCAACATCCCTTTGAAGGATTTTATTTATGCTGGCATTCAATCACTTATTCATTCAACAACTTTTTATTGAGTGCCTACTATATGATGAGCAAAATTCTCAGTGCTAGAAATATAGCAGTGAAAAAGATAGTCAGACACCCTGCGTATAAAGAGCTTACATTCTAGAAACTAGGATGGAGTCAGACAATTAAAAACAAAAGACAACTAAGTTAATAAAGAAGAAAATTTTGGATTGTAGTAAATACAATGACAATAATGAAGGAGAATGGTATGTTAGAGTATATCCAGGGCTACCTTAAGTCAAGTGGTGGATGACAACTTCTCTAAAGAGCCGAAACCTTTGACCAATCATGGGAAGATGTTGGGGAACAGTGGAAAGATTCTGGCAAATGCCAAAACCCCAAGGCCACGAAACTGAGGCCAAGGGCATGCTAGGAGTTAGATGGACAAGATCCGTGTGACCGGAGCATAATGAACAGAGACTAAGATAAGATGAGGCAGCAGAGCCAGGCAGGGGCTTCTTGCTCATGCAGGTTCCAGAAGGCTTAATAGAAATTATATTTTCAATCTGATGGGAACCCCCTGCAGAGTTTTCGTAGGTGTCTGTCTTTCTTCTTTCTTTCTTGGAACTTCTTTTTCCTTCCTTCTGAGAACCTTCTGCTATTGTAGCTCTCATGATAGCCCCTTTGCCTAAGATCTTTTTTGAATTCTTTTAATAAAATGAACTTTTCAACTTCCTACTCTTTCAGGTGCCTGCCAAGTAATTTGTAAGCTAATCTGATAAACCAATATGAGCTAGAGAATTCATAATAAATGTGGCTTAAAAATTATGTCCTTCTAAGAGCCTCTTTTATTTTAAAAAGCCTGTATTATCTAGACTTCAAGGAGTAAATACTTCAGAAATTGTAGCTGTTTGCTAGGAGTAAAAAACACAATTTAATCAGCTGCTTTTTTTTTCCTCCTGTACAAAGGAATATCCTTGATTGTTTGAAATCTTCAGATTAAAGGTCTATATAAAGCAGTAAGAATTCTCATCATCCTTGATTTTGTGATCACTGTGATTTACTGAGCCCCTCTTGTGTGTCAGGCAGTATATTACATATTTTATATGCAGATTTCCATTTAATTCTCACTACTAATCCAATTAATTCTCAATTTATAGATAAAGTGAGGCTCAAAGACATATCTGCCTTCATCTATATTGTAGACCTAGAATGAGAACAAGGTCTATATACAAATAAGGCAATCAAAAACTATTTGTTCTAGATAAATGCATCATAGGTAAACAAAACAAAACAAAACAAAAATAATGAACACTCAGCCTGGAAGTGAAGGGGTAGAACTGTGATTGAATTCAGCCCCTACCAACTTGGAAGCCAGTTTCTATATAACAATGCCTTGCTCATGTAGTTCATTATAGATCTGATTTTTCAGTCCACAGATGGAAAGAAAGTTTATTCAAAGGCAAGAGAAAACACACCTAGTGAGGCAAAGTCTTCAATACATCAGAATATTCCCTTCTCTTCCCTTTTCTGGTTCTGGGGAGCAATTTGCTGTATCTCCTGGGGAAAACAGGCTGATTAGATGACTAAAGTCTGATAATTATGTTATTTTGATAAAACCAAAACTTTCCCAAAGGTGTTTGGTAATTTTATTTTAAACCTGAATTTAAAGTTAGAGGAAGTTGTCCAAAATGATGTTCTTGCAAAGGACTTATTCCATGGGTTTACTGTTACCTGGACAGAGCCTGTTCCCAAACCCAGGCGCAGCTGCTCATGGCCCCAGAGGCCAAAACTCAAGAGACAACTGTTGGTGCAAAGGAAAGTTTGCTTTATTCAGAAAGCTGGCAACTGGGAAGATGGTGTCCCAAGACCATTTCCAAAGTGCCCTCAGAGTGAGTGTTTTAAAGGGGAACCTGAAGGAGACAGGAGGGGGACACAGAGCTGGTGGTTAATGGCCTGCAGGCAGTCATGCTGGCACCGGGGACACTGCAGGCTCGGAAGCTGACTTGAGAACAGTGTCCCCGCCTGGGGTCTCTAGGGGAGTTGCTCCAGGCAAAATTCCTGAAATGCAGAAAGGCCTAGTTAGAGGCCAGCATGGAGAGAGCTTCTTAGCTTGTTTCAAAATGGAGTGAGTTAGACATTGTTAAAGACCCTCCCCTTACTATGTGGAAAGAAAATGTACCATTAGTTAATATGTTTAGGAATAAAGGGCCTTATCTGACCTCTTAGAAATCCACAAAGACCATTATACAAAATCCAAGAGGTCCTAAAAAACAAATAAATCAACAACGACAACAACCACCTATATATAACTTTGTTTACCAGTGCATCCCAAACTAATTTAGCTAAAAGACACCACTAAATGTCCATGGAATATCCTTTGGTAAATGCCAACTAAGGGACTTAAAGTGGTTCATGATAGGTAGAAAAGTAAAGTTCCTGGGTATAGATGTAACTCTCATAACCTCTAGTGACTTGTGGGGCTTTTAAAGAGAAAACATCTTTGAAGTAATATATGCTGTTTATATACGGTGATATTACTTCTGACCCTTTAATTGTAGACAATAAATCATGGCAGGTGGGAACACAGGATGCCACTTGGCAACTTACATGACTTTATATGACTCACTTAAATTCTTTGAACACAACCTATAAATAGTAGTTACCTGAAGGGATGGAGATAATATAAGTGAAACACTTAGCTTTATGCTGAGCAAATAGTAAGTGCTCAATAAGAGGCATTTGCTTTACTTTTTTTTTCTTCATTTTTTTCTGGTGCTTCTTAGGAGTTTGCGCTGAACCGTTCACACACTCTTACAGAGCCCTCTTCTTGTCAGGGCCTGCATTTGTAAAAAGGCCAAGTGGATATTAACTGTCTCATATACAGACCTCATTAGTACAATTCACAAACCAAGACCAGGTTTTATGGATACCAAATGCAGAATTATTTTTTGCAGTATTATACACATTCTTCTTTAACTATAAAATCAGTTAAGTGGTACTTAAAAAAACTATTAGCACAAAAATCACTTGTATCAAAACTAGTCTCAACATTAAAAATCAGTTTTTTATAAAATATGTGAATATCTTTTATGTTGTTACTAAGCCTATGCATGAATGTCCCCTTAAATACAAAAATGAATATTTTAAAATAATCTCCCAAGGAAATAGAGAGTACAACATGATTAATGCTTACTCTAACTAACAGTAACTGCCAGATATTTGGTGTTTGTCATGTTTGCCAATCTTTGGTAGAACCACAAACAAGGATTTTAAGTTATCCACAAAGGATTTTACTGCCCGCACATCTGTAACCTACATTTATAAAGGAAAAAAATCCCACAGCAGATTTATAAAAAGGTTTTCCTAATGTACGCATCAGTTGATAATGACATAAGCAGGACTTCTATATTATATTGTTGGGTTTATTATTTATTTTGGAGGCAGAACATGAAAACAGTTCATAATAAGAATGACTATATATTATTTTGTTATTCTTCTCCAATCCAAAGGTGTTCCCTCTCATTCAGAATAAAAGTGAAAACCCTTGAAATAGGCTATACGGTCCTCTGATCTCATCTTGCCTCATCCTTCCTTCCCACTTGCTTACTCTGCCTCAACCACACCATCCTTCCTTTTACTTCCTGCATGCTCCTGCCCTTATTAAGCCTTTGTGTTTTCTGTTCCTTCTGACTCAAATGCTGTTCCTTCAAACACTCATAAGATTGGTCCCCAGTTCCTTCAGGTCTCTGCTCAATTGTCACTTCACCACTCTATAAACTAATATGGCTCCCTCCGAATATCCTCACATCCACCCCTACTTTATATTTCTCAGGAGCACTTAACATTGTCTGACATAGTCAATAACACTTGCTCATGAGAGCCCATTATTAAATTTCCAAGAATTTTGTCAGGTGATTGTTAAAACATTGAGAGCTTAAAACTGACCATGGTGTGAATATTTATAACATGGAAATTGGCAGTGCTCCCAATCAGAACTTTCATTTCTCTGAGAGCTGGTTTACCAGAACACAAGACATAATAAATATCTACTTATAGGATATGCCACGAGAGCATAAGCTCAACAGGAGCAGGAGGCTTGCTTTGCTCACCACTGTCTATCTAGTGTCCTAGACAGTGTCTGAGACAAAGTAGATTAATAAATATAAAATATATGTCAAATGATGATTGACAAGAATATACCACAAATTAGGTATTTGTGAAGGATGAGATTGATCCTTTTGTCCATTCATTAATTTAGTCATTCAGTAAATATTTTTGAGAGTCCATGTACCAGGTATTCACACTGTTCTAGGACTTGGAAACATTTGAATGGATATAGAGAAATAGTACCTGCCTTCATGGAGCATACATAATGGTAAGAAATAGAAAAGCAGTGAGTTAACACAAAGAACATGATAAAATATTGGTATATTGGTATTTTTTTTTAAAGAATAAGTTCAGATATTGGTAACTGTTGGTAAAAACAAAACAAAACAGAACAACAGAAGAGGATAATGGGTAGAGTGGGACTGAAGGAGGGGTTGATTTTTTACATAGAGAAGTCAGGGAAAGCCTTTATGAAAGGTATATTTGAACAGAGATATGAATGATGCAATAAAGGAAAGAACATTCCAAGGAAATTTATCTAAGGCAGAACTTTCCAGGCAGAGGGCACAATGAAGTACAAGGGCCCTAAAGCAGGAGCAGCTTGGTGAGCTTGAAGAACAAAATGAGGGCTGCTAATCTTAAAACATGTTGGGATAAGGAGAGCATGCGGTGGATAAGGTCAGAAAGGCAGACAGGGCCAGATCACTCACAGCCTCCTAAGCCCATAGGAAACCATTAAAAAGGGGCATGATCTGATTTAAAGTTTGAAAGATCATCCTGACAATGGAGGATGTTGAGAGAACACTTAGAGGCTCCTGCAGTGGTCCAGCACGGGCATATGGTAGATGGGAGAAATATAAAAGTAATGTGAATAGAGTGGATCCACTGGATCCTGATCATTTTATAGGCAAATTTAACCAAAACTTCCACAAGCATGAAAATTCTTTTACATACTGCAGAACAAGCTATAAAAAGATGAAATATTTGTGACTCTAAATATCATATAACCTGGAAGACTAGGAGGAGAAAAGAAAATTATAATTTATCTCAGCTATAATCCTATATGCAAAATCCTAGGTAGAATATTAGCATGATAAAGGAAGAAATGTGTAAGAAATACTTTGTGACCAGATAGGATTTCTCTCAAGAATCCATGTGTGTTTTAGCACAAGGGAATGTATTAATATAACTACATATGTTAACTGTTTAAAAGAGAAAGGATAACATGGTCATCTCAAAGGGTACAAGGTAAACTATTTCGATAAAATTAAACACATTCCATTTTTTAAAAATATTAGATACAGGAAATCTATGAAGACATCCCTAATATGATAAAGGTATCTAGTGAACACAGAGGCCAACATTTAATGATAGAAGTTATAAATATTCTTTTCTTTTACATTACTTTTTAAGTTGAGACATAATTGGCATACATTATGTAAGTTTAAAGTGTACAATGTGTTGATTTGATACATATATATAATTACATGTTGATTACTCCTGTAGCATTACCTAGCACCAAAACACTCACCTTAAAAGTCAAAGAAATGTCCTTTGTTCTGTTTTCTATTCTACATTGTATAATGATCCTAACTAATACAAAAAGACCTTTTTAATGTATATAGGAAATGGAAAGAAAGAAACAATACATTATTTCCAAGAGAATTTAAAGATAAACTATCAACCTTAACATACAAAATCTAGTAATATTTCTGTGTGCCAACACCAAACAGTTAGAAAGGCAATTCTAGAGAAGATGCCATTTAAATCATTGAGGCACCTAGGAATAATGTAACAAACTATGACTTCAATTTTATTAAAAAATTTAAAACACCAAAATTCAGATGATAAAAAGATTTGTAAATTTAAATATATTAAAATATAGAACTTCTGCATTATAAAGTGTGACATGAACAAAATGAAAAGGGAAGTCTCAGACTGAAAGGATTGTGCCACCCTTGTAATTTGCAAAGGACGATAGTAGTTAAAATTTGATGAGTAATATAATAGGCATCTCAGACTGTGACCCACCCCCAGCCTTCCCCATCTCAGTTGAAGCCCCTTCATCCTTCCAGTATCTCAAGGCAAACTAGCTTCCAGCAGTTCTTGACTCTTCCTTTCTTTCACACTTAACATCCAATCCATCTCTATTTCCAAAGTATGTCCAGAATCTGGCCACTTTTCATTATGTGCATTGTTACCATCCTGGCTCAAGACATCACTTCTTGCCGGTGTTTCAGCAATAGCTTCCTAATGGTCTCCTTGCTTTTATCATATTCTTACACAGCAGCCACGTGATTCTTTGAAGCCTACTGCAGATCTCATCTCAGAATCCTGCAGTGGTGCAGTGGCTGCCTGTCCATCCACACTCCATCTTCTTCTGTTGCTCACTCAGTCCAGACATACATCAGCATCCTTTCTGTTTGTAAGACATGACAAGCATGCACCTACCTTACAGGCTTTGTTCTAGCTTTTTCCTTTGTCTGAAATGCTTTTGTTTTTGTTTTTTTCCTGTGCAGAACTGTTTGGCTAACTCCTTTGTCAATTTCAAGTCTGATCAAATATCCCCTCAATAAGGACTACTCTGACCAAAGTATTTCACACAGAAATTTGCACAATTCCCTTTACTGCTCTTTATTTTTATTTTCATTTTCATTTTACATATCTCATTGCAACATACTATACATTTTACTTATTTTTCACATTCTTTATCTGCACCCCTTTAGAAATGTAAGCTCCAGAAGGGCAGCATTTTTCTTTTGTTCATTGATGTTGCTCCAGGACCTTAAAGAGTGCTGAGGAATAGTGGGTGCTCAATAAGTACTTGCTGAATGCATGAATGAATGAAAATCAATAATAAAGAAGAACAATAGAAAGTGGGAAAATGAATGTTGATTCATTGAGCGGAATGCACAAATGAGCAATACACACAGGAAAACCTGCTCTATGTAGTAATAATCAATAAAATGAAAAACTAAATGAAGATAGTATTTAATTTTCATCTTAGTAGCAAAACAAATTAAGCCTGATAACACAAAGTTTTGGTGATGGTTTGTGGAAAAAAGCAGTGCTACAATGTCTGCTTTGAATGTAAATTTGAACAATCATTTTGAAGTTCAATTTAGTTATACTAAATAAAATTATCAATACTCTTCCACCTAGCACCTTCACTTCTAGATGCATTCCCTAAATAAACTCTCTCACATGAACAAAGAGATATTGACAACAATGTTTGTAATAGTGAAAAAAAGGAAAGCAATAAAAATAGTTCAATAGGAAAAGAGATAAACTATTTTATTCATATAGTGAAGTTTATGCAGTTATTAAAATTAATAAACCAGAACTACATGTATTAACATGAATTGTAAAAATGTAATGTGGAGTGAAAACAAGTTCAAGAATATTTACAGTATGTAACCCTATTTGAATTTTTAAAGACACAAAAAATAATAGTGTATATATTATATGTAAAATGCAAAAAATAGAAAATATATCAAAAATACACAAGAACGGCAATGCCTACTTCAGGAGAGTGAAGACCTTTACAAGGGAGTAAGAGATAGTTTGGCAGTAGGAATTTTAGTGCTATGATTTATTAGTTTCCTTTAGAAAATGTATTTAAGGAAGTATGGTAAATACTAATATTTACCTAATCTCAGTTGTAGATATAATTGTGAATTTTAAATTTTAAAATATCAAACTAATGTTTGCCAAACAAGAGCAAAAAAGAGATAAAAAGAGGGAATGGATGATAAGGGAATGTAAAGAAAAATATAAAATTCTATTGGGATTGGGGACATCTAAGTATGTTTATAAAAGGAGAGAAGGGGCTTTGAAGAAAGGGGAAATAGACAATATAAGAGAAGAGGTAAAAGAAAAAGGTCAGGATGTCAAAACAAAGGCACACAGGTAGTTGTTAGTTTTGACAGGAGGAAGTCAAATTTCTTCTATAAGAAGGAGAAAGGAAACACTGGTTGAAAGTACAGAGTAACGCTGAGATATAGAAGAGAAAGCTAAAAGGAACTTAAGCAAATTTAATAATCTCAGTAATGTTGAAGACATGGGGATATCAAGACTATTTTCAGCCAGTGAGATAATCAAGTGTTTTGGTAATCTGAGGAGACCAGAGATTTGAAACTTCTGCGGGTATGTAATAAGAAACTGATACATAAATACTAGTTACCAAGCAGCCTTATAAACCCCATTTACAATCAGTGAGTTTCATGCTGTACCTGATTCCATAACTTCCTGTGGCAGTGTTCAGTAGCCAAGGAATACAGAAAATGTATTGGGATGGGGGGGAGGGGGACTGACTCAGGGTTGAAAATCAAATAGTCAAAAAGAAAAGGAAAGCCATGAATCTATGGTATTAATGAAAGCATCAATGAAATAGCTAAATCTGTTATCAAGGCTGTGAAAAGAGACTAGTGAGACCCTCCAAAATCTCAGGGATTGGGAAAACAGTAAGAAGTGGAAGACATAAAGATCATCATGAGGACAAAGGGACATTGTCAGCCAGACTGTGATGACAGGAAGAATAAATGAAGGAAGGTAATGGTAATCCAGAATTTTGGAGATTGTCATCTTAGATATTACTAAGTTCAGGATAGGTTCTTGATGTATTTAAAGGTGGGCAAGATGAGTGAAAATAGTCCTTAAAATATGAAAGACTCATGTGATGTTCAAGCATTAGATAATAATCATAAGTATAAATGTTGAAATAGCTGAGGGTTATGGACATGATGAAGTGAAAAGAATTCCAGGTGGCTTTTGAATTATTAAAAAGAGACTAATGCTATTAATTTAGGAACAATGAATGCTATTTTATCTAAATATTTATAAATTTTTTACTCAATATTATGTTGAGATTTACCTATGTTGATAACATGGAGATATGATCCATCTATTTTTATTTTTCTATAGAATTAATTTCTATTATATACTATTTTTTAAATCTGCTGATGGAAATTTAGGTTGTTTTCAAATTTATTTTGACCTGACATAGTCAAAAACAAATTGTATTTTTAAACAAATTGAAAATTTTATGCGCTCATGAGGGACTATCTCTAGGGCATTTATTTATTTCTTAATATAATTTATTTTGGTATCATTAATCTACAATTACATGTGCAATATTATGGTTATTAAACTACCCCTTCATCAGGTGCCCCCCACCATCCCCATTACAGTCAATGTCCATCAGCGTAGTGAGATGCTATAGAATCACTCCTTGTCTTCTCTGAGTTGTACAGCCCTCCTCGTGCCCCTCCAACATTACATCTGCTAATCGTAATGCCCCTTTTTCCCTCTTATCCCTCCCTTCTGACCCATTTTCCCCAGTCCCTTTCCCTTTGGTAACTATTAGTCCATTCTTGGGTTCTGTGAGTCTGCTGCTGTTCTGCTCCTTCAGTATTTTTTCTTTGCTCTTATACTCCACATATCAGTGAAATCATTTGATACTTGTCTTTTTCGGCTTGGCTTATTTCACTGAGCATAATACCCTCTAGCTCCATCCATGTTGTTGCAAATGGTAGGATTTGTTTTCTTCTTATGGCTGAATAATATTCCATTGTGTATATGTACCACATCTTCTTTATCCATTCATCTACTGATGGACACTTAGGTTGCTTCCATTTCTTGGCTATTGTAAATAGTGCTGCTATAAACATAGGGGTGCATCTGTCTTTTTCAAACTGGGCTGCTGCAGTCTTAGGGTAAATTCCTAGGAGTGGAATTCCTGGGTCAAATGGTATTTCTATTTTGAGTTTTTTGAGGAACCTCCATACTGCTTTCCATAATGGTGGAACTAATTTGCAGTCCCACCAGTAGTGTAGGAGGGTTCCCTTTTCTCCACATCCTTGCCAACATTTCTTGTTTGTGTTTTGGATGTTGGCCATCGTCACTGGTGTGAGGTGATATCTCATTGAGGTTTTAATCTGCATTTCTCTGATGATTAGTGATGTGGAGCATCTTTTCATGTGCCTGTTGGCCATCTGAATTTCTTCTTTGGAGAAGTGCCTATTCATGTCCTCTGCCCATTTCTTAATTGGATTATTTGCTTTTTGTTTGTTAAGGTATGTGAGTTCTTTATATATTTTGGATGTAAACCCTTTATCAGATACGTCATTTATGACTATATTCTCCCATACTGTAGGATGTCTTTTGTTCTACTGATGGTGTCCTTTGCTGTACAGAAGCTTTTCAGCTTGATATAGTCCCACTTGTTCATTTTTGCTTTTGTTTCCCTTGCTTGGGGAGATATGTTCATGAAGAAGTGGCTCATGTTTATGTCCAAGAGATTTTTGCCTATGTTTTTTTCTAAGAGTTTTATGGTTTCATGACTTACATTCAGGTCTTTGATCCACCTTGATTTAACCTTTGTGTATGGGGCTAGACAGTAGTCCAGTTTCATTCTCTTACATGTAGCTGTCCGTTTTTTCAACACCAGCTGCTGAAGAGGCTGTCATCTCCCCATTGTATATCCAAGGCTCCTTTATCAAATATTAATTGACTGTATATGTTTGGGTTAATGTTTGGATTTTCTATTCGGTTCCACTGGTCTGTGGGTCTGTTTTTGTGCCAATACCAAATTGTCTTGATTACTGTGGCTTTGTAGTAGAGCTTGAAGTCAGGGAGCATAATTCCCCCTGTTTTATTCCTCCTTCTTAGGATTGCTTTGGCTATTCTGGGTCTTTTGTGGTTCCATATGAATTATAGAATTATTTGTTTGAGTTCTTTGAAGAAAGCTGTTGGTAGTTTGATAGGGATTGCATTGAATCTGTAGATTCCTTTAGGAAGTAGAGCCATTTTGACAATATTGATTCTTCCTAGCCAAGAGCGTGGGACACATTTCCATTTGTTAGTGTCCTCTTTAATTTCTCTTAGGAGTGTCTTGTAGTTTTCAGAGTACAGGTCTTTCACTTCCTTCGTTAGGTTTATTCCTAGGTATTTAATTCTTTTTGATGCAATTGTGAATGGAATTGTTTTTCTGATTTCTCTTTCTGTTAGTTCATCCTTAGTGTGTAGGACAGTAACAGATTTCTGTGTGTTAATTTTCTATCCTGAAACTTTGCTGAATTCAGATATTAGTTCTAGTAGTTTTGGAATGGAGTCTTTAGGGTTTCTTATGTACAGTATCATGTCAACTGCAAATAGTGACAATTTGAATTCTTCTCTACCAATCTGTATGCCTTGTATGTCTTTGTTTTGTCTGATTGCCGTGGCTAGGCCCTCCAGCACTATGCTGAATAACAGTGGAGAGAGTGGGCATCCCTGTCTTGTTCCGGATCTTAGATGAAAAGCTTTCAGCGTCTCGCTGTTAAGTATGATGTTAGCTGTGGGTTTGTCATATATGGCCTTTATGATGTTGAGGTACTTGCCGTCTATACCCATTTTGTTAAGAGTTTCAATCAGGAATGCATGCTGAATTTTGTCAAATGCTTTTTCAGCATCTATGGAGATGATCATGTGGTTTTTGTTCTTCATTTTGTCGATGTGGTGGATGATGTTGATGGATTTTCGAATGTTGTACCATCCTTGCATCCCTGGGATGAATCCCACTTGATCATGGTGTATGATCCTCTTGATGTATTTTTGAATTCGGTTTGCTAATATTTTGTTGAGTATTTTTGCATCTACGTTCATCAGGGATATTGGTCTGCAATGTTCTTTTTTGGTGAGGTCTTTGCCTGGTTTTGGTATTAGAGTGATGCTGGCTTCATAGAATGAGTTTGGAAGTATTCCCTCCTCTTCTATTTGTTGGAAAACTTTAAGGAGAATGGGTGTTATTTCTTCTCTATATGTCTGGTAGAATTCAGAGGTGAATTCATCTGGTCCGGGGGTTTTGTTCTTGGGTAGTTTTTTGATTACTGATTCAATTTCGTTGCTGGTGATTGGTCTGTTTAGTTTTCCTGTTTCCTGCTTGGTCAGTCTTGGGAGGTTGTATTTTTCTAAGAAGTTGTCCATTTCTTCTATGTTTTCCAGCTTGTTAGCATATAGATTCTCATAATATTCTCTTCTAATTCTTTTTTTTCTGTGGGGTCCGTCGTGATTTTTCGTTTCTCATATCTGATTCTGTTTATGTGTGTAGATTCTCTTGTTCTCTTAATGAGTCTGACTAGGGGTTTATCTATTTTGTTTATTTTTTCAAAGAACCAGCTCCTGGTTTCATTGATTTTTTCTATTGTTTTATTCTTTTCAATTTTATATATTTCTTCTCTGATCTTTATTATATCCCTCCTTCTGGTGACTTTGGGCCTCATTTGTTCTTCTTTTTCCAATTTCAGTAATTGTGTCTTTAGACTATTCATTTGGGAATGTTCTTCCTTCTTTAAATAGGCCTGGATTGCAATATACTTTCCTCTTAGAACTGCCTTTGCTGCGTCCCACCGAAGTTGTGGCTTTGTGTTATTGTTGTCATTAGTCTCCATATATTCTTTGATTTCTGTTTGATTTGGTCATTAACCCATTGATTAATTAGGAGAATGTTGTTACGTCTCCATGTATTTGTGAGTCTTTTTGATTTCTTTCTAAAATTTATTTCTAGTTTTATACCTTTGTGATCTGGGAAGTTGCTTGGTAGGTTTTCAATATTTTTGAATTTACTGAGGTTCTTTTTGTGGCCTAGTAGGTGGTCTATTCTGGATAATGTTCCATGTGCACTTGAGAAGAATGTGTATCCTGTTGCTTTTGGTTGTAGAGTTCTGTAGATGTCTGTTAGGTCCATCTGTTCTAGTGTGTTGTTCAGTGCCTCTGTGTCTTTACTTATTTTCTGTCTGTTTGATCTGTCCTCTGGAGTGAGTGGTGTGTTGAAGTCTCCTAAGATGAATGCATTGCTGTCTATTTCCTCCTTTATTTCTGTTAGTATTTGTCTCACATATGCTGGCGCTCCTGTGTTGGGTGCATATATATTTATAACGGTTATATCTTCTTGTTGGACTGACCCCTTTATCATAATGTAATGTCCTTCTTTGTCTCTTGCTACTTTCTTCGTTTTGAAGTCTATTTTGTCTGATACAAGTACTGCAACACCTGCTTTTTTCTCCTTGTTGTTAGCATGAAATATCTTTTTCCATCCCTTCACTTTTAGTCTGTGTATATCTTTGGGTTTGAGGTGAGTCTCTTCTAAACAGCATATACATGGGTCTTGCTTTTTTATCCTTTCTGTTACTCTGTGTCTTTTGATTGGTGCATTCAGTCCATTTACATTAGGGTGGTTATTGATAGATATGTACTTATTGCCATTGCTGGCTTTAGATTCGTGGTTACCAAACGTTCAAGGGTTGCTTCTTTACTATCTAAACATCTAACTTAACTTTCTTGTTAAGTAATTGTAAATACTGTTTGTTGTTTCTTTATTTCTCTCCCTTCTTATTCTTCCTCCTCCATTCTTTATGTACTAGGTGTTTTATTCTTTGCCTTTAGTTAGTATTTGGATGGTCTGCTTTCTTTGCTATGATTTTATTTTCTCTGGTGACATCTTTTTAGCCTTAGGAGTGCTTCCCTCTAAAGCAGTCCATTTAAGATATCCTGTAGTGGTGGTTTATGAGAGGCAAACTCTCTCAACTTTCGTTTGTCTAGAAATTGTTTAATCCCTCCATCATATTTAAATGATAATCATGCTGGATACAATATTCTTCGTTCGAGGCCCTTCTGTGTCATAACGTTAAATATATCATGCCATTGTCTTCTGGCCTATAAGGTTTCTGTTGAGAAGTCTGATGATAGTCTGATGGGTTTTCCTTTGTAGGTGATCTTTTTTCTCCCTCTAGCTGCCTTTAATACTCTGTCTTTATCTTTGATCTTTGCCATCTTAATTATTATGTGTCTTGGTGTTGTCTTCCTTGGGTCCCTTGTGTTGGGAGATCTGTGGGCTTCGGTGGACTGCGAGACTATTTCCTTCCTCAGCATGGGATAGTTTTCAGCAATTATTTCTTCAAAGACACTTTCTATCCCTTTTTCTCTCTCTTCTTCCTCTGGTACTCCTATAATGCAAATATTATTCCATTTGGATTGGTCACACAGTTCTCTTAATATTCTTTCATTCCTAGAGATCCTTTTATCTCTCTCTGCCTCAGCTTCTCTGTATTCCTGTTCTCTGATTTCTATTCCATTAACAGTCTCTTGCATCTCATCCAGTCTGCTGTTAAGCCCGTCGATCACTTGTCTTATTTCTGCATTGTCTCTCCTCACTTCCCTCACTTCCTCCCTCAGCCCTTGCACATTTCTCTGTAGATCCATCAGCATGGTTATGACTTTTATTCTGAATTCTTTTTCAGGAAGACTGTGCATTTCCATCCCTTCAGGCTCCCTCTCTGGGGTTGTCTGGTTGATTTTGTCTAAACCATATTCCTCTGTCTTTTCATGGCTATAGAATGGCTATAGAAGTGGTTGCTGGTAGTTGCCACGTATGTCAGCTGGGCTCTTTAAGACTTTAAAATTAGAAAAAAGAAAGAAAGAAAAAGGAAGAAAAGAAAGAACAAAAAAGAAAACAAAGCAAAACAACAATAAAAAAACACCCACCGGGAGTAGATTCTGTGGGAATGCTGTAAGTGGCGCTGTTGCCCCACTATTCCACAGCCATGGCCACGCCACTCCGCAGGGCCCTTTATCGCTCTGGCTGGGGTGGGAACGAATGGGAGGCTGTTGATCTCAGTGAGAAGTGTAAGTACGGCCACGCTTCCCCAGTTGCCAGCTAAGGCGTCTGAAACTCCCCAGGACTCCCAGCCTGCTGGGCTAAGTGTGCCGGGGAGATCCAGCTCCTCTGCTGGGCTCCTGTCCCTTTAAGACTGCTGAAGAAAATGCGTGCTTTTTTTTTTCCTTCCCGGGAGCGGGCTGCAAGCACCCTGGCGCTTTCCCCACTCAGATCCTACCCCTCTGTCTCTCCAATCTCCGCTACACTGAGCAATGTGGGTCAGCGCTGCTGGCCCAGATCACTGGGGCTGGTTATTTCGCGGTGTGTACTTCCACTCCCTCCCGGCTCTGAATCCTCTCCTTCCACCGGTGCGCTGGGGTGGGGGAGTGCTCGGGTCCCACCGGGTCATGTCTCCATATCTTACCTGCCTCTTGGGGTGCCGAGTCCCCTCAGGTGTAGCTGCATGCTGTGCGCTTTCCTGTGTATTCTGGTCTCTGTTTTAGTAATAGATGTGTTTGGTGTATTTTCGTAGATAAATATAGTGTTGGGAGGAGATTTCTGCCGCCCTGCTCACACTGCCATCTTCCCGGAAGTCCTCTAGGGCATTTATGTAGAAGAAAAATTTTTGGATCATGGATATATACATCCTCAACTGGAATATTCAAGCTGAAGAATGATATATACAGAAAATACCATTTTTTTATTTTAAAAAGAAAACTTTATACCCATACTTAGCAACTAAAAACATAAAACTTGGTTAGAAAGTACCAGGACAAATAGTTACTCTAAAGGAAAAGAGTTAGCTGTTCATCACATCCTTTATATATTTTAGCTAGCTGTTCATATACATCCTCCATATATTTTAAATATTTCATTATAAAAAGACAAAAATAATAAGTTTCCAAAATGATACAGTTCATTGTAAAACTTTAGAAAGCACAGTAAAGAAGTAGATGAAAATAAAATGAAATAATGTTACATCCCAATAGTCTGAAATAAAAACTACTAATATCTTGGCATATGTTTTCCATTATGCATACACATATATATAAATATAAATAATTTACACTATATATCATGCTTCAAACATGATTCAGTTTTACTTAACAGTACATCATAGAAGTATCATTAAACTTCAAGTTTCAACCCCAACTTATAAAGACCTTGGAAGTTATCATTCCTATTCGTAAAACAAAGAACCAAAAACACTGAGTAAACTGAAAATCATTGTATTTTATTGAATCCATTAGTGAAATGAGGTTGCAGCTTTGCACCACTGTAATATCTAGAGAGAAATGAAAATCCAGAGAGGCACAGCCAAGATCTGCATCCTGGAGCAGAAGCTGCTGGAGCCATTAACTGGTAGGAACACTTATATGGTAATTTTAATAAATTGTTGAAGGCTTAATATGGCTTCCCTTGACAGTGAGAAACTCTTGGGGGCCAGAGACTTAGTCGTTCCTCACACATTCATGGTCTTTACCTCCAGTATCCCCACCAGCTTCTCATGGTGAAAAGCTGAGAAAGATCCCCTCATGGCTCTGGTAGCTGACAACTATTGTGAAGTATGCCCAGTGAATTCTCCTTAATGAAGCCCTATTCTCCAGGGAAAAATACTTTACCAGAACCTTATTGAAAATGGCATCTAAACATTTCTCCAAATCAAGCCCCTGCAGGAGTTGGAGTAGAGATCCGAGAAGTACTTCATGAAGGTCACAGCCCAGGAACACATGACCACTAAAATATTGAGATTTAGTTGCATGATTATGGAATGCTTGCCCTTTCCTATACTTTAGCACCATATGAATGATGTATTAAAACTGAAAGAAATGCAAGTATACACTTATTTGAGGAAGTGTTATTAGGTAAGAACAAAGAAAACACAGGAACGAAAAACAAGGCCTCTAAAGCAAGTTGAAGCCTCTGACACCTATAACTATAATAAGCATAAAACAAAGACCAACTCCTAGATAGATTAATGTACAAACTCACACAGAAGACCTTTTTATTTCAGTTCCTATTTCTTACAAGGTATGCTAAGGCAAGAAAAATGTCTGAGGAGACAAAGAAAATATGAGAACCAGACCCAGATATGACAAAGATTATGGCATTATCAGAGAATTTAAAATAAATATGCTCAATAGATTAAGAGTACTAATGGAAAAAGTAGACAACATGCTAGAACAGATAGTCAATGTAATAAGAGAGATGGAAAATCTAATAAAGAAGCAAAATGAAATGCTGAAAATAAAAAAACACTGTAATGTAGAGAAGGATGCCTTTGATCATCTCATCAGTAGACTGGACATGGCCAAGGGAAGAATCAATAAGTTTGAAGATAAATTTGTATAAACTTTCCAAATAGAAATGGGAAGAAAGATAAATGAAAAATAAAACAGACTAGAAATCCAAGACCTGTTGGAAAACTTCAAAAGATGAAAATTGATATTAATTGGAATACCAAGGAGAAGAGAGGGAGAATGAAACATAAGAAATATTTGAAGGGATAATGGTCAAGAATTTTCCAAAATCAATGAAAGACACCAACCACAAATGAAGTAAGCTCAAAGAACATCAAGCAGAATAAATACAAAAACATTTACATCTAGGCATATTGTATTCAAATTGCAGAAAACCAAAGACAAAGGGAAAAACGAAGGTCACCAAGGAGTGGAGAGAACACCTTAGCTATTGAGTTTAAGAATTCAGTGGACTCATTATCAGGACCATGCAAGGAAGACAACAGAATGAAATATTTAAAATATTGAAATAAACCACTAATGTGAAATTCTGTATGCAGCAAAATTACCCTTCAAAAGTGAAGGCTAAATAAGACTTTTCAGTCAAATAAAATATGAGGGAATCCTTTTCCAGCAGACCTTCTCTGTAAGAAATGTTGAAAGAAGTTATTCAGGCAGAAGGAAAATGTGTTATAGGTCATAAATTTGACTCTATATAAAGAATGGAAGAGTGTTGGAGAAGGAATAAATTAAGGTAAAATAAAATCTTTTAAAAATTTTAATTGATCTAAGTGAAAGAAACCAGTCTGAATAGGCTACAGATATAAATAAGTTCAATTTATATAAATATAAATTCTGAAAAATGTAAAACTAGAACAATGATATAAAGTTCAATGACTGCCAGGAATTCAAGGTGTGGTGATGTATTGAATAGGTGAAACACAAGGGAATTTTTATAACAGTAAAACTATTCTGTATGATATTGTAATTATAGATACATGAACTATGATATGAATTACTCAAAATCCAGAACTCTATAGCACAAAGAGTGATATGTATGCAAGTTTAAAAAAAACATCATTAGTTGTTCAGTGGATTCTTGGATGAAAATCAGAATGTGATAAAGCAATCTAAGTGTATTACAAAGCTATAAAACAATCTCACTGAAGGCTGTTGGAGAAAAGGTGCAAAACTAAATAATATTGGAAATGAGTCAAGTCTGTAAGATTAACATCAAACTGTACATAAGCACTGTACTCCAGTTGATAAATTGATTCCCACAGATTTGTGAGTTAACAATTCTGAAACTGCTATCCATGAACATTGGCATGGAACAAATGGAATTTGTTAAGTAAATGGATGACAAATGTGAGAGCCAAGTTTCTCACTGTTGAAGTGGGAATTTGCAGATAAAAAAAAGTCTAGAATGATAGAGGTAGCAATGGATTAGAGTTGGAGACATGAATATGAACTCATATTTAGCTTACCATAGTAATAGATGGTTAAATGTGGAACTATTTATGAATATGTACATATACTCCAGTTAATATGCTTACATATATTTCATTGCTCTGTTAAGCTCAGAAACAATGACACCTCATTAGCAAAGAGCACATCTAGTACCCAGATCTTTGTTTCTAATACTATATTTGATTAAAGGAACTGGGGCTCGGTGGAGAAAGCGTTGATTCTAGGACTAGGGCAGAAAATGTATAAGATGAGCTTGGAGCATCTTGTAGTTGAAGAGAGTAAGACAGTGCTAAAGACCAAAGTCAATAATGGGTTTATGCTAAAAGGATATAGGAGTTAGTGGAAAGAAATTCAGTGGTCAAAGCTGAAATTATTTGAGCAATAGAATAGCAATGAAGCATAAATTACAATATGACTTAAAGTATAAAGTAAATATCTATAAGTTTATACTGTTATAAAAAAATTATTGAATAAATAAATAAATGAGGGAAAAGAGACAAATCTCTCATGCAGAAGATTCCTAAACAATTTAAGTAGATACTCCATTCTCAAGTAGTTGGAACATAAGTCCCCACTCCTGAAATATGGGTTGCACACAGGAACTTTCCTCCAAAGAATGTGGCCTGGAAAAGGGGAAAAAATATCAATTTTAGAGTAGGGAAATCTGACAAACCCTATTTCAGCCAGGTAATCAGATTCAGTGCCAACAGTGATAAGCCATCCTTGATATGATCTGATAAAAATGGCACTTTACTCTGACTCCTCACCCAAACCTGTAACAGCAGTCTATTGATAGGAAAACTCGGGAAAAGCCTTCCTGAGAAAATAACATTTGAGTTAAACACTGAATATTGAGCGCTATCTTCATACATTGGATTCCATTCACAGTGGTAACATCTGATCTATTTTCCTCTTTTGCATGGATGAGACCTGCTTATCACAGTGACCCAGCTACAGTTCCTTTGTGTCCTCTTTGACAGGAGTTATTGAAAGCCAGGGCTGGTATGGGAGGCATTAGGAGGCACCTCTGAAAACAGAAGGCAGATCATCAACAATGTTCATAAATCTACCTGAATTGACTTCAGTGAGCTGGTAACACTTCACTCCCCATTCTGTCCTTTAGATAATGTATCCTTTCCATATGACCCTCTTCTTGGTACCACAGCAATGCTGTGTGAATCCTCAGTAGGGCAGGCGACCTGATATTTTTCCCATTACTCTGGTCTTAGATTTAAAATGTAGCAAGTATCATGTCATAAAGTACAAATCTTAAGGAAGCATCTTCAAATCAGAGAGTACAGATGACTACTTGTACTTGGTGGAAGGAAAGGAGGGAGGTAAGAATGAAGGGAGAGAAATAGAAAGGGAGAAAGGACAGGAAAGCGGGAAGGGAGAGAGAGGACAATATAATGAAAAGGCAAAACAAAATAATTCCATCTTGTTTTAATAGGTTTTATTATTATTTAGGATATGGAAGGCTAACAGTTCAGGAGATACTACCTTCTTGAAAAGAAGTTCATTCTGCTTAGAGTTCCCATGGTTGGACATACAGTTCAAACCTGGGGTTGGTAGGGGTGTCACCCGAGTCTGTCACAGGCAGAGGAAGGGGGAACTGTGGGCAAGCACCTTCGCTGTGGTTCTAGAGGAAAGACTGGCAAGGTAGTGTAAGCAGGCCTAAGGTTGGCTGGCTTGAACAGTTTCAGGTTGCTCTGGGGTATACGGGTTGTACCTCCCTGGTTGTCTGGTAATTAGCATGGCTGTATAAGGGGCCAAGAGTATAAGAGCCTGACAAAGGAGGTGGTTGGAGGATCTTAGCTCCTGGAGAAGAGGAATTGACTGGCCTTTAGTCAGGGCCTCAAAACTAGATTAACACAGCACTTAAAAAACAATATTACACAAACGAGCAATGTATATACTCTATGCTTTATTAAAGTGTAAAGGAGAGCATTCTCAATTTTAGCCACTAATTTTTACATGATCCAACAAACATAAAACACAAACTAAAAATAGTTAAGTTCATAGACTATTAGTTTTATCACTTTGCATATTAAAAGAAATGATATTCATTTACAATATACCAATTAAAACAACTTTATTTTAAACAGATATGTGGCAGGATTTATGTGAAAGGTACTAAAACTGCCCTCTATTCATTATGTCAATATTTATTTTAGCACTATTCACAAATTTGAGGTAATCTGTGCAGTTTTATTTACCATTATTTACCATTGCAAAACCATTAAATTCCGGTCTGCTATTACTAATGTTAAAGCTGTAAAAATTCAGGAGAGAGAGAGTCAAGATGGCGGTGTGAGAGGTGAGACAGAGAGCTCCTACGAAACCACAAATAGTACAATAATATAGTTAATTAATACAACTAACCCTAAAACAGCAACAGGAAAGAAGGCTGCACCAGACTGCATACAGACATCACAAACAGAGCAGACCTGACCAAACAGGATAATGTACCAGAGTCTTGATCCGGAGGGACCTAGGCCCTTCCCCCAACCCAGCTCACCAATGGGAGGAAGAGAAATGCAGTAGGGAGGGGGTGGAATCCTGGGACTGCGGAACACCCAGCCCTGGAGGTCTGCTTTGTGAACCGAAACCTACATTGGGTGGTGCTCTAGAGGCTGGGGAGCTGGGACAGGTGGAGTGCCTGAGAGACTGACATTCTAGCCATTTGTGGAGGACGGGATCCACATCCGTCCGCTCTGTGACAGGGGAAAGGCAGGTGGTCTGAGAGGCTTCCTTGCAGCAAGAGGGCTGCTGAAGGGGCGGAGTTTGCACGAAACTTGCTGCACGGGAGAAGGGTGAGCTGGACAAGGTTGGGAAATTTGAGGAGCTTCAGGTGCTCCAACACGCTGACTGGCTGCTCAGCTCCAAGGCCCCCTACAGGGATACGCAGCCTGCCAAGCCTTCCCCCTGGCCTGACAGCACTGACTCACAAACAGGCAGTCACTGGCTGGCCTCAGGCCAGCAGAGGGAGAACCCACCTATAAAAGCTACAGATGTCTGAGCACAGAGGCTTCCACCTGTGTGCTCGGCCCACTTGCTGTGATAGTGGAGACAGGCACCGCAGACGGGAATCAGGAAACAGATCTTTCCTCCTCCCCAGGCACCAGCTCTGCTCGCCAATGATGCCCAACCTCACTCTAGGAGCTGAGCAGTTCTCCAGAGACAGGAGCTTCTGGGCAATACAGGGCACCATACAGAATATGAAACGTCAAAAGAACATGGTTCAGACCAAAATCTAACAAACCCCAGAAAAAGGACCAAATGAAACTGAAGTCACCAATCTTCCTGAAAGAGAGTTCAAAATAAAAATAATAAACATGCTTATGGAGGTACAGAAAAATATTCAAGAACTCAGGAATGAATTTAAGATGGAGATTCAATCATTAAGAAATTCCATATCTGAAATGAAACATACAATGGAGGGATTTAAAAGCAGATTAGATGTAGTAGAAGAGACAGTAAATGAAAAAGAAATCAGAGAAGAGGAATACAAAGCTAAGGCAAAGAGAGAAAAAGGAATCTCTTAAGAATGAAAGAATATTGACAGAACTGTGTGACCAATCCAAGCGGAATAATTTTCACATTATAGGGGTACCAGAAGAAAAAAAAAGAGAAAAAGGTATAGAAAGTGAAATTGAGGAGGTAATTGCTGAAAACATCCCCAATCTCAAGCCATGGAGGTGCACAGATCTCCAAATAAAAGGGACCCAAGGACGACAACAGCAAGACATAATAATAAAAATGGCAAAGATCAAGGATAAATACAGACTTTTAAAAGCAGCTAGAGAGAGAAAAAAGATCACATACAAAGGAAGACCCATCAGGCTATCTTCAGATTTCAACAGAAACCTTACAGGCCAGAAGGGAGTAGCATGATGTATTTAATGCAAAGAAGCATAAGGGACTCAAACCAAGAATACTCTCCCCAGCAAGGTTATCATTTAAATTTGAAGGAAGGATTAAATAATTTACAGATAAGCAAAAGCTGAGAGAATTTACATTCCACAAACCACCTCTACAGTATATTTTGGAGGGACTCCTATACATGGAATTATTCCTAAGGTTAAATAGATGTCTCCCAAGGGATAGACAAACAGTACAGAATGTGATTCATAACATACAAATAATGGAGGAGGAAGAAAAAGGAGGAAAAAAAAGAACCTTTAGGTTGTGTTTGTAACAGCATACAAAGTGAGTTAAGTTAGACTGTTAGATAGTAAGCGAATTACCCTTGAACCTTAGGTAACCACAGATATAAACACTGCAATGGCAATAAGTACATACCTATCGATAATCACCCTAAATATAAATGGTCTGAATGCACCAATAAAAATACATAGAGTCACTGAATGGATAAAAAAACAAGACCCATCTATATGCTGCCTACAAGAGACTCACTTCACACCCAAAAACATACAAAGACTGAAGGTAAAGGGATGGAAAAAGATATATCATGCAACTAATAGGGAGAAAAAAGCAGGAGTTGTAGTAATTGTATCATACAAAACAGACTTCAAAACAAAGTCATAAGAGACAAAGAAGGACATTGCATAATGATAAAAAGGTGAGTTCAACAAAAGGATATAACTATTATACATATCTATGCACCCAACACAGGATCACGTACATATGTGAAACAAATACTAACAGAATTAAAGGAGGAAATAGAATGCAATGCATTCATTTTAGGAGACTTCAGCACACCTCTCACTCCAAAGGACAGATCAACCAGACAGAAAATAAGTAAAGAGACAGAGGCACTGAACAACACATTAGAACAGATGGACCTAACAGACATCTACACAACACTGCATCCAAAAGCAACAGAATACACATTCTTCTCAAGTGCACATGGAACATTTTCAAGAATAGATCATATACTAGGCCACAAAAAGAACCTCCGTAAATTCAAAAAGATTGAAATTGTACCAACCAGCTTCTCAGATCACAAAGATATGAAACTAGATATAAATTACACGAAGAAAACAAAAAAGCCCACAAACACATGGAGGTTTAATAACATGCTCCTAAATGATCAATGGATCAATGACCAAATAAAAACAGAGATCAAGCAATATACAGAGACAAATGACAACAATAATTCAACACCGCAAAATCTGTGGGATGCAGTGAAAGCCGTGCTAAGTGGGAAATATATTACAATACAGGCCTACCTCAGGAAAGAAGAACAATCCCAAATGAACAATCTAAACTCACAATTAATGAAACTAGAAAAGGAAGAACATATGAGGCCCAAAGTCAGGAGAAGGAGGGACATAATAAAGATTAAAGCAGAAATAAATAAAATTGAGAATAAAACAATAGAAAGAATCGATGAAAGCAGAAGATGCTTGAGAAAATAAACAAACAGATAAACCCCTAGCCAGACTTATCAAGAAAAAAAGAGAGTCCACATACAAAAACAGAATCAGAAATGAGAAAGGAAAAATCACTACAGACACCACAGAAATACAAAGAATTATGACACAATACTATGAAAAATTATACAGTAACAAACTGGATAACCTAGAAGAAATGGACATCTTTCTAGAAAAATAAAACCTTCCAAGGCTGATGCAGGAAGAAACAGAAAATCTGAATAAACCAATTACCAGCAAAGAAATTGAATTGGTAATCAAAAAATTACCTAAGAACAAAACTGGACCAGGTGGTTTCAATACTGAATTTTATCAAACATTTAGTGAAGACCTAATACCCATCCTCCTTAAATTTTTCCAAAAAGTAAAAGAAGAAGGAATACTCCAAAACTCTTTTTATGAGGCCAACAACACACTAATGCCAAAATCAGGCAAAGACACACAAAAAAAGAAAATTACAGACAAATATCCCTGATGAACATAGATGCAAAAATACTCAACAAAATATTAGCAAATTGAATTAAAAAATACTTCAAAAAGATCATCCATCATGATAAAATGGGATTCATCCCAGGGATGCAAGAATGGTACAACATTCGAAAATCCATAACAGTTATTCACTATATCAACAAAAAGGACAAAAAACACATGATCAGGTCCATAGATGCTGAAAACGCATTTGACAAAATTCAACATCCATTCATAATAAAAACTCTCAACAAAATGGGTATAGAGGGCAAGTACCTCAACATAATAAAGGCCACATATGACAAACCCACAGCCAACATTATACTAAACAGTGAGAAGCTGAAATGTTTTCCTGTAAGATCAGGAACAAGACAAGGATGCCTACCTTCCCCACTTTTATTCAACATAGTTCTGGAGGTCCTATCCACAGCAATCAACAACACAAAGAAATAAAAGGCATCCAGATTGGCAAGGAAGAAGTCAATCTGTCCCTGTTTGCAGATGCAATGATATTGTACATAAAATACCCTTAAGAATCCACTCAAAAACTACTAGATCTAATATCTGAATTCTGCAATGTTGCAGGATACAAAATTAATACACAGAAATCTGTTGCATTCCTATACACTAATGATGAACTAGCAGAAAGAGAAATCAGGAAAACAATTCCATTCCCAATTATATCAAAAAGAATAAAATACCTAGGAATAAACCTAAGCAAGGAAGTGAAAGACTTATACTCTGAAAACTACAAGACACTCATGAGAGAAATTAAAGAAGAAACCAATAAATGGAAACACATCCCATGATCATGGATAGAAGTAAGTAATATTGTCAAAATGGCCATCCTGCCTAAAGAAATCTACAGATTCAATGCAATCCCTATCAAAATACCAACAGTATTCTTCAATGAACTAGAGCAAATAGTTCTAAAACTCGTATGGAACCAGAAAAGACCACGAATAGCCAAAGCAATCCTGAGAAGGAAGAATAAAGTGGAAGGGATTATGCTCCCTGACTTTAAGCTCTACTACAAAGCCACAGTAATGAAGACAATTTGGTACTGTCACAAGAACAGATCCATAGACCAATGGAACAGACTAGAGAGCCCAGATATAAGCCCAAACATATATGGTCAATTAATATATGATAAAGGATTCATGGACATACAATGGGGAATTGACAGCCTCTGGTGTTGGCAAAACTAGACAGCTACATGTAAGAGAATGAAACTGGATTATTGTCTAACCCCATACAGAAAAGTAAACTTAAAATGGATCAAAGACCTGAATGTAAGCCATGAAACCATAAAAGTCTTAGAAAAAAACATAGGCAAAAATCCCTTGGACATAAACATGAGGAACTTCTTCTGAACATATCTCCCCAGGCAAGGAAAACAAAAGCAAAAATGAACAAGTGGGACTATATCAAGCTGAAAAGCTTCTGTACAGCAATGGACACCATCAGTAGAACAAAAAGACATCCTACAGTATGGGAGAATATATTCATAAATGACATATCTGATAAGGGGTTGACATCCAAAATATATAAGAACTCACACACCTCAACAAACAAAAAGCACATAATCCAATTAAAAAATAGGCAGAGTATATGAATAGACACTTCTCCAAAGAAGAAATTCAGATGGTCAACAGGCACATGAAAAGATGCTCCACATCGCTAATCATCAGAGAAATGCAGATTAAAACCTCAATGAGATATCCCCTCACACCAGTGAGGATGCCCAACATCCAAAACACAAACAACAACAAATGTTGGCGAGGATGTGGAGAAAAGGGAACCCTCCTACACTGCTGGTGGGAATGCAAACTAGTTCAACCATTATGGAAAGCAGTATGGAGGTTCCTCAAAAAACTCAAAATAGAAATGCCATTTGACCCAAGAATTCCACTCCTAGGAATTTACCCTAAGACTGCAGCAGCCCAGTTTGAAAAAGACAGATGCACCCCTATGTTTATAGCAGCACTATTTACAATAGCCAAGAAATGGAAGCAACCTAAGTGTCCATCGGTAGATGAATGGATAAAGAGGAAGTGGTACATATACACAATGGAATATTATTCAGCCATAAGAAGAAAACAAATCTTACCATTTGCAACAACATGGATGGAGCTAGAGGGTATTATGCTCAGTGAAATAAGCCAAGCCGAAAAAGACAAGTATCAAATGATTTCACTCATATGTGGAGTATAAGAACAAAGAAAAAAACTGAAGGAACAAAACAGCCGCAGACTCACAGAACCCAAGAACGGACTAATAGTTACCAAAGGGAAAGGGACTGGGGAAAATGGGCAGGAAGGGAAGGATAAGAGGGAAAAAGGGGCATTACGATTAGCAGATGTAATGTTGGGGGGGCACGGGGAGGGCAGTACAACTTAGAGAAGACAAGTAGTGACTCTATAGCATCTCACTACGCTGATGGACAGGGACTGTAATGGGGTAGGTGGGGGGGACTTGATGAAGTGGGGAGTTTAGGAACCATAATGTTGCACATGTAATTATAGATTAATGATACCAAAAAAAATTTTTCTTTAATGAATTGGGAAATTTAAGGAAACAAGGACAAGTAGTTAAATTCTGTAGCTAAGTCTGTGACTCTCCATCTGCCCATATGGCTTATATTGACATAATTTCTAATATGAATAAAACATCACTAAGATCAATATCTAGTGTATGTTCCAACCAAAATGTGACAATAATCCATCCATAATAACATTTATATGATCAAAGACTTTATGGTCATTCAATAAAAAGCAATAACATTTTACTGGAAATTAAATTAGGGTTTAAATGCAAGGCACTCTTATTCCTGAAAGTTTTTGGCAGGAACCATTCATTTCAACAGGGACATCTTTGGTGATATCTAGCACTTGTAAGGCATTCTCATCTTCCAAGTGTTTTACTAACATTAATTAATTTTCATTATACTGCAACAACATAGGTAGATACAATTTAAGGGGAAAGCTAATTTTTTTCCAGTCCAAATGAAAAGTCAGTGTTAAAATTTAAGTTATGCTTAGGATTTTGGCTTCAGTCCTCTGTCCCAATCATTAAGTAAAACATACTTAGCATTGTCAAATGCTATGAAATCATGTCTTCCAAGAACAAGAAAAAAATTAACAGCTGAAGAACCAAAGTTGAAAGATGATTTCAGTTTTTCAAGACTTCCTTTGTGCTTTCCTTTAAAAAACAAAAAAAGGAAAAGGAAAGAAAGAAAAAATATTGCTTTTTCCCTCTCTCCTTCTTGATAAAATAGCTTTATAGTCCTGATAATGTCATACTATAATCCTTACAATATTAAGTATGGTAGTTTTCAAATTATCTTTAAAATAACAATATTTTTCATAAAAGTGTTGGTGCGAAAATACTGAAAAGAATCAGATGTGCAAACCCTTTGCTACAGCTCAAGGATGTCTGCATAACAATGTCAGTGAAAGAATTCCTTTCAAATATGTTTACACTCAAGGCATCTTTATATACAGGAGACCTAAAAAATTATTACAAGTTTGAATAATGCATACATTCTTTTGTCACAAGGTTGTATTCTTTAAATAAATAATAAGTACCTCACAGTGCTAGCCATAAAGGAAAGCCACATGAAGATTTCAAACAATGGTTTGATATAGGTGTCTGCACATATAGAACTAAATATATGTCCATTTTCCCAACTCATAGTTGTCAGTCAGAGCAATGTTAAAGTCAAAGAAGTCTCTGGGCTATGCTCGAAAAGCACTAGATTTCTTTTCAGGGGTTGGTAAACTATGGTCTATGGTCAAATCCAGTCACTCACCTGTTACTTTAAATAATGTTTTATTGTAACACCGCAATGCCCATTTGTTTATACATTGCCTACAGCCACTTTTACACTTCAACACTAGACTTGAGGAGTTGTAACCAGAAACCAACCACATGGCCTGCAAAATTTAACATACTTACAATCTGATCCTTTACAGATAACTTTTGTCAATTGCCTTCTGTATTAAAGGTGGCATGTTGAATCCTTGAAAGAAGTCAGACTGCGTTAATTTAGGCAAGAAGGGGCTACTAAATATGCAAAGGAAATACATTTAAATTTATACTTTTTAGGGAGTACCTAATTTCTGAGCAAGGTGTGATCCAAAATTCATTTGTAAGTTGTTTATTCATCAGTCATATTCATGAGTTCATAATATGACTTTCTAATCTGTAATACAGTACAATTGTGTTTATAGGCAAGACTGTAGCTATTTTGAATATTGCTTCTCCTCATCTTTCAAAAACTCCTGTGGGTCTTCAAGTTACCTGAAAAGATCAAAACAAATCCTATTCAGAGTATTTCTTCTTCATGTAGCCAGCAGATTTCATTGGCAGTAAGAAGGATAATATGTCTTGTTTGTTTCAAAGGAGGTTTCTGGAGACCACAAAAAATGACTTCTTCACAATGGATAGCAGGAAAGAGACTTGATATCCATTTTTCTGGGGTTGTATATTTTATATGATATTCATGTCAAATAGAATTCTCTGATGTTTCTGATATTCTCAGATTTTCTGGAACCATAGTAAATCTTCAAGTTGTCAGACTTTTCGTGATGGTGAACGATGATGAAGATGAGGACCTAGGCAATATGTGACCCTCACTTAGCATGTAACATGTTCTCTTCATTGTTTTAGCTTTTATGTACATCAAATCAATCTTCATAACAAACCCAAGAAGTAGAATTGTTATTATCTTTTCTTTACAGACAGACAAAGAGATGAGTAATTTGTAACAGGTTACAAGCCTAATAAGTAACAGAGGAGATCAAAAGCCCTTGAAATTAGGGGCTGGAAAGAGGCTTTTCCAGAATTTAGAAAATAACTACAAATTCACTATAAAGTAGAAAAATGAAAAGAAAATAGAGATAAGATCAAAACCAGGTGAAACAGAAAACAAACAATGCTAAAAGTTATATTTTTGAAAAGATGAACAAACTTATAAACTGCTTGAACAAACCAAGAAAATGAAAAAGGCACAAATAACCAATGTCAAGAATGGAAAAGGCATCAATACTCCATATCTATAGATATTGAAAGGAGAGTAAGAAATTATGACAACTTTATGTCAATAAACATTTAGATTGGACAAATTCACAAAAGAATTACACAAGTATACATGTAAAATCTAAGCATACATATCATTATTAAAGAAATTTAAATTAAAACTTTCCAAAAAAATAGAATACCAGGCCAGGAAATTCTACCTAACATTTCAGGAAGAATGAAGCCAAGCTAATACATCCCCTTTGAAGACCTAGAAAAAGGAACAAATACTTCCCCGCATATTTTATGAGTTGAGCACAAATAATTTTGATACAAAAAACCTGAAAGCTCACTATAAGAAAAGAAAATTAATGACAAATATCACTCATGAACATAGGTGAAAATATCCCAAACAGATTGTTAACAAACCAAATCCAGCGATTAAACAAAGAATAATGCATCGTGAAGAGGCTTACGCCATGAATGCAAGGTTTGCTTAATATTTGGTAATCAATATAATATACTAAGACAAAAAAGGAAAACTATCATACAATTATCACAAGAGATGCAAAATTTTAAAATAAAATATAACATTATTGATAAGTTTAGCAAACCAAGAGAAAAAGAAGAATTCCTTTGCTTTTAAAAATTAACCATAAAACAAACGAGCAAACAAAACAAGAAAATAAATAAATCATATTTATTTCCCTCTAAGACTGAGTGCAAGACAAGTATGCCAAATAGCAATTTTGTTTCAGTATTGCACTCAAGGTTGTAACCAATATAGTAAGTCAAGAAAGAAGTGAAGTAATGACTGGGAAACAAGAAATAAAACTGTGTATTTGCATAATTATCTACATGAAAAGTCCCAAAGATCTGCATTAAAAATGTTAGCATTAATAAGGTCAAATATATAATCAGTGTATTTATTGTATTAAACAAACAATGAGAAAATGAACATTATACAATCATTTATGGAAGCCTCAGAAAAACAAACTACCTAAGAACAAATCTAATGAAAGCTGTGCATAACTGTACAAATGAAACTATAAAATATTATTGAGAGAAGATAAAGATGATTTAAATACACTGAGTGGAGGTTTTTAAATTTTTCTTTTCCTTGGTGTAACTTGACCAGTTGATGGTAAATACCTAAGGAAATGCCAAGGCCAAGATAACTGGTACAACCCGGAAAGGAAAAAGTTGGAGGACTTACTCTACCCAATAGCAAGACTTTATCAGAACGCTTTAATAATCATGACAGAGCAATATTGCTCTAAGTGTAGACAAAATGAGCAATGAAACGCTTCCACAAATGTGTTACTCCCTGATCTGTGATAGAGCTGGTACTGCAGAGTGAGTATATACAGTCTTTCAGTAAATATTGCTGATTCCATTGGAAATCCACATAACAAAAACAAACATGACTCCACCTCATCTCATACACAAAATCTAACTCCAGGTGAATTATAGGTTAAATGGTGAAAGATAAAACAATAGTGTTCCTAGAACATAAAAGTTGGCGTAGGGAAAAAAAATGTAAAGGGATATAACAGGTAAAAACAGAAGGCTGGTCATTAGACTATATTTACATTAGAAACATTGGTATATTAAAGCAGAGGATTATTAGGGTGAGAAATTAAGCCACAGAATGGGAGAGTATACTTTCAGTATAAGTGACACCTACAGAGCTTGTATCCAGAAATATACAAAGAACTACTACAAATTAATTAGAAAAAGCATAATTGAAAGAAATGGATTAATACTTGAACGATCACTTCACAAAAGATAACCAAATGCTTGATACACATACGTAAATTGTGTCCAGTCTCACTGGTTATCAGGGTTATACAAATTAAAACCACAACGTGATATGAGTACACACCCAGAAAAATGCCTAACAATAAAAAGACAGGATACCAAACACTGGCAAGGATGAGGAACACCTGGAACTCTCAAGCACTACTTTGAGAAACCAAAGTTGGGAATGCATGTAGCTAGAAATTTCACCCTTAGGTATTAGTGTGAACCATACAGAATTGCCAATATTTGCATTACAAATGGCAATTTTAAGTGGTCCATTTTGAAATATCCAACCTAAAATACCCAGCTGAAGTACATACAGATGTACATGGAAAAGATGTACAAGAAGGTTCATAGCAGTGTTATTTGTAATAGTTCTAAAGTGGAATTGATGTAAATGCCAATTGACAGTAAAGTAGATAAACTGTAAATTTATCCAATGTGATGCAATATAGTAATGGACATAAATGTATTATAGCTACACACAATAGAACAAATATAAAAGAATGCTTTTTTTAAAAAAAGTATTTCACTAATAAAAAAATTGAAACATCCAAAATCATAGTGTTTAGAGCATGCTAGGTGGGAAGACCATTTTAAAAAGCAAGGAGAGGGTTACCAAAAATGTCTGAAGAGTGATTATCTTTGAACAGGGAGGGAGGGTGTATGATTGAAAGAGAGCATGAGGGAGGGTGGGTGGCAATGTTCTATTGCTTCACCAGGGGTTGGTTATATCAGTGTTCACTTTGTGATAACACATTGAGCCTTACCTTGTTATTTTGATCTCTGTAGATGAACATTTTACAACTACAAAAGGTTAAACAAGATGATAGACTTTACCAGCTAGCACAGATACCAAATAAAAAAGGGAACTTTATTACCTCAAATTATTCATTATCAAAGAGGGAGTCAACATATATAATTCGTAACAAAGGCTCTCACGTCATGGGGAGTTCTCTCATTTTATTTTTGTGCACCAGGCTAATTTACTCAACAACTATTTCACTTGATCAAATATTGAGTGCCTCTGAACTCTGTTGTAGACGCTCTGTTTCAGCCATGAGCAAAATCCAGAAATCCTTGGTTTTCATGGAGCTTACAATCTAATAGGCAAGCTTAATAATAAGCCAAACCAAAAAAGAAAATATCTTATTATATTAGATGTTCACAGTGTGAAGGGGAAAAAGAAAGCAAAAATAAGATGTTTCTTTTAGGAAATCTCAAGTGGGATTACAATTTTAGATATGATGACCTCTGTGTAATAAAATAATTCAGTGAGTGAGGGATCCAGCTATGTGTATATCTGGGGACAAAGCTTCCCAGCCAGAGAAAGTACAGAAAGTAACAAAAAAACACACTATCCAGGGATGACCTCAATGAAAGTGACTTACGGATTCTCACAGAAATCAACTGATGAGACCAGGAAAATAAAAGAAATAAATTTAGCTCAAAATTGATAAGTAGTCTTGTGATCTGACCTCGCACTTGTGTTGGATGCCATTGTAAATAAACGTTTAAAAGTTCCTTTAAACAGTAATAGAGAAAGTGCTTATATCTGGAGATCATATATCCAGACTTTCTATATGAATGGGAAAACAAGCAAACAAATGAAGTTTTCAATTGTTAAATGAAAGAGCTGCTGTGGATTGGAATAAAATTCCAGTGAGATCTTCATACATGGATTATAGAATTCTGTTTCCAAGAAATTAGAATACAATGAAAATGATGTGGTCTGGAAAATTGTTAAGTCAAAAGGTGACTTTATAGCTGATGAAAATTGATGCTTAAGATGCCTGTGAAGAGTTACAGGTTGTTTCAGGAAGTGTGAAAGTACAAAAGAATTCCTAAATTATGACTTTAAAAATATAGAATTCTAAGTATGTCCAAACAAAAACTGTATGAATGTATATAGCAGCATTATCCATAATAGCTTAAAGGTAAAAACCATTTAAGTGTCCATCAGCTGACTAACGTATTATCAAAGGTGACATATTCATACAATGAAGTATTATTCAGCCATAAAAACAATGAAATACTAATACATGCTACACACATCATAGATGAATCTTGAAAACATCATGCTAAGTGACATAAGTGAGGCACAAAAGACCATATATGATTTCATTCATATCACTGTATGTTTATATCATTATGTCACTATAAAACCTGTACTGTAGCAACAGAAAGCCTATTAGTATTTGCCCAGAGCTGGGGGGGGGTGATGAGGTGATAACCAAAGGGCACAAGTTTCTTATTGAAACTCTGAATGTACTAAAAAATGCTGAATTGTATACATTTGAAATAGGTGAATGATATGGCATGTGAATATAGCTAAATAACATGTTCAGAAACATCTCTCAAATAGGTGTGTGTAAGCAAATTAATAAATATAAGTAAACATTTGATGATTTCACCGACTGATCTAAAAGTGTACACATACACACCAGTCCCAAACATTTCTTTTATAGATCTCCTCTTTGGGAAAATGGGGACCCTTTTCCAGGGACTTTGAAAATGTTTGTTTAGTTTGGGATAGGAATGAAATAATGGGCCGATGTGAATGTTGAAGAATTTTAGCTCATTCTGCTTGCAGTTCTTCCTGCCTTGGTCCTCTGCACCGATTTTGAATTCCATCCCTACCTACCTGTTCCTTGGTCCCGACTTTTCCCTTGGTCGTGTTTGAATGTTGGAAGATGGAGGCAGGAACAGATTAAGACCTTAGTGGTTCTAATCATGGAATCACTCTGTTGCCAACAGGGACACATAGTTCAAAATAAGAAAAAACAAAGTCTAAATCCAAAACTTACATGTGAGTCAAGTTTAAAATAGGCTTCCAGCTTTTTTGATTGCAAAATTCTCCTTAAGTTTATCAGAACTGCTACTCTCCTCTTTATCTTTTTCTTTTTGCTCAGATAGCCTATTATACAATGATACCAGAGTTCTGAGTACTATTTCGTCTGTCTGTTAGCTGACCTAGCATGGAAATTGGGATAAGGTGGATGGTGAGCATCAGAACATATCTTAATTTAGCTCTGAGTAGAAAAATTAGCAAGTTTAGAAATACAAGAATATAACTATCCTGTGGTGTATTTACATGGAAGACATTGTATTTCTTCTTTTAGAAATTAATTTTCTTCTGCTATTAAATCCCTGACTGAAATCTCACTGTCTCTAACAGTGGAGGATATCCTCAGTCATCATGAGACAGTGGGTCAAAGAGTTTGACTTGATGTGGGCAAAGAATGGTAGGAATTTACTAAATTGATCAACCTGGTTTTCCTGTATATTTTGATAAAAATAAAAGAAACTTATAGAAAAACACATTCAGCATACACATGCAAGCATAAACCATGTCTGCCTGTGTTTTTATAATGATTGAATCATTAGTGGTGCCACATTTTATCGGTATCTTCCACAACTGCCTTGGGCATGGCAGTCAAAATGTGCTACTACGTATATTGACAGTTTGACACTTTCCACCTGAATCAAAATCCTAAGACAAACTTGCCATTTTAGAAAGTATCTACCATCTCAAAATTAAACCTAAAATAATTTACAAATGTTTCGGCAGTTAGTTATTAAACAATCACCGTACAATTAGCATTTTAGTAGGCCTTGTTAAAAGGGTTTTTCTTTGGTTATTAATTGTTCCTTTATCTTTTTCCACACAGTGTGTTAAGAGACCCTTCTTTGTGCTATTAAAATTAAAAATAAGTTTTAGTAATGTGAAAAATAGTAGGATGGCAAACATTCCCTAAAAATTGGGAAATGTTAAAATTTATTACATTGTAAATGTAATACCAAAAAAATACATCATTGAAAAAATTAAAATATATTGAGGGACTTTATCTGTATCATCCATGTGTTTAATATCATGGGGAATTCAGTCCTGATTTTATAATTCTGGAGCCTTTTTAACATTCTTTCCCCAGTAACTAACCTGTATTTACTCAGAATATCAATCAGCTGCATTTTTGTAGTGCATAAAACACTCTCTAATTGAGCTTAATTTAATTTGTTTTAACTCGGAGTGCAAAGGAGATGACACAATGTGAATTGCTCATTAAAGTAACCTCTCCTCAAAACTACAAATGGGTACAAAGTGATGTCTGTGTGTGTTTTTATACTGTAACATCACTCACAGAAAGCAGTTCCTCAGAAAGATAACAATAATAATGATACTTAGCATTTATATAGCATTTTCTATGTTCACAACACTTTATAAACCTTAACTAAATAATGGTACTTGCGAGAATGAGGTTACAACTCCAGCAAATTAGAATGTCCCCTGCTGTAATGTTGGTCCTCAGCAACCCCTCATAGTAGCTCTTCCTGTGGGAATGACTGCCTCTCATGATGGATTAAAACCAGATACAATTGATTGGCTGATCTCAGCCTGCACTCTGAAGGAACCTCCGAAGCCTTTGGATGTTTATACTGATTAACTCAAGCAAAGGCATCTTTATTTTTGGTCTCAGACCAGTCCTCCATTGATGTAGCCAAGTAGAGAGTTTAAAGTAATTATTTGGACAATTCAGCCCCAAATCTCCACTCATTCTGAATATTGCCTCAATACTCTATACCAGGGTTTCTCAAGTTCAGCAGTATTGACATATGGGGCTGCGAATTTGTTGTTGGGCTGTCCTGTGTGTTCTAGGATGTTTCTCAGCATCTTTGGCCTCTACCAGATGCCAGTAACATCCACCCACCCTGCCCCCTAGCTGTGAAAAACAATTATGTCTCCAGACATTGCCAATTGTTCTGTTCCCTGGGAAGCAAAATTGCACCTAGTTCAGAACCATTGCTCTGTACTCTGCTGGTGGCTAGCCATCCTTGTTCTGTATCTTAATACTACCTATTAGTCTACTGCAGCACCTCCTTGGGCAATGAATTCCAGATGTGTTACTCCACTTTGACTCTCACTAACTAGGAAACCCCAGTGTCTTGGTTTGGGAAATCTGCATTTCAAGTCAGTTTGGATGACATATTACCTCACTTCCTTCCCCAGTGCCCAGAGTTAGGAATTCTTCCACTCTGAGTGCAAAACAGTAGTATAAAAATGCCCTGAAAATCAGTTTAGTATTACAGGTTATGAAAGACTTATTTTACAGGGTTTTGAGATAAGTTGACAGAGGCTAGTTTGAAAGCTCAGCCTTACACGTTTTGCTTCTCAGTTGGGCTTAGAAAATTGTTGCAACTATAGTTGTAAGGAAAAGACTACCTCAAGGCCCGATCATAAAAGCTTCTATCAGACAGATGTCTGCAGTTATTTTTGGTTCTGTATTCAGTAAGTTTTATATGGACCTAATTCCCAGAAAAACTCCCCAGTCTGTTTACATGGACAGAATAAACTGGCTGTATTTTTTTTTTTGTATTCCTAGTGTGAGCTGGTAATTATCCATCTACTGCTGGGATATTTCATGTAACTTGTGGACATTTTAGACACCATGTGCATTCTTAATCTCCCTAGGATTCTCTAGGAACAAAATTATTTGATATGAAAACCTTTGATATTACAAGTTGTGTTTAACATTTCAAGCCTCATTTATATCAGTTCAGTTCAGTGAGCTGCTAAGCACACAGGACGACATATCTTAGAGAAGGAAACCTATAGATGCACTCAATAGCCTGAAGGTAGATTACAAAAAATAATAAAAGTGAACTGCTGAAGAAGTATGTAAAATTTATTGGCACAGGGTGCAACAGTTAGTGAGGCAGTTGAACATCATCTCAGAATATTTTTCAAAATAAATAAGTAAATGAGAGATGAATGGATGGTGAAAATGATTAAGAAGTTCTTCACGTATAGATTACATATACTGTGAATATGGCATGAACTATTGTGAACTAATTATCCAAGCATGAATGTACCAAATCCTCTATTGATCTAAATACTACAGTCTAAAATCTTGGACTTTTGTCATTTTCTGCAAATCACTAAGGGCTTTGACAATTTCCACATGGCTAAAACTAGGCAAGCAGTCAAACCATTACTGTGTATCAAGGAGGCACTAACGGCTATAGCTGAAACACCTGCTAACATGCTACTGTAAGCATTTATCCAGTATTTGCCTGCGGCAGAAATAAATGAATAAATAAACTTTCACTAGTCATATTCCATGAGTTAATGCATTACAGCATTATGTAAAACAGCAAAGCACATTCTTCTGGGGCTTTTTAAAAATCGTTATTTGTGGCAGGTTAGAACATATCTGCTGGCTTCTCTGCTTCATTTTCCTCACTTAGGTTTCTGTCAGAGCCCTCACAACTACAGGGATAGCTGGCCTTTGCTCTTTGAAGAATACCTTTAAGACAAACAGCCTTCCTAATCCTCAAAGAGTTTTAAAATGGCATTACAAAGAGGATGGATATATTAAACTCTTCAGCTGTCAATGAGTGGAATCAATAATGGTAGGTACATAGCTTGTATTATTTCTACTTACACAGGGTTTGCCCATATTTGGAAAGGAGAGCTTTTCTTTTGACAAGTTGGCACCAGCTGTTTCAAGAAATAACACAGCTGTATATCCCCTATACACCTGGTTGTCCTTTTAAATTTAAGATAAAAACATGTAAAACAATGACCAGAAAGGCAGACTGCTGCTAGAAACCTTCTTTGCAGGTATATTTTCATTTGAATGCTTAAAAAGTGTTAAGTCTAATTATTAAGATTAAAAAAAAATCTAGAGTTGGCTACTCCAATCTTTTAAAGCTATAAGAGTAAAATGTTTCGGTCAGTAAAATATATAAAATTCATCTTTGGGGCAACAATATCATTAAACACACCTATTATAATGAATATAGTATGAATAAGAATGTTGTGCTTCAGCATGTTCTGTCCATAGGCCTGGATTTTTACTTCCAGGGTTAAATTGATTTTCACATTTTGCATAGAATTTGCTTCAACTTTTAAAGATCTCTTTCCTTTTCTAATTCGGAAAGCCTGTAAGGAAAATTATGGATGGCAGGACCTGATATGACAGCAAGCTTCCAGAGATAGAGACAGCCTAAAACAAAGTGAGAAGAGGGCTTCCCTTCATCATTTCTAGCACCATACTTTAATGTTTGGTACTTTACCACCTATAGGATACATGTTCCTATTTTAGCTTCTTCAGGTATTGCCTAATTTTCATATATGGCAAAAAGAGTACATTGGTAGAAGTAAAAAAATGAAAAACATCATGGGCATTATACAGATTTTCATAAAATCAGTGATCTGCCATATTTCCTTGCAAGATAATTGCCTAAATCATTTCTGTCTAATGCATTAAATTTTGGATGTATTTATGAAAATAAAATTAAGAAAATTCCATTTATGATTATGAGAATATCAAAAAGAATAAGGTAATTAAGAATAAATATATCAAATGAAGGGTAAAACATGTACATAAAAAACTGAAAAACTGTTGAAAGAAAAGATGATCTTAATAAATGGAAATTATCCAATGATAATGGACCAGAAGATTTATTATTATTAAAATGGCAATATCCCTCAAATTGAACTACAGATTCTGCACAGTTCCTATCAAAATCCCAGGTAGCTTTTTTGCAGAAATTACCAAAGTGATCCAAAAATTCACATAAAAATGCAAGAGAATACACAAGACTATTTTGTAAAAGAACAAAGTTGAAGAACTCATACCTCCTGATTTGAAAACTTATGACAAAGCTCTGATACTCAAAACAGTGTAGTATGGCATGAGGATAGACATATAGATCAACGGATAGAATTGAGATTCCAGAAGTAAATCCTTACATTTATGGCTAATTGATTTTCCACAGGGTGGCATGACGATATTATGGGGAAAGAGTGGTCTTTTTAATAAATGATGCTAGGATAACTGGATATCCACATGCAAAAGAATGAAGTTGGACTCATACCTCACAACATACACAAAAATTAATTCAAATTTAATCATAGACTGAAATGTAAGAGTTAAAATTACAAAAATTATAAAAGAAAACAGTAAATCACTATGATTTCGGGTTATGCAATATTTTTTTAAGATTTGACATATAGATACCATCTACATTAAAAACTTTTGTGCTTCAGAAAACACAATTAAGAAAGTGAATAAGCAACCCACAGAGTAGGAAAAATATTAGCAAATCATAATTTTAGCATCCAGGATACATAAAGAACTTAAAAAGTTCAGTTAAAAGGAAAATATTCCCATTAAAAAATGGGCAAAAGATCATACTAGACATTTCTTCAAAGAATATCTACAGTGACCAACAGCAAATTAAAAGATATTCAACATCAATAGTCACTAGGGAAATGAAAATCAAAATACCACTTCTTACCCCTAGGATGGATATATTTAAAAAGACAAATGTTGATAATGATGTAGAGAAATTGGAACTCTTGTGTTGCTGGTAGGAATCTAAATTAGTGCTATCATTTTAGGAAACAGTTTGCCAGTTCCTCAAAAAGCTGAACATGGAGTTATTATGTGACCCAATTTATCATATACTGAAGAAAAATGAAAACATTTGCATAAAACTTGTACATAAAGGTATATGTGCATGTATGTTCATAGCAACATTATTCATAATAACCAAAAAGTGTAAACAGCCCAAATATTCATCAACTGATGAATATATAAATAAATGTGGTATATCCATTCAATGGAATATTATTCAACAATAAAAACAAGTGATATGCTAATACATACTACAACACAGATGAACCTTGAAAATATGGTAAATGAAAAAAAGCCAGTCAAAAAGACTATGTATCACATGATTCCTTATAGATATGTGGAGTATATATATATATCATATTGTATAATAATGAAGAATCACTAGATATAAAGCATCTGTTTTCTTTTTTATCAATAACAAGTTAGTATTCTTTTAATAACATAATATTTATTAGTGTTACCAATGGAAATATTATTCATAATAGGAAATTTCTCTAAATTTTGTAGAGAAAATGTCTCTGATTTTTTTTCCATTGGAAGAAAGAAGTTGATGATTTACAGCAAAACACTAATGCTGGATGTTATGTAGATAAATTTTTTATACATAAAAAAATTTCTAAGTTCATTCATTTATAAGCACAACTATGTATTGAACCCCTACAATGTGTCAAGTGCTGCTTGAGGCCAAGGGTCTTTAATGTGAGCAAGCTTCTGTGAAAACAGATGCTAAACAATTTAAGAAATTAATAAAGTGCTTGCAGATGGTGGTAACTGCTGTAAAGAAAATAGAAGAGGGTAATGTGATAGAGAACAGCTGGGGGAGGACTAAATGAGGGAAAAGATCTGCAAAGTCCAAGGAAAAAGCACTCCAGGCAAGTGCGAAAGGAAAATGTTAGCAGGTAGAGGAGTGAGTTGATGTTACCAGCAATAGAAGAGAGGCTGTGTGGAGCAGTATGGTGATTCATGCAGAACTGGAGAAGGTCAGAAGAATAGGGAAGTCTGGATCATTCGAAGTTTAGTACAAACACCAAGAAGCCTGGAGTTAATTCAAGGGACAATAACAAAGCACTGAAAAGTTTTAAGTGGGCCAGTCCCAGGATCAGAGAGGCTTTTAAACATTACATTGACTGTAGGAAGAAAGTGGGAGGCAGATGGCCGTGTAGCAGCTCTTCAAGCACCTAGTATGGTGGTCTAGGATGGCAGCCACCAAGATAGTGAAAAGCACTAAATAGAGTTTCTTAGGACATTTTGTTTTCTTCCTGATTTTATTCTTGTGGGGTGTAGGAATACTGAACATTTTGTTTAGAGTTTGAAAGTGAATTTCTGACATTATCTGGCCTTGCCAAAATGAAAGGCATACAATGGCATCTGACTATTTCTCTAGGAAGCTCCAGCCACATCTACCTCAACACTTAGGGTATAATCAATAAACATCACAGAATCTATTCATTCCACCAGAATGGATTCCAACAAAAGGGCTCTATTCACACTGGTAATAGGCAGACGTCACCCTCTCCATCACATTATGTATTATGTCTAGCCTCTTCAGTTACTTAACTATTTTATTGCTCAATAGTGAAGAAATGCTCTGTTTGCATATGAATGATGATAAAACTGGGCTGTTTACACTTCGGGTGGCCAAGACAATTTTCTTTCAATGAAGGGTGAGACGCTGTTCATTATGACAAGACAGATAATTCACACATTTTAAACATTATGAAATTAAGTGCTTGCCAAGGTTCAGGTTTGGTTTTAAAAGTGTTTTCCAAAAGAGAGTATTTTTTTTGTATCGTTAATGTACAATTACTTGAACAACATTATGTTACTAGAACCCCTTTTATCAAGTCCCACCGACATACCCCATTACAGTCACTGTCCATCAGCATAGTAAGATGCTAAAGAATCATTATTTGTCTTCTCTGTAAACACTGCCTTTCCCGTGTCCCCCCCCGCCGCTATATTATGTGTGCTAATCATAATGCCCCTTTTTCCCCCTTATCTCTCCCTTCCCACCCATCCTCCACAGTCCCTTTCCCTTTGGTAACTGTTAGTCCATTCTTGGCTTTGGTGAGTGTGCTGCTGTTTTGTTCCTTCAGTTTTTTCTTTGTTCCTATATTCCAAAGATGAGTGAAATCACTTGATACTTGTCTTTCTCCACATGGCTTATTTCACTGAGCCTAATACCCTCTAGCTCCAACCATGTTGTTGCAAATGGTAGGATTTATTTTCTTCTTATGGCTGAATAATATTCCATTGTGTATATGTACCACTTCTTCTTTATCCATTCATCTACTGATAGACACTTAGGTTGCTTCCATTTCTTGGCTATTGTAAATAGTGCTGTGATAAACATAGGGGTGCATCTGTCTTTTTCAAACTGGACTGCTTGCTACATTCTTAGGGTAAATTCCTAGGAGTGGAATTCCTGGGTCAAATGGTATTTCTATTTTGAGTTTTTTGAGGAACCTCCATACTGCTATCCACAATGGTTGAACTAATTTGCATTCCCACCAGCAGTGTAGGAGGGTTCCCTTTTCTCCACATCCTCGCCAACATTTGTTGTTGTTTGTGTTTTGGATGTTGGCCATCCTAACTATTGTGAGGTGATATCTCATTGTGGTTTTAATTTGCATTTCTCTGATGACTAGTGATGTGGAGCATCTTTTCATGTGCCAGTTGGCCATCTAAATTTCTTCTTCAGAGAAGTGTCTGTTAGCTCCTCTGCCCATTTTTTAATTGGCTTATTTGCTTTTTGTTTGTTGAGGTGCATGAGCTCTTTATATAATTTGATGTCAACCCCCTATCAGATATGTCATTTATGAATATATTCTCCCATACTGTAAGATGTCTTTGTTCTACTGATTGTATCCTTTGCTATACAGAAGCTTTTTAGTTTGATATAGTCCCATTTGTTCATTTTTGCTTGTTTCCCTTGCCTGGGGACATATGTTCATGAAGAAGTTGCTCATATTTATCTCCAAGAGATTTTTGCCTATATTTTTTTCAAAGACTTTTATGGTTTCATGACTTACATTCAGGTGTTTGATCCACTTTGAGCTTACTTTTGTGTCTGGGGTTAGACAATAATCCAGTTTCATTCTCTTACATGTAGCTGTCCAGTTTTGCCAACACCAGCTGTTGAAGAGGCTGTCATTTCCCCATTGTGTATCCTTGGCTCCTTTATCATACATTAATTGACCATATATGCTTGGGTTTATATCTGGGCTTTCTATTCTGTTCCAGTGGTATATGGGTCTGTTCTTCTGCCAGCACCAAATTGTCTTGATTACTGTGGCTTTGTAGTAGAGCTTGAAGTCAGGGAATGTAATACCCTCTACTTTATTCTTCCTTCTCAGGATTGCTTTGGCTATTCAGGGTCTTTTCTGGTTCTATGTGAATTTTGGAATGATTTGCTCTAGTTCATTGAAGAATGTTGTTGGTATTTTGAGAGGGACTGCATTGAATCTGTAGATAACTTTAGGTAGGATGGCCATTTTGACAATATTAATTCTTACTAGCCAAGAGCATGGGAATAATTTCCATTTATTAGTGTCCTCTTTAATTTCTCTTAAGAGTGTCTTCAGGGTATAGGTCTTTCATTTCCTTGGTGAGGTTTATTCCTAGGTATTTTATTCTTTTTGATGCAATTGTGAATGGAATTGTTTTCCTGATTTCTCTTTCTGGTAGTTCATCGTTAGTGTATAGGAATGCAACCGATTTCTGTGTATTAATTTTGTATCCCGCAACTTTGCTGAATTTAGATATTAGATCTAGCAGTTTTGGAGTGGATTATTTAAGGTTTTTTATGTACAGTATCATGTCATCTGCAAACAGGGACAGTTTGACTTCTTCCTTGCCAATCTGAATGCCTTTTATTTCTTTATGTTGTCTGATTGCCATGGCTAGGACCTCCAGAACTATGTTGAATAAAAGTGGGGAGAGTGGGCATCCTTGTCTTGTTCCCGATCTTAAAGGAAAAGCTTTCAGCTTCTCACTGTTAAGTATAATGTTGGCTGTGGGTTTGTCATATATGGCCTTTATAATGTTGATGTACTTGCCTTGTATACCCATTTTCTTGAGAGTTTTTATCAAAAATGTATGTTGAATTTTTTGGAATGCTTTTTCAGCATCTATGGAGATGATCATGTGTTTTTTGTCCTTTTTATTGATGTAGTGGATGATGTTGATGGATTTTTGAATGTTGTACCATCCATGACCATGAATTGCCCTTGATCATGATGGATGATCTTTTTGATATGTTTTTGAATTCAGTTTGCTAATATTTTGCTGAATATTTTTGCATCTATGTTCATCAGGGATCTTGGTCTGTAATTTTCTTTTTTGGTCTGTAATTTTCTAATATTTTGTTCAGTGCCTCTGTCTCTTTACTTGCCTGGTTTTAGTATTACAGTGATGTTGGCCTCATAGAATGAGTTTGCGAGTATTCCCTCCTCTTCTACTTTTTGGAAAACTTGAAGGAGGATGGGTATTAGGTCTTCACTAAGTGTTTGATAATATTCAGCAGTGAAACCATCTCATCCAGGTGTTTTGTTCTTAGGTAGTTTTTTGATTACCTTCAATTTCTTTGCTGGTAATTGGTCAATTCAGATTTTCTGTTTCTTCCTGGGTCAGCCTTGTAAAGTTGTATTTTTCTAGAAAATTGGCCATTTCTTCTAGGTTATCCAGTTTGTTACCATGTAATTTTTCATAGTATTCTCTCATAATTCTTTGTATTTCTTTTGTATCTGTAGTGATTTTTCCTTTTTCATTTCTGATTCTGTTTTTGTATGTGGACTCTCTTTTTTTCTTGATAAGTCTGGCTAGGGGTTTATCTATTTTGTTTATTTTCTCGATGAACCAGCTTCTGCTTTCATTGATTCTTTCTATTGTTTTATTCTTCTCAATTTTATTTATTTCTCCTTTAATCTTTATTTCCCTCCTTCTACTGACTTTGGGCCTCATTTGTTCTTGCTTTTCTAGTTTCATTAATTGTGAGTTTACACTGTTCATTTTGGGTTGTTCTTCTTTCCTGAGGTAGACCTCTATTGCAATATATTTTCCTCTTAGCATGGCTTTCGCTGCATCCCACAGATTTTGCGGTGTTGAATTACTGTTGTCATTTGTCTCCGTATATTGCTTGATATCTATTTTTATTTGGTCATTGATCCATTGATCATTTAGGAGCATGTTATTAAACCTCCATGTGTTTGTGGACTTTTTTGTTTTCTTTGTGTAATTTATATCTAGTTTCATACCTTTGTGATCTGAGAAGCTGGTTGGTACAATTTCAATCTTTTTGAATTTACTGAGGTTCTTTTTGTGGCCTAGTATATGATCTATTCTTGACAATGTTCCATGTGCACTTGAGAAGAATGTGTATTCTGTTGATTTTGGATGCAGTGTTCTGTAGATGTCCGTTAAGTCCATCTGTTCTAATATGTTCTTCAGTGCCTCTGTCTCTTTACTTATTTTCTGTCTGATTGATCTGTCCTTTGGAGTGATTGGTGTGTTGAAGTCTCCTAAAATGAATACATTGCATTCTATTTCACCCTTTAATTCTGTTAGTATTTGTTTCACATATGTAGGTGATCCTGTGTTGGGTGCATAGGTATTTATAATAGTTCTATCCTCTTTTTGGACTGACCCTTTTATCATTATGTTATGTCCTTCTTTGTCTCTTCTTACTTTCTTTTTTTTGAAGTCCGTTTTGTCTGATACAAGTACTGCAACTCCTGGTTTTTTCTCCCTATTGCGTGAAAAATCTTTTTCCATCCCTTTACTTTCAGTCTGTGTATGTCTTTTGTGTTTGAAGTGAGTCTCTTGTAGGCAGCATATAGTTGGGTCTTGTTTTTTTATGCATTCAGTAAGTCTGTGTCTTTTCATTCTTGCATTCAGGCCATTTACATTTAGGGTGATTATTGATAAGTATGTACTTATTGCCATTACAGGCTTTAGATTTGTGGTTACCTAACGTTCAAGGATAATTCCCTTACTATCTAACAGTCTAATTTAACTCACTTCATATGCTATTACAAACAGGACCTAATGATTCTTTTTTTCCCCCTCCTTTTTCTTCTTCCTCCATTCTTTTTATGTTATTAATCATATTCAGTACTCTTTGTCTATCCCTTGGGTGACATCTTTTAAGCCTTAGGAATACTTCCATCTATAGGAGTCCCTCCAAAATACACTGTAGAGGTGGTTTGTGGGAGGTAAAATCTCTCAGCTTTTGCTTATCTGAAAATTGTTTAATCCATCCTTCAAATTTATATAATAACCTTGCCGGGTAAAGTATTCTTGGTTCAAGTTCCTTCTGCTTCATTGCATTAAATATATCATGCCACTCCCTTCTGGCCTGTAAGGTTTCTGTTGAGAAGTCTGATGATAGCTTGATGGGTTTTCCTTTGTATGTGATCTTTTTTCTCTCTCTAGCTGCTTTTAAATATCTGTCTTTATCCTTGATCTTTGCCATTTTAATTATTATATGTCTTGATGTTGTCTTTCTTGGGTCCCTTTTGTTGGGAAATCTGTGCATCTCGCTTTCTTGAGAGACTATCTCCTCCTTCCCCAGAGTGGGGAAGTTTTCAGAAATCACCTCCTCAATGACACTTTCTATCCCTTTTCTCTCTCTTCTTCTTCTGGTACCCCTATAATGTGAATATTGTTCTGTTTGGATTGGTCACACAGTTCTCTCAATATTCTTTCATTGTTAGAGATTCTTTTTTCTCTCTGTGCCTCAGCTTCTTCGTATTCCTCTTCTCTAATTTCTATTCCATTTACCATCTCTTCTACTACATCTAACCTGCTTTTAAATCCCTCCATTGTATGTTTCATTTCAGATATGAAATTTCTTAATGATTGAAAATCTGACTTAAATTTGTTTCTGAGTTCTTGAATATTTTTCTGTACCTCCATAAGCATGTTTATGTTTATTTTGAACTCTCTTTCAGGAAGATTGGTGAGTTGAGTTCAGTTTCATTTGGCCCTTTTTCTGGGGTTTGTGAGATTTTGGTCTGAACCAGGTTCCTTTGACGTTTCATAGCTCTATGTGGTGCCCTCTAGTGCCCAGAAGCTCTAGTCTCTGGAGCTGCTCAGCCCCTAGAGTGAGGTTGGGTGTCATAGGGGAGTGGAGCTGGTACCTGGGTGGAGGAAAGATCTGTTTCCTGATTTCCATCTGCCATGCCTGTCTCCAGTGTCAGAGCTGTTGGGCCAAGCACACACGTGTAAGCCTCTGTGCTTTGTGTCTCTAGCTGTTGTAGGCATGGCCTCCCTCTGGCTGGCCTGATGCTAGCACAGTGACTGCCAGTTCGCAATCTGGTGTCAGCAGGCTAGGAGGAAGATGCAGCATGCTGCATTTCATAGTGGGGGCCTCAGTGCTGAGTAGGCAGCCAGGTGGATGGAGCACCTGAAGCCTCTCAAAGTTCCCAACCTGCTGGGCAGAGTGCACCCATACAACCTTGTGCAGCTCTCCCTTCTCCCATGCAGCAAACTCCATGCAAACCCCGCCCCTACAGCAGCCTTCTCACTGCTATGAAGTCTCTCAGACTGCATTCCTTTCCTCTGACACAGAGTGGCCAGATGTGGATCCCCTCCTCCACAAATAGCTGGAATATCAATCTCTCAAGCACTCCGCCTATTCGAGCTCCCCAACGTCCAGAGCACAACACAGTGTAGGTTTCTGCTCACAAACAGATCTTCAGCGCTAGGTGTTCAGCAGTCCCAAGCTTCCACCCCTTCCCACTCCATTTCTCTTCCTCCCACTGGTGAGCTGGGGTGGGGGAAGGGCTTGGGTCCCACCGGATTAAGGCTTTGTACGTTACCCTGTTTCGTGAGGTCTGCTCTGTTAGTGAGGTCTGTATGCAGTCTGGTTTAGCCTTCTTTCTTGATTCTGTTTTAGGGTAGTTGTATTAATTAACTATATTTTTGTACAATTTGTGGTTTGGGGAGGAGTTCTCCGCCTCACCTCACATGCCACCATCTTGAATCTCAAAAGAGAGTATTTTTAATAGAACCTTTAAAAAGTATGTTAATAGGTTAGTGAATTTTAGTGAAGCCTAATGACAGTGTTTAAAATAATTTTTTGTCTGCGTTTCTGCCTTATCTTTTCCATTGTGGAGAGACTGTCTACCTTTTTTTTTTTTTTAGATTTTAATCCACTAGGCCAATGGCAGCCTAGATACCTGTAAGCAGTAAATAATATTTATTATCCTGAACTTTTTTGGTGGAAGACTAGTGCTGTGGGTTTATTTTAGAGTAATTAAATATGATTTATTCTCCATCATTTATTGACTTACTCATCCAGCAAATGATTATTGACTGCTTACTGCTATGTTATACAATTTGAGACAGACATAGAAGGCTAATTAATAATAGTAATGGCTAGCATTTGTGGAGTAGATATTTTGAGCCAGCCCTTAGTGCTTCACATGCTTTATCTCTTTGAAATACCTGGTGATGCAGCTGCTATCATTATTTCCAGTTTATGGAGAAGAAAACTGATGCCAAAGAACTTTAAAAATAAGCCCAAGATAGTATGTGATAGATTGGGGGATTAAATTCCTAAACTCGACCTCAACAGCCCTAGTCTAAGTGCTGTTATATTCAGCCTGTCAAGAGACAGCAAATATCCTGCCCTCAAGAAGTTTTTGTGCTGGTAGGGCAGTAGGATATTTATGCAGACAAGAGTAGTTCACAGTTAATCCAAATACAAAAATGGGTAAGAACATAGAGCTATAGATATTAAAACAAAAAGTCACTACCATCTACAACAGTGATTTCTCAACGTTGGCGGCAGGTTATAACCACCTAAGGAGTTTAAAAACAATGGCTAAAGCTTTGGTCCCAGCCCCAAAGATTCTGACTTAATTGACCTAGCATGTGCTTTTACAGCTGGATTTTTTTTTAAAGTTCCCCAAGCAATTCTAATGTGCTGCCAAGTTGAAAACCCTAGGCTAGAGGGACTAGGGAAAGTGTTAGGAAAGGGAGAGGTTGAGAGTTGATTTGTCAGGAATAAGTAACTGATTTAAAAGTCAGAAGTGTCAAGGGTGCCCATGGGAGTAGATGGGAATATTGTGATATGGAATAGATCCTTGTTACCCAAGTTTTGGTCCTGGAACCAGCAGCACTGACATTCCTTTGGAGTTTGTTTGAAATGTGGAATCCTAGACTGCCCCAAACCCCATGGATCAGAATTTGTGTCCCTAGGTGACTTGTATACACATTATAGTTTGGGGAGAACTGGTTTGAAAGAAAATCAAGATGGGAAGCCACAGAGCATATTTGATGATTGGCAAATAGTACCAAGGGTCAATAGGAAGAGTAGAAAGTAAAGCACATGGTTTGGGTAGGTGTGACAAAGTGCAGGCCAGATCCTCAGGTGCTTTGATTGCTACAACAGTCAGTTAAAATTTTGTTCTGTCGATGGTTGGAAGTTGAAAAACTTCCAAGTAAAAGTGATGTGTACAGGCATGGTTTAGGATAATAATCTGGTGACAATTTTCAGAGCAGGTTAGGGGAAGGGAGAGGCCAGAGATGTAGAGGTACTCAGAGGAGCCTGCATATGGATTCTTAGTCTACTAATATGTGAATAGTGAAACTCCAACCAGGATGCAATTCATTAGGCAAGTTCTTATCTTCAGAACACATTGCTCTACTTTCAAGAGTTCTTATCTCCTCCAGCAGCCTGACTTTGGAGCTGTATTACATATCTGAATAGAGATAGAGGCTATATCATATTCTGAATGCCAGTTGCTGTATATAGAACAGCTTTGTTATTTCATCCATAATATGCTTTTCCCCCAATATTACAAGAGTATATAGAAAAACAAGAACAGAATTCTATTGGTACAAGAAAAACATTTATGTTTGCCCCCCCCCCCAGCAATATCACTATTGCTAAATTTCTATGTGATACATTTTCTGTGTGAATATAAAACAGAATATTGTGTTTGATAAATGATCCTGAGGAGGGTTACTATGAATTCTTGGGAAATTATAGCTTTAGATATTATACCAGCTGAAAATACTTAATCCTGAACTTATATTGAGCATAGTTTTTTTTTACTTGTTGTAATTACCTGATTCTTTAGGATCAACAGCAACTACAGTGCCTAAGAATCATCACCGTTAAAAGGGCAGTGACTGTTTTATGCATATAAATGAGCTAATGTATAGAAGTTTTTGGTGGGCTAAATGGGCACATGCATTGACATATTCTTTTAGTGTAAGGGAAGTCTTTCATAATGCAGTGTCTAAGACATTAATTTGCAGGTAGTAAGTTAATTTGTTAAAGGAACCAATGTAAAGACTCCATATGAAAAGGTATTGAATTGTAAATAGGCTTTTAAAAAATCAACTTTATAAAGATATAACTTACGTAAACTGCTATAGACAAAATTAAAAGTAACTAGAGAAACTGAATAATCAAATGCATTATAAGTATCTTTGAAGTTATCTGTTAATAATCAATATAAGAATGTTTCACCAAAATGATCATAAGGTGCTCTTAGTTATATTTTTAAATTCAAGCTTGCAGATAAAAATTTCCACACTGTACCCATCTTAAAACCTGATACTGCAATTTGCATATGTGACCACCAGATGGCGGTGTTTGCGTTGGTCTTGATCACATGATCTCAGTCCTTTTACCATTATAAAATTGGTGAAGTAATAATACTTCAGCTATGAATCCCCAAGTCTTTTTCATTTGTGGAACTAATGGAGTGCTCATGTTGGCAGGCATTCACAGTATAAATAAGAATAAGCCCTCAAATAACATTCTAGCATGGTATTCTAGATGTAAGGCAATTACTATAACAGAAATTATATCATAAAATAATTATTACTTATAAGAGGTGGTAAAGAAACACCTATAAAAGAATGCTGACTTCTTTCTGGTGGAATCTGGAAATATTTCAGAAGAATGTTTTCCTATTATGTGAAGCTTTGAAGGATGAATAGTTCACTAAATCTGGAGAAGAAAAGGAGACTATTGAAAGGGAAGCAAACAAGACATGCCAAGGCACAGAGCATGATTTATTTGTAAAAGTCAGTGAGACTGTATGATTAAAATGTGGGGTGTATGGTTGAGAAATGAAGAAAGACAGTATTTGGTAGTAGATTTAAAATAAATGATCAAGGGCAAGACAAAGCATCTCCTACTGTAGGGTTTAAACCTCATTTTTAAGGCAATAGGGAGCAGTTGAAGGTTTTTAAGAATGAGATAGGATAATAAAATCTACATGATAAAGAGAACTTAAGAAATAAATTCGTGAATACAATTTTGTCCTAACACAGCTCTTAAGGAAATCCTTGGAGAGGAAATAGACTCAGTAAGAATTTTCCAATAGTCTCTTCCTTCCTCTGCTTTTTCCCTGCTAGGTTATCAAATCAGTGTGTGCTTCAGTCCCTTACCATTTGCCTTAACATTTTAGAGAATGAAGTGACACAGAGTTCCTTGGTAGAGCCACTGTCTTGCTTCCTCCTCACTACCTTCTCTCTAGTTGAAATATATGGGTCAGTTATGTTACTGGTTTTAGTTTCATCTTCTCTATTTTCCTTCCCATGGCCATGACTGTGCTCTGTGCTGTTAGAACTCCCCTCTGTAAAGGTTTGGAACCCATTTGGGATGACGTTGGGGGTAGGAATGGCATAATTACATTTTCTACTAAATCCTTTAGTGCTACTTTTATTATTTGACTTTACCTTGATTGCTTGTTCTTTCTCATACAGTGGAAGTGAGGGCCATGTGTCCTACATTTGGTCTGTTGGAAGATTAGGTGGTCTGCTTGCTCATATGGGGTGTTAAATGCTGCCTAAGTCTAGGTACCCTGGGATAAGGGTTACTTCTGTTTTCCATGAAAACTGCTTTATGGAGCTGGCCTCTCTCTCCACTTGGCTTGCCAGAAGACTAAAGGTTCACTGATAATATTAACCCTCTCTGACAATTAGTTGGCAACCTTTCTGATCAGAGTACCTTTGAGGTGCTCTTGGTTGCGGTTAGGGAGTGGAATTTGGGCTTGCAGGAAAGGACACAGGCCTTTCCATTTCAAATTCAAAAATACTCTTCTGACTCCTTATTTCTCAAGCTTTATTGCACTATGGAAGACATTCTGCCCCTCTAAGTCACTGTGGCATAATCACAGGGAACTTCGCAGTGCCTTTGGAAGCCTGACAGAAGAGGTTGCCTCTTCACCAGAGAAGTAAGGGTTTCTGGGCAGAGCACTAACCTGCCCTTAACTTGTTACTTCTCTGAGCATGTTTGTTGATGGCTGTGAACTGCTCAAAGGCTTTGGTAAAGAAAAAAGGAAGAAAAATAGAAAGCCAAATTCCAACCCATTCAATATCTCCTATTTGAGCTAGTGCACCTTAGACTGTCCCTCTCAGGACGTGAAGTGTGTGAGGGGACCACAGCAGAAACGTTTCTGAAGCCTCTTGAAAGAACGCACAAATAAGAGCAGCTTCTGAACTTTTTTGCTGATCTTTAGCAGAACTGCGCACTGTAAGAAAGATCCTTCTTGATACAGCTGCTCCTGTTGCCTCCCTCTCTAACCCTACCAGGAACAGCTCTCCCATCTTTCCTCAAGAGGGCTGACTTATACCACCTCCAGTACTACTGCAAACACTTTGGTTTTGTTTCATACCACTTGCATGGGTTAGATAATTTGTTACTCAAACAACCCTGATTAAGTATTAGTCACTGTTTCTTTGAGAAAAACTGGAGCTTAAAGAAATCATATAATTTGCTCGACCACCTGGTGGTCAGATAACTGCCACATTTCTCCCTTGTGTCTATGACTTTAGTATCTTTATATTTCATGTCTTAAAAGAGCTTTATTAACTACACCATCATTAATGAGAACCCTTCAGCCAGTGAGACCAGTAAATGACACATACCTGCCTTACTGGATTATAGTCCATATACCAGATAACTGTTTGCAGAATAAACTTGCCTGTTTCATAGACTACACATCTTGTTTATCTCATTGACATTTTAGTAACTGGGCAAATGCTGCTGAACCACACAGTGGGTTTCAGTGGCATTACTTCACTCCTTACACCATTTTTGGCTATCTGGAACCTGCTACTTGTGAATTTGTTGACCTGTCTTCCAACAGGCAAGGGGAAAGGGCAAGAGTGACACAAAATCTTGAGAGGGAAAAAGAAGAGAAGAAAGAAAGAATACCAGAATTAATATTTTTTGTGCAGCACCTACTATATTCTAGGCATTGCTAATTGCTTTCCATGGTCACAAATAATGCTCATAACAAATTCAGAAGAAAAGCTTTTTTGCCTCCATTTTTTAAGTGTGATGATTGAAATTCGGAGATGTTAAGTAATGAGTACCAAGGTCCCACAGCTAGGAAAGGGCTGATCTGATCTGAACTGATCATCTGAAGCCCTTGCTCTTTATTTCTATCAAGCTGTTTTTAAAGAAATAATACAATAGTTGCTTTTAGCCCAAGGGAAATTGACATTTCTTGACTCCAGACCTCATTCTCACAGTGGTGCCATGTCATTTCATGGCAATGAGGATGTCAGGAGCCTGAGTCTATGAACGGAATGTCGTGGGATCTTGTGAGTATCAAAGACAGATCCTTACTTCAGAGACCAAGCAAATCACCTTTGCCATGTGAATTAGTTTTTACTAACAGGACATGTTGGCCTGATTTATTTTCTTTCTTTTTTTTTTTTTTTTTGGTATTTTGAAAAAAGGTTTAATTGTATTCTTTTTTTTTTGAGGTTTTTTTTAATATAATTTATTTTATTATCATTAATTTACAATTACATGTGCAATATTACGATTATTAAACTACCCCTTCATCAGGTCCCCCCCACCAACCCCATTACAGTCACTGTCCATCAGCGTAGTGAGATGCTATAGAATCACTACTTGTCTTCTCTGAGTTGTACTGCCCTCCCCGTGCCCCCCCAACATTACATCTGCTAATCGTAATGCCCCTTTTTCCCTCTTATCCCTCCCTTCCCGCCCATTTTCCCCAGTCCCTTTCCCTTTGGTAACTATTAGTCCGTTCTTGGGTTCTGTGAGTCTGCTGCTGTTTTGTTCCTTCAGTTTTTTTCTTTGTTCTTATACTCCACATATGAGTGAAATCATTTGATACTCGTCTTTTTCGGCTTGGCTTATTTCACTGAGCATAATACCCTCTAGCTCCATCCATGTTGTTGCAAATGGTAGGATTTGTTTTCTTCTTATGGCTGCATAATATTCCATTGTGTATATGTACCACATCTTCTTTATCCATTCATCTACTGATGGACACTTAGGTTGCTTCCATTTCTTGCTATTGTAAATAGTGCTGCAATAAACATAGGGGTGCATCTGTCCTTTTCAAATTGGGCTGCTGCATTCTTAGGGTAAATTCCTAGGAGTGGAATTCCTGGGTCAAATGGTATTTCTATTTTATATTTTCTACTTATTAATCTATTAGTGGGTCATCAGACATTATAAGAGTAGGATTTAGTTGGAATTTCTCCTCTCCCCCCCCACCCTTGCCCTTTCCCCTTTCCTTCCAGCATCATGATCAAGTGCTGGGGTGTGTCACTTACAAGCTATTTATGACCTTGGGTGAGTGACTTTCTCATCCTCAGTTTCTTCATCGGTAAAATACTTACAACAATACCTCAAACAGTTGTTTTGAGGAGAAAATTAATTAACATATGCAAATTTCTTTAGTAATACATAGATATGGTAAACCTTTAGTAAAAGTTAGTCATTGTAATTCCCTAAACAAACAGGTGTCAATCAAGACATGGAACAAGACACATGGGGTTCTTTGCTAAGGAGACGTTCCCTGGTAGAGGACATCACTAGTTTTCAGCCTCATGCTCCTCTCCATTCTCTTGTATGATTGTATTTCAAGTATGATTTTCAATTTATTTTTAGAGTATTTTTTGTTTTTATTCCCTCCTCACTGGCATCCCATGTCTATGTCCCTTTTCTCTAAGAATATTCCACACCATGTCTCTGTGAGGGTATGTGGGCCTGGTGGGCAACATGGGAGAAAAACAAACCTAGTAATGTAGAAAACTTTTGAGTTACAATGGAAAATAACAATTATGTAGCCCTCATCAAATGTTTTTCATCTTGAAGTGCTTTGAAAAGATTAACTAATGAATTAATCAAAAAGAATTTCTACCAATCAGTAAAAATGCTCTTTACAATGTATGAAGCCTCTTGAAAGATATTATTCATTCAGTGATGTTTTCTCTTTAGTCTTAAGGGAGTCATCAGTGTCTTTATTTGGAGATATTTCAGGAGATTTTGTGGAATCTCTGCACACCCCTCTCACTTCGGTCATCCCCGCAAGCATGAGCATGTGAACATACACATGCACACACACAAACGCACACACATGATGTTCTTTCAGGGTGATGCCCCTTGACATTAAATGCATTAAAATATTATATGAGATTTTCTGATTTACTGTGCGTATCAGCTTTTTATTGACATCCCAGCAGAGTTCAGGACAAAAAAATTTCTGTTGCATGTTAAGTATCAAAGTCCTCTGCTATATCCATCTACTTTCCTATCCCCTGTCCTGGCCTGGGAGTCCCTTAAGAGCTGGGACTTACGGCCCTATCCTTACTCATAAAGCCTCCCCAACATTAGCCCTACTCTTTAGCCTACAAAAATGTAACTTAATTTCTTCGTGACATAGCAGGAGAATAGTAATAATAATCATGTTCCTTACTTCAACAAATATTGAGCATCCGCCATTCATTTATCTATATATTCTTATAACATATACTTTTTCAATGCAAGGCTTTGTGTGAATCATGGTGACTGATTCATAGATGATCAAGGCAGGGTTACTGCATTCAAGGAGTTCATTGTCTGGCAGCAATGAGAAGGCAAGAACATAAATAACTAATATAAAGGGACATGATGTATACCTACAATGAGGTGCCTTCAGAATTAGGGGAGAGGATTTCTGGCTTGGCCGTTCGGGGAGGACGCGTGGTAGTAGATGACACCTGAGTGGGATATTGCAAGAAGAATTGGCTTCTGGAAATGATGAGGAGGCGTTGCTTCATTCAGAGCAAAAAAAAAAAAAAAAAAAAAGGCGGGGTGGGGGGGGAACCGTAGACAAAGGAAAGGGTGCTTTTAGGGGAATCGTTGATTTTGACTAGAGCCAAGGTGGGGAAAGAAGGTTAGAGGACTTAATGTAGGAAGGATTGGCTCCATGTCTGGGCAATGACTGGCACATGCAGTGCGGCACTCTACTGGATCCCCTGCAGTACAGCCATCACTCATCGATCTCAGCCCTCAGAACAATGCAGATTGCGAGGATATGGCATTCCTGAGGCACTTCTCCAGGCTGTCACTGCTAATCAGATGCACCCAAAAAATTAAAAAAGCATTTGTTCAGGCAAGTAAAAACACAGGCCACTCCTGGGCCACTGCATGGGGAACATTGAATGATAGGCTGAGGAATCTAAACTTTATTTTTCTGGTATCAGGTGGTAGTAGTCACGCATAGATTCAGAGTCAGCATCATTAATAACATATGCTGGTCTACAGTCTTCTAATATGAAGATACCTGGAAGTTATGTTGAAATGTGGGTATGGAGGCTTACCTGCACATTAAATTAAGTCTTTCAAATATTTCATGTAAAATTTAAATTTTATCACCTTCTTTATTCCCTAGTTATCAGTTTCCATTTCTTGTCATTATTAATTTTCTAACAAGAGCAGTTTACCTCTTGTTTTCTAATTCCCTAAGGGCTTGTAAATTCAGACCTATTAGAAAACTGCATAAAATTAAAGCACATAGGCTCTGAGCAACTGCATGAGGGGTTTTCAGAATTTAAATGCAGATATTATTACATCTATGCCAGTTGCTCAGACATCGATTCTTTTATCTGACTAATTTCTGGAAAGATGAATGATTAATGTACAAGATATAATCTCTACCCTTAAGTTACAAAACCAAGACTGTCTTCAGTTATCCTTTTCTATACAAGGTATCCTGTACAAGGAGCAAATTCTAGCACATGGATGAACGACTTGGCAGCAGCTTCATCTAGCTGGTTGGGACCAGATTCTGAAGGCTCTTTCCCGACCTCTCTTAGAAAATTGTACTACTGAATCTTCAAAAGGATGTTTACAGACATAGGAAACAAACATGGAGAACTTCAGTGATTTTCAAAAGCTCAGTTGTCTCTATTTCTAAATTACCCATCCCTAGGAAAGTGAAAATCTTAAAGCATTTATCATTGAAAGCTTTCTAAGGAATTGAGGAGAATATCTATGGAAAGGGAGTGATCTGGGGAATGGCTGATAACTACACTGCCAAACCGTTTAAAAGCAAAGGGACCAAGTTCATCAGAGGGCACTCAGAACCCTTCGCCCCAGTGACACTCATTTTGATTGGTCCCTCCTACCAATCCATATAGATCAGTTTTCTAATGTGCCAAATAAACTAAATAGTGCTGCTTTAGAGAGGCTGTCTAAACTGGGGTTAGTTTTTTAGGAGGACAGCAATATTATTATGCATGACGTACTGTGCTCACCAAGGGCTAATAAGTCACCACCCTCACCTCCACCCCTCCGTGCTCCACATGCAAAGGAATGTCTGAAGTCCAAGGCAGCAGAATGTCGAGTTCACCACATGGATGTTTCTTTGCATCAGATTGTCCTGGTCTTGCAACCTAGCTCAGCTACTCACCAGTTGTGTGACAACTGCTGTAAGAGTTTGCTTTTTCAGGGCCTCTGTTTTTCATCTATAAAATGGGAATCATGACTGTACCTGCTCTGGGGAATAACTGTGGCCATCTCCATTAGAATACTCAATGTTAGAATCATTAAAGGACTTCTCAAAAAGCTTTCAAGTTCGCACCCTGGAGGCCACAGCAGAGCATCCACCAACATTTCAAGTTCTCAGCACAGTTTTCCTTGGAAGTTGCCCTTCCTGACTTTCTTAATGGGTTATTCTCATCACAGAGTTAAAGATTCTGTTGTTTTCATGAGAAAAAGCAATCTAACATATTAGGAAGTGGTTATTGAGAATCTGAGAGCTTTCTGCCTTCTGAAACATCCTCTAGGGAATAAGTTTATTCTTAGGGGGAAGAAAAGAGGGGTTAATATTTAAATTTTTCTGAGCAACTCCTCATCCACTCTATTCATCATATTTCAGGATAGGGCAAGTTAGCAGCCAAACAGTTGCGAAACAAATCCACAGTCACGGGCTGATGTGTATTTATAGCTGAATGTATACGTGTGTGAGGTATGTAAATAGATGGATACAATTGGTGGATGCTTTTTATTTGCACCGACAGAGAGGACAGAACAGGGAGATGAATACTAGGGATAGGGTAGAAAATACATAGGATTGAGATGTTTTTCCTTATCTAAGCATCTCATTCTTATAGTATACCAAGAACAGGCCAGGAATCTCTGCAAAGGAATACACACTGATATCCCATTTTTAAGTAGCACTCCAAAATGGGAAGGTGTTTAACAAAACCTTCCTATTTGTAATCAAAGCCCCCTTTGCCACTGAGCATGCCCAGTAGTCTTCTAGAAGCAGAACTGTGCAAATGCAGTTTTTGCTTTCCTGTGGTCTGTGGCTGCAGCTGCTGAACATGAGCCAGGAGGTGGTGAGGCACTGGATTCAAGGCGAGACCTGAAAAGGCAGAGAAACAGAAATAAAGGTGAAACCTGGAAAGTGGTAACAGGTAGGAGGGGTGGTGACAAAGGTTTGCTTGGTTCTGAGTATTTATGTAAGTGAGGACTGCCCTGGCCTGCCCCCAGCCAGAAACCTCTGAAAACCTTCGACACTCTGTATGCCACTCATGCCATTCTACACCACAAATCTGCAGCAAATGAGGCCCCAGTGTAAAACTTAGCTCTGCATTATGATACTGGCTGTGACCTTGATCAAGTAACTCTTAGTCTCTGAATCTAAGATTCTTATTTCATGAGGAAAAAAAAAAAAGCACCAGCACTGGCTGTTACTCTTAGTAGACTCAGATATATCCTCAGACACTATAGCATGTTGAGCAGCAAATCTCATAGCAACTTCCCAATCTCCCTGAAACTCTAAAAGTCAGACAGACATAGGTTCAGATCCCAGCTCTGTGACTCCTAGCTGTAAGACCACGGGCAAGTTGCTTATGTGTGTGAGACAGAGAAAAAGAAAGAGGAAGAAAGAAACAGTAAGTTTAATGTCTGCCAGGTACTCCTGGATAAAATGGAATATAAGAATACACATCACTTTCCCCCTGGAGTTTACAGTCTAGTGGCTTTCTTTTCATTGAGGTGCCCCAGTTTCCTCATCTGTAAAATGGGAATAACAACAGTTAGCCGGAAGATTTGTTGTTAAGGTTAAAAAGAGAAAAGCTCTGAGCATAATGCCTGGCATATAGTGGGTTCTCAGTAGCAGAGGACCGCTCTCCTGCTGCACTGCATTTCCAGTTTCTGCACTGTTGAATTATCTCTGTATTCTTCCTTAATGCCATCCCCAGTGATCTGTCTGCTTTATTTCCCCTGAGCTGCTTTTATGTAGTCTTATTGGCTGTGTGATAATCAATAACATGAGACAAGTAGCCCAGCCTGAAGGTCAGTCATGTGGACTTTAGCACCAGACAGAACTGCCCTAGAGTCCTCCTCTGCCACTTACCCAGATGTGTGACCTTGGGGAAGCTACCTAACCTCTCTCAGCCTCATTTATTCCTATTCCAAGAGGGGTGTGTGTGTGTGTGTTAAAGGTAGAAAGTGAGAACAAGTTTAACATCTATCAGGTACTATAAGATTAATGGAAAATAAAAACAGATACATTTCTGTTCCCTTGGAGCTTACATCCTAAACAGTTGTGTACATTGGGAAGATACATACTAGCTAAATCATAGCACAAGTGGAAAATTGGAACTACAAAACTTTAAAAAGAGAAGTTACATGATGCTTTGAAAGCCTATAATGAGGGTTTGGCTATAATGAGGATTTGACTCAGCCAGAGAGATCTCAGATGGCTTCCCTGAAGAAGTGACTCTGGAATAGAGAGCTGAAGGCAAAGAGGAGTTTGCTACATGAAGAGGGGAAGGAAATGCATCGCTGGGAAGCTCTCATTTGGCATCATGCACATCAATCACCATCTTCTTGCTAGACTATAAACTCAGAGTACTGGAATGTGTCTTTGTCATCTTCTGTCACATCTAAGACAGTATCTTGAAGGAAGTAAATGCTTAGTAAATATTTGTTGAAGAAGTGAAGAATGTTAGTAGGAAATCAATGCATGCTTGCTGAATGAAATATAAAGTAACTGCTGTGCTCTTATCTTATGGCTTTATTCAGGATGCAATTAAGGAAGACACATAATTTAGCAAAACTGACGTGGAACTTGGAGTCCAACAAACCATGCCCTCGTCATTCAGGCCCCGTCATCTTGGGGAAATAACAAGACCTCTCTGTTTCAGTCTCTTCATGTGTAAAATGGAAATAAGGGTTGCTTTTTTACAGGGTTATTTTAAAGGTTATATTTCTAAGTATGCAGAACCTAATAAAAGGGTGATCCAGAGTACACAATCAGGAGATGAATGTTATTAATATTATTAGTACTAGGACATCAACAAATTGCAGGCAGTTTTGCAAAGCTTCGAAGGTTGCTGAAGATAGGCCAGGTACAGCTTGAAGGCCTGAAGGGGTTATCCCCCAAACATGCACCAAACCTTTCTTTACCTTGCTGGAAATGCCTAGAGTTCAGTGGCACACTGCCTTCTTTCTAGTGCCTGAGTCATCTGGCCAGGTTTGGATTCCCTAGTTAATCAATGACTGGTGGTACGTAAAATGTGCTGGGACCTCAGTTTCCTTCCAGTGTTGATCATACAGTGTTTGGACAGGATAAAATCAGGTAATTCATGGGTATCACATAGCACAGAGCCTGCACAGGATAAGTAAGCAATACCTGTTAGCTGTTACTATTAGGACCACTAGGCCCTCTGGATTTTCTATCAGTTACCCTGAAACTGAACCAGCCTTCCCTGGGCCGGGAATTCTCCCTTTCAGAATTCCCTTTACAGATGGAAGAAAAACCATTCCTCTCTGAGGTCTGGAAGCCTAGCTTCACCATCGCTGCATCCTCCCAGTCAGCTTCAGAGCCGCTGAGCAGTCTAGGTGAGGAAGGTCAGCAGGGGCTAAAGGCTCTGAACCCTCCCTCTCTCTCTCTCTGAAGCCAGCTTGGCTCTGCCCTTCTCTGCGTTCCTAACCCTGGAAGGCGCTCTCTGGGGTTCCGACCGAGCACTGGGCATGCTCGCAAGCGGAGACAGACTCGAGTCGTCCCCTGGACGCGCCGGCATGCTGCGATTCCCTGTATGCAGCAGCCCGGGTGCAGCTGTGGTGCATCGGGTTTCGCAGAGCTGAGCCAGTGGTGCGTGCTGCCAGGGAACTAAGTCTCCCCTGGGCAACCCCAGAGCGGAACTGAACTCTGTACCGTCTGGGCTTGCGCTCTGTGTCTGGTTTTGGAAATGCTGGGCTGGGGTTCTCTCTGCAGACAAAGGGGTGCGCGTGCCCCTAGCGCCCCTCTTTCGTAGCCGTGAACCCCTCTCTGGTCCTGTTCTTCGCAGCCACAGCAGCTGCAGCCCCAGCGCCAACACCCAACCCCGGTGGCTGCGGCCTGTGCGTGCGCTCAGGACTCGGGGATTGGCTCTCACTCCCCATTCAGGGGCTGCGCTGGCTGGCGGGCGGTGCACAGAGCCCGTGTGTGTGTTTGTGTGTGTGTGTGTGTGTGTGCGCGCGCGCGCGCGTGTGTGCATGTGTATGTGCGGCGCGCGGGCGGGCGCGTGTCTGTGCGCGAGGGCTCGCGTGCTGGAGCCACTGGGTGTGCGTGCGTGTGTTATGGGTTTGATTCCAGAGCAGGTTGCACATTGGTCCTGGGTGGCTCGCAGGCTCAGGTCGTGCTTGGGCGTCCTCCTCCTAATCGCTTCCGAAGTAGCAGCGGCGGCGGCGGCCGAGGCCACATCCGCGGCGGCGGCGGCGCCTGCACAGCCGGCTGAACTGTGCAGAAGCGAGCACCGTCTGGGGAGTCCGGGGGGCGGGTAAAAGGGAGGAGGGAGAAAGCCCTTCTTGGTCTTTGGGATTATTTTTCCCCTTCTTTCCCTCTTTCTTGAGGGTGTGTGTTTCCCCCTCGAAGTGAAGGAATTTTGCTCCAAAGCGAGCTGGGACCGAAGACGCTAGGCTAAGTTCTCTCTCTATGTAGATGGTGTCAGGGAGAGAAGCTACTGACCGAGCCGCTGGTAAATGTTTTTCACTTCTTACTCTTTAATGCTAAAGGCTTTTTTCCCCCTTTTCTTTCTTCCGTGTTTCCTTTCTGTTGTTCCTCATTCTGCAATCGCTCCTGAATCAGCTGCAGTTCTCTTTCTCTCTCTCCTCGCGTTTGTGCAGTTTGCAACTTGTTTCGTGGTTTTCTATGTATTTTTTTTTTCTTCCTTCATCCTCAGATGAATGCTGGAACATTTAAATTCGGCACTTCGGGAGGTCATCATTAGTTGCATGAGTTTCAAGGGGGAGGGGAAAGCCTGGTAGAGCAGACTGTTATTTCCCTGCAGAAGGACTGCCGGTTTCTCTCTAATGTTCATTGCAATTATAGGGTTTTTTGTTTTTTTTTTTTAGGATGCATTTTAACGTTGCATTGATGTTTAAGGTTATCGTTCTCCCGGATTACAATGCATTTGACTCAGTTTTGACAGCATGACAGATGCCAGTGATTCCAGAACTACTGTATGGTACATGCTGGCTAAAATATTCAAAATTGGAGGAAAAATCATTTGCATTCCAAAAGAGAATTTCTTTAAAAATGCTGTTTTGCATCACATTGCTGCAGATTTGCAGGAGGCAATAATAGACATCAGTACTCGTGTTGCTTGCAAAGATAATGAACATATAAGTGGTTTAGTGCCTCACATACTGTCCTGTTCTCCAGTGATTGAGCTATTGCTAAATTGACTTAATAATAAATGTAGGGCTATGGAGAAAGAGGGAGATTGCTGCTATTGTTTTATGCAAATTGTGAGATAAGACGTCTACAGCAATTTTTAACGCCAAACCAGCCCTCCCTTAGATCCTACTTGAAGTGGCATCTTGTCAATTGGGGAGGAGGAGGGCCGTTTCTGCCATACACATGGAATAAAATTATTTAAAATAGCCAGCATAATGCATGCAAATTGAACTCTAACTCTTTTCTTAAAAATAGAACTGACTCTATAACTCTTGCTTCCAGGATCTGTTTTAAATATTATTTAAAAATTAATGTACAACAGTTCTTTAATGTATTCATATCATTTAGGTTCTTTGGAGTGTTCTTTAGCAGTAACCATGTTTCATTTGTTTTACTCTTTTTTCCCCTAAGTTTTCAGTTCCAGTTCAGTAGAAAAACCGAAGGGTCAGTAAGTATAAGCAGATCAGCAGTTTAAGAAGTCAGTTTGTAGTTGTGAAATTTCTGCTAAGCCATGGGAAAATGAACTCAAATAATGGCAGCTTAAATGTAGGGAAGTCAGTCTGGGGTAGAGCAGGTCGCAGCTTTAGTATGTTACCATCTGGAGGAGGTCTCAACTCTAGACTCAGTTGAGGATATCCAGTTCAGAGACAATCTGAAGCACATACATTTTACAGAACGAAAGTATTGTTATTTAAGGAAGCCTCTTCCTGCTATGTAGTTGCCACATAATAGAACAGCAGATTACCTGAGTGCAGAGAGTATGTTTGCAATAATACTGATAAACTTTAGTTTAATGTAAACTTAACGATGTTGGAAGAACAGCATAAAACAGTGCAGCCTGCTCTGGACTGAAGAACAAAACAAATTGTAAATTAATTCAACTAGTCAGACCCTCTTTTGGAAGAAAGCCTGCTCCAAGACACCATGCAAATTTACCTGTTCTGGGTTGCCTGTGTTGACAAAAAAGCTTTTCTAGAAATTATGGACAGGATTTCTGAGATCTAAAGCTTATTTTTTATTCTGTAGTTTGCTGATGGTAATAAGGCATTTTATTTAGACTGAATGCTCAGCTTCCTCATGGGTCCTTTGAAATGGCAATTTTGCTATTTTAAAATATTTTCATGGGCCCTCGCATTTACCATTTTCATCAAGTTGGTCGGGGGAACCACAACTTCCATTCATTAGGCTCACAGTTATTTTTGTGGGAAGCATTTGTTTGGGTCCTAAAGGAAAAGGAATTCATATAGTAAGCAGTGATTCTAAGAACCCAAGTCTTATAAGCATCATGGTTTTCTCATTCTAAGACCAAAACCAGGAAGTAATATACCCCATGCTGAGCAGCTGCATTATTTCTCTGGCACATTCTGTACACATGGGCACCAACAGATGACTGACGAAGCTAAGGACCCATTTTGTGCGGCCTATGGGACAAGACTTGTAATTCTTAAGTAATATATTCAGGGTGTTAATTTATTTATGAAACATCATAATCAGCTTCAGTTTCAGCATCTTCACTAGATGTGAAGACCAAGAATCCCTTGATTGAAAGAACATACTCCTTCCCACAGAGGTTAGTTTTTACCCGCCCACCCCTTTCTACTTCTAGTTTCCTGGTAACTTCTGAGAAGCTCTGAGAATTTGTGTTAAAATGTTGTAAATATCTGTGTTTTGGGTGTAGTGCCTGGTTAGATTGCTAGTCAATCAGAAACAGCTGGATTTGTAATTACTCTTCTGTGGTTCTGTGTGGTATAGTGTTTGTGGTTTGTGGTGGTTTTATTATTGTTACTATTACTATTAAGTTTTCCATTAAACCATAACTAAGCTCATTCTAACTTTTATGTTCCTGGTATTGATCTCAGGTTAATATATCAAAATAATACCATCCTCTTGCTAAACTTATTGGCAAATTTAAGTAGTGTACATTCAATTGGTGTTTGTGTTGAACTTCAGCATTTCCAAAAGCATGGTATCTGACATGGTGGGGAGAAGGTAACTTAATTTGGGGAAGAAGGCTAGGTGGAAAAAGACTGTTCATTCATGGTACTTGAAAATCACGTTTGCCTGTATTGTTAGGGTTCTTATTTTCATGTTGATGAGAGTGGAGGTTTCTCTGTGTGTATGAAGTAGGCTAGAGCTACTAAATGTTTCTTAAAAGCAATTGCCATTTTTTTCATTGTGTAATTGAAAGGAATTTTGAACTATTTGTGTATTTGTAAGGAAAACCTGCATTATTTGGTGAGCTTTTCTATTGTTTTCTATTCTGTGTGGACTAATTTTGAGTTGTGATTTCTAATGAAATATGGTCAAGGTCATTGCCAAGGGCCTTTTTATCCCTCCCCACTTATGAACTCAGACTGAAAGTCAGATTTAAAGAAACAAAACTTATACCAAGCCACTACCTCAGTAAGGCTGTATGAAAAACATGTTTTTGTCTCTCATTACTTTGTGTGAAGCAAAAGTTTACTCTTGAATTACTGGTTCCTAGTAGCCCTGAGATACTCACAGGGAAAGCCCTTCAATTCTGTACTCATAGTATATATAACAGAGTCACAACCTTCAGGGAAGATTGCAAGAACAATTTTTTGAGGGGATGGGTAGGTATATTTTGATGTTTCTAATGGAAAACAATATTTCATAAAAATACAAAATAGTTTCTAATTAGAAAATACCCCATTTAAAATTCTGTGAAACCAACAGTAATTTTATAAGAGTCTTGTGTGGTGATAGGAAATAGTAGGTCTGTCAAAGTATTTCTTTGTACTCCTGGTTTCTATTTTGGTTTATAAAAGGAGCATTCACATTGTTCAGAACTTTGTACTATCAGTATATATACATTAATATTATTATTATTTTGGGTTGTATTCACCACCTAACAAAGAGAAAACACTACTTAACATAATTATTTTAGCTGTTCTAAGAGTATCCTGCTCATATTTCCAAAAGAATTTCAGGAAGTTGAAGAAGTATGAAATCCTTTCCCTAAAATTCATGATACCTATGACCCTAGTTTACTTAATACATTGTATGCCACAGTGTAATTTTGAGCTTGAAATATTGCAGCTTTTTTTAATGAATTCTTAAAGGCAAAAAAATCAAGCACCATGAGAAATAGTTTGCAAATAAAGTTCCTCATTTTTGCTGAAAGGCTTAAATTGGTCTACCTCTCCAAAGTGTAGAATTATGAGATTTTTAGACAAAAATGAAGGAGAGTAAAAAAGTACAGTTATGTGCTTTTCAGCAATAGCGTGGGTAAAAAGAGAGCAGGTGTTTTAACTCTTTTCATATAAGTTCATGAATAGAAATCAAAGACTAAATAATACAGCTGATATGTTAAAATACAATCTATTTTCCCTGGTAAAGATTTTCCCGCTTGGATAATATGATCTTTGACTCTAATGGATCAATTGGCTCTGTTCTTCATCTTATCACTGCTGTGTGGCTCCTGCCAGAATATTGGTGATGGGTGCTAAAGATACCACATCTGTCTTGGGAAAATATGCATGCATGGTTTGGGAGAAGAGAGATGGTTTGTTTAAAAGTTTAGACTTCTTAGGCCTTGGCTACCATTGTTTCAAAAGAGGCTTTGCTCCCCTTGATATTTGTTCAGATTACCCATGAAGACTCCCCAGTGCTACTCCTGTCTTTAATTTAGTTCTGCACAGGTAATACAAACATGATGCTACATGTCTCAGCTTTGTTTTCCTTATCATTGCATTAGTTTGTGATTTCTGGAATGTAATGCAGATCTATGAAAGTTTGGCACTAAGCTTTTCAAAAGACAGTCTATTTAAATTGTGCTGATGGCTAATTCATTTAGTTGTGTAGGCTCAAGCCTGTTAAAAGATATTAAATTTTGTATGATCCATGTCTGTTAATCTGGCCTTGGTAAAATACTTATTTTTAAGTTTTATAAAAGGAAGTTATAGCTCTTGTAAAATAAAGAAATTACTTTTAATTTGATTCAAAAGAATAAGCCATTTCTTTTGTTTATTTAGATTCCCTCATCTTCAATTTACCTATTAGGAGGCAAGAGCAAAAGTTGGAGAATATAATTCATATAAGGAAGATAAAATTGGCACAACAATAACATGCTGATTTAAAATATTTAGAGAGGACAATTCTATAGAGGATTCTTTTGGAAAAGGCTTATGTTTAAATGTCATTTTTATTATTGCTTAGGATTTAACTGATACTCAATGTTTTGACATTTCTCCTACTTTAATTAGAGGAACAATGGTATGTGGAGAAAAGAAATACAGCATTAAATAAAAATGATTTTGGCAAAGGTTGAAAAAAATCCCACACTGTAAAATAACCATTTCACAAAATTGTATAAGCTGCTTACTATATTTGTAACACATTTTTAAATTTCATTTTAAATGTTATAAATAGTCAAGTTAGGTTCTTAGATTATTTCTAAGAATGAAACTGAATTGTTACAGAAGTTGACTATGTCCATGCATATGGTTAATTCAAACAGTGAATATCTACATAGTTAAAATCATAGTTATTATTAGAGAACTCACTGCAACAGACTTTGTGATCTTAACTGTGATAATTTTTCCAAACCATTTCAAATATAAGAGTATGTGGTTATATACTACACATTTCAGTAGATATTACTTAGAAGGAACACAGGTAAATTAAAGCTGCAGGAAAGTATATTCTATTAAAAAAAAATTTTATTCCTTCAATAAGCAGTTTTTGGATTCCCAAGACAGACCAAGTACTATGGTCTGCTAAGAGCTAAATCTTCTGGTAAGAATAATTTGACATGAAAAGAATGTCTAAGACAGTAAATGGAAAGAGAGGTGGGTACTTTTTAAAAATATAAGGTAAAGCATTGCTCTTTGTGCCTCTCAGGAGTATGTTAGAAAGGTGATTTAATTTTATTTTAGGATTTGCTCAGGCAAATCCTAAATAATTGTGTACAAATATCTGCTAATTCTCTGCCTTCTAGTAACCCAACTCATTTCTATTCATGTAGCCTGGTGTGGCATGACACCTGACAATAGAGACCTAAGTCAAACCTTCGCATTACCTGCATGGATGGAGGCAAGAGGAAAGAACAGTCTAAGTTTGTGGGAAGAGGATGCAGGTCAGAGAAATGTATTCTGTAGTTGGCTACAATTTCCTTATAGTAATAATCAGGCCACCAGTTTTATTTTTAGCCTCATCCAAACTTCTTGAGTAGACACAAACTGCTTCTCTTTACTTTAACCCAAAGAATAATAATGCAATTATTACAAAAACATTTCACAGTGGTTAGGGCTCTGCAATTTGTGTGATCCAGCATCTAATTTTTCTCCTCTCTAATCCTGTTTATATATACCCACACATAATCAGACTCAGTCAGATGAAACCAATTACTAAGGGGAAAAAATCAAATTTATTTATTATATTTATTGGATGTGTCTGCTGCTTAATTATCCATTGGCGAATTTACATGTGGCCACGGAAAGGGCCATGGATGAGTGTGGAAAAATGATCAATCATCACATCTCACAGTCCAGAGGAGGCTGCCAAGAAAACAAGAAAACAAAAACTCCTTTCTCATTGCTATCAGTGTGAGGACCTAAAAACTGAAAAACATCACCCCCAAAATGTGTTTGGCTTGCTATGGGAAAATCTGGAGAAGTTTGGGAGTTATCCTTACCAGGCTTTTTCCTAACCACTTGATGTAATGTTAAGAAGAAATTTAAGGAGTTCTATGTGCTTTGAAACAAATAATGATTTAGATGTTCAAGGGTGTGTGTTGGAAGACTAACTCAAATTATCCTAAAAAGCAGACGACCAAGCTCACCTCTTGCCTATGCATTGGATTTTTAGGAAGGTAGGGAGGTCCGTGGACCGGGACAGGATAGAAGATGTGAGAAGGGTCAGATGACTTGCAAGATTGTGTTTGCAAAGCTATGGATGGTTACCTGTCTATCTCATGAGCAAATGCTAAGTCAGTACTGCTTAAGCAGTGAATTAAAATAGATTTTATATTTGGCCTTTGATAGTGAAGACATACACAGACTTTTAGTTTTGAACTCATTTTTAAAAATCTCCTTACATCAACCAAAAACGGTTTTCTTCTCTTTTTTGAATCCCGCTTCTCAGTTTAATGGGATCAGCCTTAAGCACAGCTTCATTCTTATTTTTCCCCCATTTGCTCTCATCATATATGTTTGGCTATTTACCAATGTGGAAGTTGCTTTTCAAAGTAGAGATGAGCTGAAATAACCACCATTTCAAGTAAATGTAGCAAGCCTAAATTGTCAACAGAAGCATCATTTTATTTATGCCTTTTTTAAATTCCAGGGACCACTAAATTTTTATAAATCTTTCCCATCCCCAAACCCAAGGTAGACTATGTAGATGAACTTCAGGGACTGAAAAAAAAAAACACTTTTGAACTTGAGGCAATTGAAGATTGTCTTCAAGGAAACACTGAATGAAATGTCTTTTAAGAATTACAGCACACCATTAATGCATCATTTAGAGATGACAATGGGTAAATTATGATTTATTGCCACTTATCATTTATTTGGGGATGCTAGTGTTGAAGAAACTATTTCAACATCATAGATTATGCTTTTGTTACTTTTGTCTGCAGAGAAATTAAATAGCAACATGAATCTTGATAACTGAGAGAGAGAGATGGTTTTATACCTGTTGATTTAGCAGGAAAATATTAAAGGTGAGCTAAATTTTATATTTATTCTAATCTATATTTTAAAATTTGTTTTGTAATAACTTTTATTATAGAATAAAAGTTGCTTTCAGCTGGATGCACTGCAGAAGCCAAACCATAAATAGATAGAGTGCTTGAACTCTACTTCCTACAACAGTGATTTTTCACTAAGCTATTCCCTAAGGCCACTCTAGATATATGAGGGACACCAGTTCTTTTTATATGATTTGTGTATGTTCCCATAGATTGTGAAGTCTATTCCTGGGCAATTTTCAAGTTAAAATTGTGTTACGGCTACCCTGAAGGTTGTCATTTCTTGGTTTTTCTCTTGTCAGTCAATTCATAAGTGTTTATTAAGTCCCCATGGGGTATACACAGAATCGTACACAGTTTGGGTTATGTGAGCCTGATTGGTCTCTTGTCTAGAAGCTAACAGTCTTTAGACAAAAGTAACAGTGTGTGTGTGTAAAATAATATTTTAATTATGGAGGTTAGTGGTATTGTTGGCTTTTTGTTTTGTTTTTAAAAACATTGTCCTGGAACTTTAGATGTATTTACTTTGAGAAAAGCATAGCTTCAGGTGAGGTCAGGGATATAACATCTCAGCTTTCTTCTTTCTTTTTCTTTTTCTTTTTTTAATTCAGATACCTAATAACAGACGTGTATAAGTGAAGGGTAAAGCCAGAGGGTGAGTATTAAACAGTGTATCTTTGCCCGGAAAAACCAGATCATGGGTAACATCTAGGTTTCAGAGTGAGGCAAATTCTGAGGCTGGTCATTCTGGGGATTTGCTTGTAACCTATGTAAATTCAATCAGTGAGTGGCTGAATGATTCCATGCCCCAAAGCTGTCAGTTTATATTTTTCAGGACTAGTGAATCAATTTGTGACTTAGTTTTCTTAATGAGGGGTTTTTGAAAAATGATAGGAATTGGGAAAGAAAGAAAATTTTCAAGTGTTCCCAAAATTCCATGAATGAAAAATGTTCTCTAAAGTAGTACTTTACCTGCTGAACTTGAATGCATATGGTGAATACATAGGTTCAGAGATTTACTTTTCAAAACCTATTTACTCTCTTAAATTTATCTTCTGTCAGTCATTTATGGGAAGGGTAATTATTCTTGAAAAGTACCAGGGGAATATCTCTGAAAGAGGATGGCAGAGGAGGAGGGAGCAGAGGCACAGGTATCTTTCACATCCCCGGATAACAGCTTCCTGGACTTCAGGCCATCAGCTTTGACTTTTGCTATCACTGGTCAGGCAATTGATTAAATGTTCATTTTTACTGTGATTTTCAAAATGTGCTTATGTCATTTCCAGAAAATCATAGCTAAACCACCAAAATTTATTTTCCATCTTCTGTTCCTTGTTGATCTGAGTCCGAGAAGCAATGGCTGAGAAAATTAGAAAGGGTCTTTGCTTATGTGTTCCTTAGTTAAACTATCATTCTTGGCTCTTTTTCTGTTGGGTACATGAATTTCTGAGGATTTAGGGGATCACTTACCATTTGCTGCCAGGGGCTCTCTGGATGGGAAGATTACTAGTCTTTGTGATAAGAGAATGTTCTTTAAAACTCTCAATATTTCAGAATCTCTTAATTTATTTTCCAACAGTTTATAAAAGTAGCCAACACAAAATAAAAACACAATGGGAATTACTATTTTTGATTATGGGGTTGGTTTATCATCTTACTAATCCAAGCAGACTAATTCTGACTAATATAAATAGAAAAACAATGTGTTAGAAGGATATTGAGAATCACGGAACCAGACACTTTTGCTTCTGCCTCTGCATAACGGGTGCCCAGCTAGAGCCCTCCACATCCCTGAAACCGGTTTTGCCATTGCCATTAGTATAGACCAACGTGCTGTGCTAGACAAGTGGCTTGTCTGTATCAGTCCCGGAAGGAACCCCTATCCTTTCTTCTGGGTGTTCCTGGCTCTTGATTCAAAGTTCTGGGCTGGTGCATCCATCTGATTGGTTGCATCTCAATAAAGTGTTCATATCCCTGTAACTAGAAAGTCTGGGAAATCAATTGTCTGACCCTTTCATAATCTATAATGAGTCAAAAAGATTTTAACTTTCAATAAGATATGTGACGTAACTCTCTCAAAATAAAAGAGGGGAGGCAGTCAACAAAACAGATAAGCAAAAATCCCTCAGCAAATATGTACCATTATTCCAGGAGTGACCTGTAGTCTTAGGGGATGGACAGTAAGTGCCTCAGTCTCTGAACTTGGAGGAGCAAGAACTGCTCTCTTGCTTAAAATGAATTGAAGGAGATTTCTGATTATAAAGGTATTAAGCACAGTGTTTTTGCTTTTAGCACATACCAATCTCAAATATGTTTGCCATGTAGAATTCCTTTTGTTATCACCAAGAGCCATATTAAAAAGTTATTTTTGAATTCCCTTTATGCTGAAGTTAATTTACCTAGAATGGGTTAAAATTTGCCTACACATAAATATATAAAGTTGATAAATGGCCTGAAAAAAAGGTAAAGGGAATTTGTTTCAAGTGCATAACGAAAACATCTGGATGGCTGAGTAACTGCATGTAAGCGAATTAATACAAATTCTGGATAATCAGAACAGCTTTCTACTTATAAATCAATAGTAAGAGTAACTGTGGTACTTGAAAGAAATAAATCTGTATTTCTTTTTTCCAAAGCTTAGACTCTGACGTTCAAACAGGTCTTCTCACAACATTTTTAGTAAACCTAGTGATGTGTGGGAACCCTGCAAGTAATCCACATCTTTAGTACAACTTTTGCATCTGAAGGCTCAGCCTTTTATTCCTCAATTCCAAATTGATGTATTTATCCTTCCATCACTGTCTTCCAAGTATTTGGAGAATTAATTAGGAACAAAACCATTTTCAGTCCTTGGATGTTATATTCCATACTGAAAAAATGTGAGATCCTGGAGTGTTATTAATAATGACAAAGGTTCATACAGTAAAATAATCTGAATGGCTGAATTCTCACGTGGTTGGTATTTTCTACTATAAATTACTGTAGAATTAGATAGTTAAATATTGAATATTTTCTCATTTAATTCAGTTCCATGAAATATTAATGATAATAATGGTTCTTTGGTTTGGAGAATAGGGAGTTTTGTTTTTTTTTTTTTACTAATAGCTTTCACTGGTAACAAAATACATTTTTACAAAATGGTAGTGAAGATATTTAAATGAAGGTAAAGCAGGGAATAAAAGACCACTGAACTGACACATTTCAAACAGGTCAAACATCACAACATTTTTTTAGCCTTTGTATTGAATAGTTTTCATGAAGAACACTACTGTGATTATTGAGCATAGATTTTAGAATTTGTTAAAAGAATTAGGACCTTGAAGAGGGGGGCCGTTGATGTTGTTCCTTTGGCGTGAGGTATAAAGCCTGAAAATTGGGTTGGGCTTTTATGGAAAGCTGACTGTTTCTGGTGTGACAGTTGAAATGCAATTTTCGTCAAGAAAGAGTAAAAGAGGAAGAGGGGAGAGTGAAATAAAGAAAGAGAACTATTAACCAAACAGCCCACCCGAGGAGCCACAGGCCGGCTTAGATTGAACTAGGGGGTAGAAGAGCAAAAACTTTAATTTACACTTTCATTGTTCAATATGTAAAAAAGTATTCCCGGTTTTGACTTTCCTTCATGTTCTTGATTCTGTGTGCTTCTCTCTCAAATTAGGGAACTAAACCTCAATGATGGATAGAGTAAATGACTTCTGGTGAAATATTTTGTCATGAGTAAAGACTATACCAGTGCATCAAATTGGTTTAATCATGTGTGTGTATGTAAGTATATATGTATGTATGTGTGTTTTTCCCTCCAGGGGTAACTTTTAATGTTTTGTGAGAAGATTTATTTCAAATTAGAGTTACCCCTGCTTCAGACCTAGTAATTTAACACTTGAAAAAGCTTCCTTCTTTGTTCTGTGTAGTTAATGTATGGGGGGTGAGTGAATACATTTTATGTTAAAAAGTGTTTTGGGGTAGCATTCTTTTAGCACAAACTTATTCCTTGATAAAGGAGCTGGCTGTAATTTACAGAAATGACTGTTTCTTTTTCTTTGGTTGTTGGATAATTGCTCTTTGTATACACTGTGAAAATGTTCATATAGACCCGTGACAAAGCCTAGCAGATGCACTTGCAATTATCTGGAATTTAAGTAAATTTTGCATCTGATACACACAAAGCAAAGGCTTTGTCCAAGCAGGCTCACATACTGGTATGTGGATTGCTGTGAATACAATGAGTAAATTTTTAATGGAAGACAAATAGGGACTATTAGTAAGTCTTGTCTTCTACTTGAAAAGACACCTACTTTAGGCATGGCCTAAAACTTATTCATATTCATAGTTGGTTCAATTCTAAATATGACCTTTGAAACTGAAAAAAAATTTTTTTTAATATTTAAAACAAAATGTGTAGCTGTGATTTTATTGAAGTCACATTCATAATTTTCTGGAAAAAGAATGGTGAAATAAGTATTTGTTTCATATTTCAGTATCATTTTTTTCCAACCATTAAGGAGACCATTCACTTATTAAGACTCTAAAATGTAAAAGGGGATTTTTGTATTATAAATAAATCATGCTATAGATAAAAGATAATTACAATGTTATTTTAACAAACTTAATTCATAAGGGGGATCATGAGAGGGAATATATAATGGGTCCAAATTATTCTTCTTATTGTAAACAAAAGAGGTGTAGCCAGAGGAATAGTTTTCTGCAAAAACCTCATTTCCGAGTTTTGTTTGAGACTGATTCTTTCCACTGTGTATTTGTTCTTGTTTTCAGGCTTAACATGAAATATTTGAAGGCTTAATCTTTTTCTCTGTATTTATTCTTAGAAAATATAAAATGTATAGAGTTTCTTGGATTCTCTTAAATGCTGTTAAGTCTTTAGATGGGGGAGGGTAGTTATTTTTACTTTTAATGAGAGGGCTACAAACAATTGGTCCAGTTGACTTCCTATTTCATAGTTTGAAGGTTCTCCATGCTATTCTGGCTTTTGAAAGAAGCAAATTTCAAAAGTAACTCAGGCAACATAAAGGCATGCCTAGCTTGTTCACTTTCTGCACTCTTTTCAATGTAAAATGTAATCTAATAATAACTAGAGATCTTTTCTAATTCTTTTAAAAATCAGAAACCTCCAGGGGGTCTAAGGGTTGAGTCACTGTTTAAAAAAAAAGTGGATGAATTAGATTTAGGAAGAAATTTTTAAGAAGGAAGGGGAGAGCCTGATGGAAGTATTTTCAGTTCTGAATTACAAGACAGTTGTGCTATTACTGGAATAGCGTGCCTGCCGCATATGCCTCCACCTTAACCACTTTTCCAAAAACAAAGCAATAAAACTTCCACTCAGCCTTCTGTATGGAATTTTGGAAGTGACAGCTTACTCAGACAGGCATTCCCAGATTATTCTGCGTGTCGCACAGTCTCTTCAGTGCGGTGCATGACCTCCTCTTCCCCACCCCCATTTACATTTGTTTAAACTATCACAGGCTATTTTTAGGCTTGGAGAGAAACCAGGTGCTTTCCTTGGTATTTAAGCAACTTGCTATATTTGAAATGCCCTTAGAGAACTGTGGGCATTTTCATTTCTGTGTCTGGAAGCCTCTCTCTCCCTTTCTGAAGGAGATGCAGCTTACATAATACCCGGAAGCAGACCCTTGGGAACCAGCACACTTATTTCATGGCTATTTTACGGGAGAAGGAATTCAAGTGTTCCTGGGTCATGCATGCCTTCCCATGGGGGCCTCAATTTGAGATATTTGCAGAAGAGAAGATTCTCAGAAGGATAAATATATACAGATCCATCTTTCAAGCTGAGTGGAATCAGTGGGAAGCAGCACCTAGGAAGAGGAGAGCCCACCAATAGCTCAGCCAGAAAGAGATTCTTGAACAGTTCCAGAGCCAGGACCCAACTGTCAGCAGAGCTTGCCAGGCAGACAGATGCTGTGGTTGGAAGACAGTTTTCCTCCGGTAGATATTTTGTTCTTGTAGATGGCCAACCATGACTCATGGGGGAAACCAGAAAGAGAGAGAGAGGAGATAAGAAGAGGAAATTAATCATTTTATTAATCCCTATTTAGAATTCAGTCATGTAACTAAATGTCAACCTGGTGAACTTTCTTTGAAACAAAAAGGTTTGTCAAGACAGTCTTGGGGTTTGGAAGTTAGGCCAGGTGATAAAAGCACCTAATTTAACCTGCAGATTAAATATCTGACACAATTTCAGAAGAATACCTGTGGAAAACAGTAATGTAGGAATTATCTAAAAATCCAGGCTCAAAGAAAGTATTCTTGTGAAGGATTGAAAGGATTTGAGTCCTGTTTCTCCAAGAGATGATAAGTTTGTCCTCTGTTCACTCTTTCTGTATCTGTATGTGTTTATGTATCATAAGTGTGTATGTGGAAGACAATCTTTTCTTCATTGTTCTCTACCTCTCTTTCCATACATATATGATATGTATATGTGATACGTATGCACATATCATACAGTAACACAGATGTGTTACTGCTGTACCCTGAAATACCATATTTTGTCTATATTTTTCATTCCCTTTCAGATCTCCTCTCTAGCACATGCAGTTGATGAAATAAAATCAGAGTATCTGCTGTCAGAAAGATAGCAAAATCTGTTTTTTGTAACTCATGTGTACAGCCAGATTATAAGATTTCTTTAAATTCCTAGAAGAGGGTTAATATTTTAGGAACTAGTCTTAGCTCCCTCTGTTTTCCTTTTTTAAAGATTCCTTATTTCTTTTGAAAATAAACAGAAGAATTTGGTACAGTTTTCCCGATTCGCACTTGTTTAGGGTAAGTACTTCAGGCTCCTTTTGAGCCAAGTTAATTTCATAGATCTACTCTGTAGGTCTCTAAAACTGGAATAAGTTATGTGTTCGAGTACCCGACAGAAGCCCCTCTGCCAAACTTTTGATCTATCATTTTTCTGATAGTCCCAGAAGTCCCCTTTTTCAGATTTGCATGTCCTTTGTGAGTTGGGATGGCAGATCGCCAGAAGGTGTATGTTTGGGGAGAAAGCAGGCTTTTATTTTTTTCCCACAACCAGCTATTTGAAGGGCACTCCAGGAATTGAAAATCGCAGCTGTGGAGCCAATTTAGAGAGAGTAATTCACAATTGACTTGTGGAAGACATAGCCTGCCTTCTTGAGCCACTGCGCTTGTCCAGCCAATATGGAGCTGTCTCAGATGAGGCTCTTCACCTCCAGGTTTACGTGTCTTTCACTGTATCTCATGTCAAATCAAGCACTAACAGATGATCCTGTCAATTTGTAGCACTCTCTGGAGAACTTTGGGTCTTGAAAAGCCTGGGTCATATTGATCCCAGAGTGAAGGTGGTTGCATTTCTTTTGAGGTTTATCAAAATGATAATGACATTTTTTCATTTAACTATTTCAGACACTTATTTGTGAATGCACAAAAAAATAAATGATTCTTGTAGTACATATGCCAAAGAGGTTGCTGTATTTCACATTGCCTTGCACATAGTATGTGATTGATAAATATCTGTTGAGTGAAAGCAACATGGATTTCTTTTCCTTGGGAATGTGGGAAGAATGTACTGTGTGATTTTTTTTAATGTGATTGGCTGCATGAGTTATCTTGGTTTCATGGGTGTATGTTGGAATTCTGTCATTATACTGTCTATTCTCTTATAAATAAGGAGGTTTGTCACAAATAAGCCCGAAGAACAGATTCAGGTACTGACTAATAAGTGTGTGGCAAAATTAGGATTAGTAGAATCCTGAATTAGCTGTCCCCAAAATGTTTAATATGAAGATATTTTAAATAATTATTTTTATTTTTTAAATTTTACATAAATTAAAGATGCTATAGGACCTACTCTATTGGAATTATGAAAGTAGTAATCTTTTGGGGATGAGAAACTGCATCATTACACTTTCCATTTATGAAGAGAAGCCAAGCATATGGTGTTTCATCAGAAGCTAGGAAAAGAGCAAATAAAACTGGCTTAAAGTAGGGGTCAGCAAACTGTGACCTGGGGACCAAACTCTACCTAGTATCCGTTTTTATATGCCCATGAACCAGGAATTATTTTTTGTATTTTCAGATGGTTGGAGAAAAATTAAAAGGAGAATAATAGTTTGTCATTTTTAAATTGTATAAAATTAAAATATCTATGTCATAAAGTTCTATTGGAGCATAGCTATGTCCATTCAATTCCATGTTTTTGATGGCTACTTGTGCACTACAACAGCAGTATTGATTACATGGCCACAAGCCTCAAATATTTGCTATTGTCCCTTTACAGAAAGTTTGCTGACCCTTATTATTTAATGTGTGGTTTGCAGTGGTTCAAAGGCAATGCAACAAAACTGGTGCTCTTTTTTTATGGCTTCATATATGTTATTGGGTTTGACCTGCTTTGGGATTTTTGAGTCCATGGATTATTGAATATATGAACCAAAGTGATATTTTGTACCTGAATTAGATGATGCCTATGCCTAATGTTAGCTGTTGGCTCTATGGCAGAGTAGACTGGATGTTTCCCTCTGAGGTGAGAAAGAGATGTGCTCAAAGAATGGGGCTTTAGATTGGAATTTAAACTTTCCATTCTTTCTTCTTTTCTGGTATTTTCAAGCCGGTTGAATTAGTTTCCCCCTTTCTGTCTCCATACACTCAGGGAAGTTATTCCCAACAGATTTGTTTTTTATCAGTGAAATCATGGGGAGCATCTTTTACTAGTTTTTATTCATCTATCTTTGGACAACCCTATACCCCCACCCACCCCAAGAGTACTTCTGGCCCAGGGAAGCCAGATTCACTTACGGCCACTTAACAAGAAAGCTGGAGTACTATGGTATGTTAGGAATTGGGTCCAAGCCTGGGATTAGAAAAATAAAACAAAAGAAAAAGTCTGTCTCACCATGCCATCAAAGCCTGCCAGTAGTAAGCAGACACAAAACAAATCATTTCAGTATGAGATGTTGAAGTATGTAATAGTTAATAAGAATGAAAATAGATTATATATAATCATCAAATGGTCTAAGCACTTTACATGTATCATATCATGTAATCCTCAAGAGTTCCATTCTTTGTTAGAGGGGAAACTGAGGCAAAGGGATTTTATGGATTTTACTTAAATACTTCAGTGATGGAACTGGAGTCCAGAGCATGTGACTTCAGAATCTTACTGTTGACCTCTGTTCTACGAGGCTCTCCCTGAAGTGCAAACAGCATATATTATATGTACAGTATACTGTGGATGTGGCATAAATTGATAGCTTTTTATGTTTAACTAAAATGTAAAGAATGAATCCAAATGAACGAGGCAGAAAATGGAGGTAGAAGGGAAGCAGATCAGGTATCATATGCAAAGGTACAAAGATCAGCGAGTGTTGAACGGATGTGGGGAAAAGAGATGTCTCCATTCACATCAGATCCTTGATGAGCCATTGATTTATCTAGCAAGTATTTACTGAGATTATGTTAATTATCAAGCATGGATTTCAGCACTGGGGTAATAAATAGACATGTAGCTTATGGTCTAGTGAGATGAGATAGACAAAAAATAAACAAATACAAGGTCAAAATTTCAGAAAATGATAAGGACTGTGAAGATAAGAGGGAGTGATTTATGTGCATAAATGTACATCTTTGTGCATTCAGGCCCCACTTAATAGGATGGACCAAGCTTTTCCAAAGACAGGCATTTGATCTGAGACCTGAATAAGAAGAAATGTTCAGGCACTTGGAGAGATGCGGGATTCTGTCAAGCAAAAGGAGCAGTAAGTGCCAAGGCCCTGAGGTGGGAATGAACATGGAGTATTGGCAGGTTGCTGGCCAGCTGTGGTTACAAGGAGGTTAAGGAGGAAAAGAGTGATCCATGAGGACACCAGGAAGATGGTCATTGACTAGATTGTGAAGGATTCTGTATGCTGGAGTGAAGAATTTTTAGATTTTATTCTCAGTGCAGTAGAATTATTGAAGGATTTTTAAGCAGAGTAGTACTGTGATCATATCAGTTTGTTCTTTTTTTAAAGATCACCCTCCCTTGAATGTTACTGTACGTAAATGAAACCTCAGTGAATCTGACTTAAAAAGAATAGCTCCAAGCTTCTAGCTCCAGAGTCAATTTATAGGAAGTAGAGGGAACAGGGAATATGTTTAGATGATACTATACGGGTATAACCAGCACAGTTCTAATTTGGACCTGAAACTCAGCTTTCCAGGAAGCCGACGATGAACTCAGGTGAAAGGTGCATGTAGAGATGGGATGCTTTTGAGGTGGAGTTGAGAGCTCTTGCTGATGTATTGGATGAAACAGTAAAGGTAAGAGAAGAACCAAGGGTGATCTCCAGGGTTCTGGTTTGAGCTTTAAGAGTTAATGGTGGCATCATTGACAGAGGAAGAATATCCTTTGGGAGGCAAATAGCAAAACCACACTAAAAGCAATGGGGATCCACTGACAGCAGATTGACTGGTGGCAGGAGCAAGAACAGAGTAGGGGGTTGAGGCGTGGAATCCGAGTCTTCGGTCAAAGACTAATGTGATTCTGGTGAGAGATACTAAGCACATTGACTCACGCGGTGACAGGGTGGAGAGAAGGCAAGGGATCTATGACATATTTCGGAAGATAAATCAACATGACTCAGTTGAGGGTGGGAAGGAAGGGAGAAGGAAGACCCTTCAGTGCCTTCAGGTTGTTTTGGTCAGGGGAAAACTAGTTTTGGAGAAAAGAATAGAAGGTCATTTTGGCCACTTGATTTTAGGATGCTTTTAATAAGGATGTTCCTTATAGTTACATACTTGAGTCAAAGCTTAAGTGAAAGATATGGACAAGAGCCCTTTGGTGTGAACAAAATTGCCCAGGAAAGTTGTAAGAAGAAAAGAGGAGAGAAGAAGGCTGGAGATGGAAACACCAGCATTCCCATCATAGGCTGAGGAAGAGGGAGTGTGGAAAAAGATTGAGAAGTGACAAGAGAGGAAAACCCTGTGAGATTAATGTTGTAAACTAAGACGAGTCTCAAGAACAGGATGCTACAATCAGTGTCAGAATACAAAGGTGTCTTTAAGGTTTGCATTAGAAAGCATCCATCAGATTTGGCCTTTAAGAAGCCACTGTTAAATCTTAGCAAGATTACAATCAGTGGAAGGCAGGGCTACATTGGGTTAAGCAGTTCATGGGAGTTCAGAAAATGCAAGCTTAGATACCTAATCAAGCCAAAAATTAGGGAAAAAACAAGTAGATACTAGGAAGATCACAAAGAAAAGAAAAATTTCTATCAAATATCAAGTGATAAATACTAAAACCTATTTGAATTATTAGAAGTTTCTCCCTATTGCCATTAATAACCAGGAATTCAATTTTTTTATGGACTTGGACTGTTCATATGAACATTTTATGTTAGAAATCACATTTAAGAGTTTATAACTGGGGACATACATGAAAGAAGTCTGCAGCCAGACGTCTATAATTCAATAGTAACCTCTCACTACTAAATTCACGTGTATATTTGTTGCTTACAGAAAGCCCCACCAAAAATGAAGTGGATAAAGAACTCTATGTGCTAAAATAATAGATGCTTGAGACACAATACAGACTTGCTTTTTGAGCATATTTATTCTGGTCTGATTGCTTGAGTATGAGCCACTCATTTAATAAAATGGAGATGATAGACTGGAAAATTTGTAACAAATTTTTTTTTTATATAGAAATATCCCAATACCTTTTCCAGAGCTAGTTTTTGGAATAAGTGGTTAAATTTATTATAAATGATAATGTAATAATGAAATGATTATTTATAGATAAGTTTTTCAGAACTCTTAGTTCTAGTTATAGGAAGTTATTCTTTCCAAAATTTATAATCAGGTGGTTGAAAACATTTTATAATTTACTCATGTAAAAGCTCTCTGATCATTGGGCCTTCTTGAGGAAAAGTAAGGTTTTTTTTGTATGTTTGTTAAAACTGTATTTGTGCTGTTGTTATTTTCTGGATTTCTACTTTGCCTGACACAGCATGACAGTTTTATATATTAGCCAAAACAGTGGCTGATGGGTTAGTTAATTAATTAGCTAATTGACAGGTTGATTGGTTTGTCATGGTTTGGAGGTTTGGGGATGGAAATAAAGGCTGGTGGAAAAGCTACCTAGAGTTGTTCTACAAGCCAGAAGTTCCACATTTCTAAATTAAGACACTATTTTGATTAGAATCTCGGAAGTTTTATGTTTATGTGTGTACATCTTCAAGGAAAAATCTTTGGCCTTGCAGCCTGCATAGATAAGGCTTGGTTAAAAGTACTGAAGTTCGATAATGGAAAGGAAATTACCTCCTAACACTGAAAACGTTATGAGTTATTCTCATTTTCTTCAGGCTTATGGAAAAATTATTCCTAAGGATTCATGTCCCACATTTTTTTATTCTCCAGAGTGTAGGCAGTAGTCTTAGATCTTTAATCTTAATTTCCCCACTCTACCAAGAGGTACTGGCCTGATTTGTTGGGTTGGAGGAGTTATGATGACATGCATGAATATCTGCAATACATATCATTGCATGAGAAAAAAACACTGTCCAAGACCCACCCAAAATGGAATTTAAGGCAAAAAAGAGTAACAATAATAACAAAAGCAGGTTAGATGTTCTTACTTTGCTACAGTCCTTGACTATTAGATTCAGATTTTATTTTTTTTCCAAAGCACACTGTAAAATGGCTCCTGTCACATTTTACCATAAATGTTGCTTTCTCTTTTATCCATGAGAACTGCCTTCTGCATCAAAAGAAGCAATATTCTATCAGGGGCAATGACTGTTTCGTACAGAAGAGCACATAATACAAGCTTATCAATAGCTGGAATTTGATGACACTTTTAGTCCTCTCCCTCTCTCTCCCTTTTTCTTAATAGATAAATGTCTTTGGAGTCTCCAAATGCTTATTTTATTTTGCTTTCTGCTGCTTCTGCCTTTACTTATTCAGTGAGTTACTTATGGAAAGAGTTACTTGTTTGAGTTGATTTAATTCATATCATATAAAAATTCTTTTTGCACTTATATCAAATTGCTTCTATTATTCACAATAATATTTTACCCTTCTTGTAAAATGACAAGGGGTATTTTTGGATAGACTCTGTGTTTCATATGAAAAAGAACTAGCAAAAACCGGTCTTTCCCAGAAAAAAATCTCTAGAGTAGCACAGACATTTCAGAACTGTAAATCACTTGGGAGAATGTTTATTTTAACCTCCTAAAAGGGAAAATTTGGGCCTAAAGCAATGAAACAACTTGCAGAAACATCTGTAAAACCGTTGTGTTGCCTAAATTCAACTAATCATAAGTTAATAAATTGTATGTTAACTCTTTATTTTTAAAATAGAAAACACAATATTTAAAAACCTCATATTGAGAAAAGAATTATAATTGCTTATAAGTTAAATCAATCTGGAATAATATTATAACCACTTAAGATTTGTTAATACTCAATTAATAATAATATGATAATAATATCTTCTAATTATTCCAGGTAAGAGCTTCCTCTTAAAAAGTATTAGACACTCAATAGGTTATTTTGCAATGATACAGATTTTTTTTCCCTTGAAGTTCTTCCACATAAAAAATAATTAAATACAATTAATATATTTAAAATTCTTTTTGCTTGGTGACATTTTTTTCATAAAACCCTCTAGGACAGGTTTACAAATCTGCTTTGAAGTTAATTTCATGCAGATCTTCCTGACTTGTACTTGTGGCAAATTATTGTTAAACTAAAAAAAAAATATCTGAAAAATCCAGATCAACCAAACTTACCATTTATTTCATCTTTTGTTTAAATTGTTTTACTTTAAACGATGCAAGTGATCCTAAGTACTTCAAGTCTCTAATAAATTAGACAGATATGATAAAATCTTTCTATGAATTAATATGATACAGCAGAACTGCTGTTTAATAATCCAGGTGTCTTCACCCAAGAACACTTATTAAGATACCTATCACCTCATTAAAATGTCCGTACAAATAAAACTTCTTCATGAGTGTTCTTTTCCTTTTAAAATATAATTTGGATAATTGGGGGAAGGGTATTTTCAATATTCAAATGATTTCTGGCACTCAAATCAGAGTTGCTTAATTCTCAGCAAATAGATCAGTTTGTATTTCCTCATTAATATTTGAAGTTTTAGTTGAAACCATTTCATGGCACAAATGACAAGCTTCTGTCTTGTAGTATAATTTAATTTATTGTGACCACTATGTCAGGTTTACTTTAAACTCTCCATAGTGTGTGTTTGTGATTGACAGTCACCATTTGTTTCCTCATAGGTAAGTTAGAATTTCTTTTATGTCTTAAAATTTTAGGGGCATTTTGAAGGTATGTGTAATTTCAGGGCAAGACAGTTGATCCTGCAAGTTGTCTCATTTCTAGAAATTAAAATTCATTTTAGTTTAAATTTAAAATAAAATTCAGTGAATAAATTCTTAGCCTGATGATCTTAGAAGAAGGAGTCACAGTGTACAATAGAATATAAAATGCTTTCCATAACACATGTACTCTTTTCAGATGGTTTATTATTAACATGGAGTGTGTCTAATGAGTATTTTAGCTTCTTACTTAGAAATATAGTCAATTGTGTTATAGGCTTTGGGACTCTCTAGTTTGTGGATTATCTGCAACAAAATGTTAATCCCAACCATGATTCTGAGTAAATTCCTTTGCTTAGGAATTGTAATTCATTTTTAATATTAGCCTTAAGGGTAGAAACATGATTAGAAATGCAGAATAATGCTTTCATTCAAAACCAATTAGAATGACTTCTAGATTCACCAATGTAATGGGTACTTCACAGTGCTGTACTTTTCCATTAGGAGAGATTGAGTTGGATGTATGAAAAGATGATCTAAAACTTACTCATTGAAATACATTTCAAGAAAACATTAAATTTTAGTTTTTACTGATGAGAAAAATGCTTAGTTTTATTTTTCATTTGAAAAATATGAAATTGCATTATATCTTGGCAAAAGAAAAGTTCAGTGTCTTTGATCTGTTAGAAAAAATCACGTCATATAAACCATATTTGCTTTAAGCTAGCTATTCATTGCCATGCAATAAAATATCATTTACAGTATATAGAGAAACCATCAATTAAAAAACGTTATTTAAATGTTGCAGTATTATGTAATCTGGTACTTTTTTATTTCAGGCAGAAAAAAACGCAATTGAAAAGAAGATAGTCAAAGGCATATTGTATAAATTCATATCGTATTTGCTAGATTCATTGCTTTAATTTTTAGGCATCTTTGCATTTAAGATCATGATGGGAAATGTTATAACTCTTTGAATAAGTGGGTGGCTTATTATTTTATTATGAGTAGATAAATTATTATAGAAATAGAAACTTGATATATAAAATTATATTGTAATAGTTTTCTATCTTACAGCATGTGCTCCTTTTAGGCAGTATGCTCCACTGAATTAGAGGGCCTTACATTGTTGAATGTCAAAGAAGAGCGTTTCTTCCACTAGGCAGCCTGTTTGTGGGAAAGGAATATATTTTAAAATCAAGTAGAAAAAATTCAGGCTAACCATATTATTCACCTAGACTTTATTTTGAACTGACCTTTTTTTCCAGCTGTTTTCCCAAGATGATGGGAGACTGAGTTAGAAAAAAAAAATTCATTCATTAAAAAATGTAAAAAGTCAAGAAAAGTTATACAGTGCAAGTCATAAAGAAAACATAAAACAGGCCATTCTTTTTAAACAAAAAAGTCCAGACAGGAAGTTGGTTTAGTTTTGGTTTTACTTTCAGTTGCAACTGTGACTCTCTTGGCTTCCTCCCTGTTCCCAAGGAAATGCTGTCTGGATTATGCAGTGTCTTGTACTGTTTCTGCAGGCAGTGCGTTCAAATTCATAGAAAGATCTCTTGAAGGTTAGGAATGATCTGTTGAGGGTAGGCAATATCTAAAAGATGTAAAGAAGATTCGGCACCCCTCCTTGGGGATCAAGTATGTGCATTTAAATATCTTGTCAGTCAAGAGAATGCCAGTTTTTATTGAAACCTGCAAAACATTCTGTAGGAACACTGTTGATATTTAATAATAATTACATGATATTGTTCTATTTTCACCATCATGGACTTTAAAATGTGGCTCCCTTGACTTCTAAGAGTTCTGAAGAGAAGATAATCTCTTTCCATGAATGTGTACTATACCAAACTTTTAACTCAGTGTTATGTGTCTGATGTGCTTAATTTTTTTAACGAACCTTTCCTCCTTTTTATCTATATAGATGGACTTGTTGGCAGTGAATTTTCAATTCTTGTAACTGCTAAAATTTTTAAGTTAATTATAGTACGATGTAATAGAGGATGCAAATACAGACCTTTGAGCCTGGACTAGCTTTCCCAATCCTAAAATACCTGCAATTTGGGGTTCCCTCCCAACTTTTTTATTTTTGGAGCCAACCTGGAAGCTCTGAAATTGTGTACTCAGATCCCAGATACTCTGTGGCCCTGCTACCAGGTTAATATACTTACTGCAATTTTTGCAAAAATGTTGGATAACTAGATGCTAAGTAATTTTTAAGGAATTTTTGGTCAGTTCATCAGTAGAAGAGAATGCACATACCTATTCTCATAATTAATTCATCAGAAGTGCTATGTAGATGGGAGCTTTCTAAGTACTTCTTTGTTTTTTTTTAGAAGCAAATTGTTTCATCCTTTAATTTGGTTTTGCTTAATGAAAATGTTAAAGCATGTCATTGTCTGAAAGTAAAAAAATGCAGAAAAATTAAAAAAAAACCAGTCATATTCCCATAACCTAGGTCTAACAACTATTAATATATAGGCAACATGTGTTCTTCCAGAGAAATGCATTTTTATTTACATGCATGTATATGTGTATATACAGGGGCATAGCTACATCATATATTTAACTTTACATAATGAGTACCATTTATTTATACAGTACTGCATATTCCATTTTTTAACCTCACATTATACCATGCTACTTTTTTAAGTCAATAAAAAAATTTCAAAAACATAATTTAATGCCTGTGCAGTGTACACTTCATTTTAATGCATTTTAATTCATTTACACACTCTCCCTCTATTGATTCCTTGCAGTTTTATAAATAATGGAGATGCTTGCATTTTGAATAACATTATTACAGTGCTTTAACATATGCATTTCCATTTCTTTTTGCCTTATTCCCCCATTGCCCAGAATGACTCTGCTTGTCAAGTTCAGGAGCACATATATAAATTTAAATCTCAAAGGAATTTTCCAGTTTGCAGTTAGAAGGACAAGCCTGTTAATGTTGAGAAAATATTTTAATCTGAGCATTTCCAATTGGTGGACTATATAAATGCAATTAAGCAATTAATTCATGAATACAATGCCTGAGTAGGCTAAACAAAAGTACAAAAGATATATAGAAAGTTGCTAGTTCTCTCTGCTCCACATTCCTTCATTCAATTTGCCCCTGCCCCAGAATCCTCTGATAACTTTTTATGTTAATATTTTGATGCTTATCATTTTATACTTGATTGTAGGCTTATATAAATAAATGATTTTAAAAGGTTCCTCAGTCCCACGAAATAATCTGGTGTCTTATCATTCCTACTATTTTCTAATATGCTCCCTCCACTCCTTTGTATATCATGGTCAACCCTATAGTTAAATGTATGTATCTAATTCATTCTTTTTACTAGCACCTAATATACCATCACAGCAGGTGAGGTTCAATCTTTCCAATATTTCCACCCGCAGGCTCCCGGTGTGCTTCCACGGCACCAGCCAGCACCTGTTCTCTCTGAAGGGCTTGGCTCCAGCTGGCAGAGCCTGCTTTATATGCCCTTCTGGGCATCCCAGAACCAATGACCAACAGGTGGAGGGGTGTACCTGGTACAGTACTGAACATGACCCATGACCCAGGTAGTCTTCAGAACTTTTCTGTGCACCTGAGCCAGATCCCACTGTGGGATGCCTGCTGCTTGAGAATGCACACTGGTCTTCCTGACTCCCCAGGTTCCCTTCCCTACTTGTTTTTACAAGAAGCACTTCCTAATAAACCCTGTTTACACAAATCCCATTTCAGTGGCTGTTCTAGAGAACTCAGTCAAAGACATATAATGTGTGTCATGATTTTCTTCTCTCTTAATAGACGTTTAAGTGGTTTATACTTTTGGCTCTTAAAACCTTTATTTTCCAATTGCACCGACATCCTTGTGTGTGGCTGTTTTTCTTTGGGTAGGGTAGATGCTTCCTAACATTGAGATTGCTGAGTAAAAGAGTTGTTGTACTTTTAAAATGCTAATAGAGCCAGAAGAAAATCCACAAGAAGTCGGCAGTGATTCCTCCCAGCACTGGATGAGCACCTGCCTGGTGTTCTGTGCCCTTTGCCATATTGGACATTAACAAGTTTTGAAATTTTTCTTAATCTAATGAGTCCGAAACGGTTGTTGTTATAATTCCCATTTACCTGATTCCTGAGGGTGTCCTTTCATATGTGGGGTTTCTTTGTCAGAGCCTCTTTTTTCCACTTGCATTGCCTCTGTGCATTGGCAGGCCATTTCATATTGATGTGCTGCCCTTTTCCTTACCAATTTGTCGGAGATGTTTATGTTAAGATATCTTAACTCTTTGTCTACATATATGTTGAAACTATTTTCTTCCAGCTGTCATTTGTTTGGACTTCATTTCAAAAATCATTTAGAAGGAGAGACACATAAAAATACTGAAGATGTTTCTAAGGAAACATTCACGTTTGGGAACTGTGCCTGCCTGTTTGGTTCCCAGTGTATTGATGTACATATTTGTGAATCATATGCATCATTCCTATTTGGGTCAGTGTGCACAACTTGAGTAAATGCGGACTGTCCTATTTATAGGAATATGCTTTAGGAATTCCCACAACAAGGCTTTTAGCATCGGTCCTGCAGGCTGTCCCACTTACAGCTTTGTGTTTCACATTGAGACGTGAGAGGAAGAAACGGATCAGAGGCCTGGCTGTTCAAGTGTGTGGTTATCAAGCACTTGTAAGAAAATGAGCTTCCTCCACAAAACGTGAGAGGATCAAATCTATTGTGCCGTTCAGATCAACTCATTTATACCCTCCCAACAGAAACGTGAGCTCCAACTTCAATTTTAGGCTTGAATTATCTGTTGTGATAGTTTCTATTGATTAAATGATCAGGTACATGCTCCTGCGTGCACATACCCCCCACCACCCCCCACACACACACATCCTACTCTATTCCATTCTCTTCTGTGGTTAATCTGAGCAAAGAAATAGAACACTCTTTTCTGTACTTCTTGCTCCTTTGTGCTGTTCACCTTTTATTTCCTTTCTAAGCCATTCATTAATCTTTCCATGTTACTGTGGCTCTTGGCTGATTTTTAATAATTAGAAATATAAAAATATTTACTGTTCAAAACAAATAAATGGCTACATAATTAACAGACTTCTTGTGAAGTACTCTTTTCTCTTTGGAATAAAGTGTTAAAATATCTAATTAATAATATTTAAGCAAAGGATTTCTGTATCTAGTTTGCAGCCCCAGTGACAGAATAATTAAGTGGCATGGTTCCAGGTTTATGGAGATAATCTTTCAAATCTCCAAGTTCCTCAAAGCTTCTTTAGCCTTGGGGTTGTCAAACTTGCTTTTTATTGATCTCTGCGTTTCAACTCATGCACATAAAAAACTTTCCCCTCATCACAGGAAAGGAGCAACCCTGTGATATATACATTTCCTAATTAAAGCTTAAATCTAGTTCCCAGCAATTGCACTTCTGAAATGTTGGAACCACAGAGTGAAATATTTTTAACTTTTTCCATCCATCACATTGGTTTTTAGGTTGCTGGTAATGTCAGCCGGAAAAGTATCTGAATTAGAAGCATTTTTCATAGAGACTTCTACTACACTTCTTAAATGGGTAAATTAGTATTAAAAATATCACTGGAATTTATCCAAAAATGTAACTGAATTTTTTTATTGGTTTTAGGATATAGTTCTTAGTTGTTCGGTTCAGATATGAACCATAGGAAGTAAAGAACGTGGCGCAACTTGGTGTCAGGAAAGAAGTAAAATTTTACAAAGGAACTAGATCTTTTAGGAAGTCAAAGGCTTTATCTGGAGATCCCATCAATTTGCATTTTGATGGACAGCCTGTTGGGTATGTAAACAAGGATATCAGTGCTAGGTGAGAACATACGGAGTGTTACATTTTGGCAAATCATTCATTACTTCAAAGGTGAATGAAAGTCTCCTTCTTGGATATCTAATAGGCTTGGCTATTTTGGCACATTATGATTATTTGGGAAAACCTACTATTTCATTACAATAAATAGTTCCTCCTTTGAAAATTTCACCATGGTATTTTATATTCCTCCTCAAAGAAGTGCTATATTTGTTTTAAATGGGAGCAAATGTTTTGATCTGTTTCTTTTACTTTTTCTTCCTTTTGTGTAGCACAATTTTTATGAAACTAGGGCTCTTGCTTTAATATGATGGCTGTGAAGGACATGGTTTTTTGAATGAATGATATTTAATATAAATATAATTAAGTAAATCATTTGAAACAATAGCAAATCATTTACAAATGTTAGGTCTTAGTATGTGCCTGGTTGTTTGCTCAGCACTTTACAAAACATTATACCATTTATTCTTCCTACCACCTTCCTTTGTGTAGTATAATTCCCCCTGTTTCATAGACAATGAAGAAAAAAAAACAGGTTTAGTAACCTGGTAAGGGTAATAATGCACTTGGTCTAATAAAGTGAAATTCCGTAATTTCTTATTTGAATTTTAGGACATCCTGAAATATGAATTCTTTGGAAAGATCAAGTTAATACTTTTCAGTTCTTTCAGTAACTCAAACTGCTCCTTACTACATCCTCTGCTTTTCTTGTGCACGGAAATGATGAACACCATTCATTTTGAACAAGAGCCATTGTAACTGAAAAAGACGGAGAAATCCATAAACATCTAAGTAAGGAATTACATCTCTTTGTATTCCTTATTCCTGTTTAATAAACCTTGTCTTCATCAAACACAAGCAAACAAGCCTAGGTAGGGGTCAGAATATCTACAGCTCCCAATGTGAATGCTTAAATGTTTGGGTTTTAGTCATAGGAGCATGGACAAGTGAAGAATCTCAGCATTTATGAAGAGGTACATACTGTAAGTTTACAGATGAAGTCCTACATATAAGTAAGAGTAAGTGTCCATATTCCTGGGACACTTGATGAGGGAGGGTGAGAAGACTGCTCATAGCAAAGCTTGAGCTGGGACACCTAAGCCAGGGAGGGCACAGGTGAGAGGAGTTATTCTTATTTGTTATGTACATTTCCCTTTCCCTTGGCAGCCAAGGTTTGGGAATCCCTCTTCTCCCTGTTGACAGGAAAATTTAAGCCCAGACAAGGGGTTAGAGGTTTTGTCACCTCTATTAGGAATTGAGATTTAGGTTGATTTCTTTGGTGAATGCACATAGCAGGTGACATGTATTATGATTTCACTTCCTATCCAAGAAACTAATGTTAGTGTATAAATTTATGTGGCAGGGTATATTTTGTCATTAGATTCCTTATGTCTTTGTTGTGGAGATCGAGATTATTGACTTGTGCAAGTGCAGTGTTCTATTGGCTGTGAATTAACTAAGGCATTTTGTCACAGACGATGATGACCATGTGACTTTTCAGCTTAGTCTCGTCTTCTGACTGAAAGCTCTATTATTATCAGTATTCTTCTCCTCATGAAGTTATGGCCTCTTAGCACATAAACATCCGAATACATGTGACAAAAACAATTTGGCTTTCAATACTTCAGCAGATTTCATTGGCTTCTTTACCACTCCTTACTCTGTGGAGTCTTGTAATGTCCCAGATTAAACACAAACAGAATGAAAAGCTTTCACAAAGATTATCACTAAACTTCTGAGTATGTCCGTCATTTCCATTTCCTTCCACACTAAACTCTAGTCCCGGCACTGATGTTATTTTGGACATATATCTATCAGATGCTTCTAACATGTCAGGGATGTTCGCTTTGGAGGCACCATAGAGACTAAGAATGACAGGATGCCCTCTCTCTTGGAGCTCATATTCTAGTGAGGGGAAGACAAATAATAATATATAAACAACCAGAAAGCAAGATACTTTCAGATAGTGATCATGCTACAGAGGTAACAAGAGGATAGTATAGATAGAAAGTGATGGGACTAGGAAAAGGGTTTATTGTAGTGAGGGGAGGCCTCTCAGAGGTGGTGACATTTGACCTGAGATCTGAGTGATGGGAAGGAACCAGATGTAAGAATTCTGGAGGAGGAGCTTCCAGGCAGAGAGATCCCAGGGCTGCTGCAGAAAGTCATCTAGTGTGTGCACTGCACAAACACCTCTGGCCGAGGGAAGAAGCAGGGGCTGGGGTCTCCTGCTCCTCTTCTTACCAAGCTGTGCTATCAGGTTCAGGGTTGCATCTTCTGAGAGAATAGTGGGGCTTTTTTCCCCCCACAAAGTCTGTCTCTTTTGCCAAGCCATGTACCTGAGGAGATTCTGTCCATCAGGAGATGTGTGTGGTTTTGTTTTGCTTGTTTTGAGTGAAGACAGCTTTATGGGCTAGCAGTGGCCTTGAGCTAATTAGGTGTGTACGGTTGGCCTGAGAGAGGAGAAAGAAGAATTGATACAGCTGGCGGCTAGGAAGCAAGGGGAATATAGTGATAAATGATGAAGTTAGACATGAAGGTAGGAACCAGACCTTGTAGGGTTTGTAGGGAGTCTGGGTTGTATTCTAAATACAAAGAGGCTATTGGAGAGACTTATTCAGTAGGATGGTATAATTGAAACTCTGTTTTAAAAATATTATTCTGGCTTGTAAAGTGGAAGACAAAACCTTAGCAGGACAAAAACTAACTTCAGCAATATTCCATCCTCTCATCTTACCTCCTCCTATCCTAACCTGAAAGATTTCTGATGCTGGTTTTCAATGGCCTTGACTCCTCTTTTGGTAATCAAAATAGGCCCACACTAAAATCCGACAGTGCCCAAGGTCAAAAAATAAAAATATAAGGACTCTGTCTTCAGGCAGGATACATTTTCCACCTTTGCTATCTATAGCCTGTGTATATGGCTCATTTGCTTAGCAGTGATATCCAATTTGATGGAAATGAAGGAAATAAATGGATGCCATTTTTTTGGAAAAGTCAACCCCTCTTAAAACATTCAAGCAGAGACTGAGGGAAGGAGGTAGACTGGACTGTAATCTGAACAATTTTATTTCCAATTCTGCACAGTATTAGATTGTAAGTTTCCTAATATGAAATATGACTGTGATTTGTGTACAGTAAAGTTTTCCAGTATGATTACATTCAAAGGGGATGTTGAAAAGCTTCTTGTGAAAACATAGCAGCTTGGCAAACTGTGTACTGGTATTGTGAAACACTGATCCCATGAAACCTGGAATGAAATCTAAAGTAAAACAACTGCACCTAAATGAATCAGGATTAAAATGCATTATACAAGTTCATTTTGTGCAAAGCAAGAATTAGATTTTAGGACTTAGGGATTACTTACTAGTGTTTGATGCCATCTAAGAACACCGTTCATTTTCCCCCAAAATGATCATGAGCTTATAAGAGGAAGACCCTGACGTATTTTTGGACTTTACATTTCTGAGTGTCACATAATTTTAATTTCAATGATGGTTTTTGGAGACATGTAAAATAGGGCATTGGGTATTTCAGGTTTAATGATAGAGTAGGAGATTTTAGTGAAATCTTAGCTGTGGGGGAAGGAAATGTAAAACAAAAAAACATTAAATTCAGTGGGGCTTAATTCCCTCACTCCTTCTTTCCCCTCTTCCTAACTATATTATAAAAGATACTGTCCTAATAAAGGAGACTGTTTAAGGTTCAGTCGCACTCACAAAGGGAAGATGATAGCACGCACGGGGTGGCTTTTGGGCCGGATTTCAATGGCTCCCCCCTCCTCTCTTAACTCCCCACCCTCACCCCCTGCAGCGAGGAGAGCTAAGGAACAAATAGGCCGGGTAGACTAAGCAGTGCAATAACCCAACACAACCCCATTCCATAAGGAGAGAGCCCAGACTGGGCACTCCAAAGTGAGCAGATGTGGCTGCCTAATTCAATTGCCCTGACCAAGCGATTAAGGGAATTAAACCTGGCCCATTTCATTACTCTAAGTATCCTTACGCCCACTCTTCTTTCGAGATACAATGCTGCTTGGAGTCCAAGAGTTATCATTGAAGGCCAGGGTGAAACCAAACATTATCAATCCCAGATGTGATATTTCACCTTTTCCTCTAAATAAATGCATTCGTAAACACAGGACAGGTCTGCTGGGTCTCCCTAAATCAATCCCTTTTTAAAAGGGTACATAAAAAGTATTGCAGCTTTGCTTTCTGGTTTAGCTGTCTATTAAAGGCTCTAAAGCTTTATGTTAAACCATCATTACACAAACATATTCTCCAGCTTTAATGCACGGCTTTCTTGGGTACAGTTTACTGTTTATATATAAGTATGTGGTTTAAATGTTTTTCTAGCACAAACTAGGCTGTCAGTGTCTTTAATAAGTGAATGTGAGAATGAATGTACTAATTTATCTTATTGGTTTCCTGGGATATTTTGAAAATTAATTATTTTTGGTTATTTCAGTGGTTGAAAAAAACAAGTTTTTTTCCTTCAAAATGCCACATTCTTCTAAAATGTGATAGGAGTATACGGAACATAGTAATTCTTTTTAAGTTATATCTTTGCAGAGGGGAGCATTTATGATCATTTTTAGATTTAAGTAAGGGTAGTAAAAATTATTTGCCCAATGATATTTTAACCTGCGGGTATTTGGCTGAGGTTCCAACCTGGAAATCACTTTTTCAGCACAGGCATTTCTCCAAAGAGCATATGGAACTTCATTATCACAGCACCAGAATGTATTTTGTGATGTGTTTACTATATATTGCTATGCTTCCCAGAAGACCACTGGGTGGTCTTCTTCTTAGCAAATTATTTATAAAATAAACTTGAAAGAAATTCTTATCCATTACTTAGAAAATTGTTATTACATAAGATAAAAGATACTTTCTGCAACGTATTTTCAAATTGCAGTTCGTTCAACATCTTGCCATTTCACAATGGCTGCGTTCTCATGACAAGATTACCAATGTGTATATGGTGCACCTGTTTCAAGTGGGTAAGTCAAGTTATTATTCAGCCAGGACAAGACATAAGTTGTTGTTTTACCTTTTCCTTTCATTTGAATATAGGCTGTAACTGCTTCTCTAGTCTCTGATGCTGAGTCGTCATGGTGCCAACTCCAAATACACCAAAGCCATTTCCTTTTCCGCCCCTCTTGTACCAATGTATTCTTCCCTTTTACTACCTTTAATTCTTTAAAAAAGCGAGGAGAATCCCAGTGTTGGAACAGGGATGGAAGCCTCCTATATTCTATCCTTTCCTGAAGAATCGTTAATGTACACTGTTAATCATATTGACAAATGCCATTTCTCATGGCAGTCTGTTTAATTTCTGTTTGTATGTGTCTTAGAAAGGAGATAGGCCCAAACACAAAGATTTCCTGATTGTGTGGATGAATTCAAAACTGAATGCATGAAATGACTTTGCTTTAGAAAGAATAGCTTTTCTCCTCTCTAACTTTTGGGCGAAAGGAAATGTCGATAAATTTAAGCTGCTTCCTGTCTGATGAAATTTTAGGCCATGAAACTAGGGAGGATCCATTCACTACGGATGTAAACTATGTCCTGGTTATTGTAACTTTGCTGGGAAGAAAGGAGAAGGAAAATGCTTCAGTTCTTACTAATATCATCACTCATCCTAATGAGGTCGAAATAGGTTACCCTTTTGAGAGCAAGATACTTCCTACCTAATAAGAAAATGGGATTTAGTGATACCTGGATTCCAGGGCGTTATTTGTCATGGATGTTTCTTTGAAGTATTTGTCAGCTGCTAAAGGTGATGCCTCAAATTCAGATACATACTCATGCCCCAAATTAAACTCTGTCAGCTTCCCCCCCCCCCATTTTGACACCATGAGATGGCAAATATATATGTTATGAATATCTCATTCAGAAATTTCAATGAATAGTGGGTATATTCTGCTTCTGGTCTTATTGTGAGCAAAAATTCCTCATCTTGAATGTTATACTTGTGGGATTTTTTTTATGTCTACTGAGATAAATCAATAAATTTCAACTAAGTTAATTTTGACAAAATAAACAGACCAGTTTTCAACCTGGTGTTTTGAGGTCCATTGGCCCCATTACTAAAAAACACCAGGGAAAATCTGAATTCGTTATCTGGAAACATTGCAATATAATTACATATATTGCAATAGAAAAGTTATACTATTTTTACTAGAAATGTTGAATGTACAACCACAGCTTATTTTACACAATATTAGTAACTAGGTGTCCATTTTCTAGATATTTTGTCCAGTGGAAATTAATATTCCTTGATATCAATGTGAAGATGCCTAACATCCATTGAATACTTATTATGTGCCAGACACTTGATATATTACTCATGTAATCCTCAGAACAACACTGTGAGATAAGTGTATTTGTATCCTGAAATTTTGAAGAGTAATGCTTTTGGCTGTAAGGAATAGTCTGATTGAAACTGGTGAAAGCAGTAAGGAAATTACATCTTAAGGGCCTAGCAATCTAGAGATATAGCAGATGCAAGAAGCAGCGGGTTAGAATTCTGGCTTACTTTTTTTTGTCATTCTATTCAGTCTATCCTAATCTCTGTGTCAGCATTGTCCTTAGATATTTTCCTTAATTATTGGAAAAGAGCTATCAAGATTGGGTGGAAGAAAATCCCTTCTTGTTCATGTCCAGAGGTAGAGAAACTGTCTCCACATTAGTCTCTGGAGGCAGGGTTTTCCAGGAAACCTCTGTAGCAAGCCTCTCTTCAAATCCCAGTGGCCATTCCAATCTCATGCCCAGTCCTGAACCAGTCACGGGCGAGGAGGAAGGGGATCGCAGTAAATTCCCACCATCAGATCTCAGGCCTGAAGGTGGACAGTGCGGGCCAGCTGTCCCCTCACCTTTCTTTGGTTCCATTGGAGAAGATGAGATGACTGAACGCAACTGAGAGTCCGTGAGGAGGGAGGAAACTGTGAACGGAGCCTGAGTCAAAGTTACCCTCCGTGACAGAGCACTGGGTAATCTCTGAGGCCTGATAACTACGTAGTAGTGGTCCCTAAACTGAAATTCTGGTCTTTTTCACTTCAGAAGGCTAGGCTTCGATATTGTCTCATGATGAATGTCAGGACTTATTTATGAGAAAATATTTTCAATAAAACTTTAAAAATCTGTGTGACCTTAGAAAAGGCATTCTCTCTTGGCCTCAGTTTCCCTATGCATATAAAAAAAAGCGAACTGAAATATTTTAGGCTTTGTGGACCATAAGGTCTTTGTCACAATTACTTACTCAACTCTACTCATACAGTATGAAAACACACATTAATAATATGTAAACAAATGGGCATAGCTGTATTCCAGTAAAACTTTACAGTAACAGGTGGTGGCCCATGGATTCGAATTTGCCAACCTTTGAAACAGATAATTTCTAATGGCTCTCCCCACTCAAAAAGTGTAGGGAGATTCCTATTTTATATGTTAGCAGCAATTTTAATACACATTTTCAATCGGAAACTTTTATACTAGCTGAATTCATATATTTGATATATCATAGATTTAAGAGATACTGAAATCCATGACTGCTAAAACTTTACATTGCTTATCTCCTAGTATAAAAATTTTAATTTATTCTCTGTAATATGAATGCATACAGGAAATCTGCTTATTTTGGGTTGCCACAGCATTCTAAAAACCTTTTCCCCCAGATCATGTTGACACTTACTTGTGAAAATAACATTCCTACCTTAACTGGCATGCTAAACTGTTCGAAACGATAAGGCAGTGTCAATAAAGGTAGGATAAAAAAGAAAATATGGGAGACACCCTTCACAGTTTATCGGCATAGCATTATCAGGTGTTTATCTTTCATAAAAAACAAAACTGCTCATTGAAAATAACATTGAATAGGCTTTTAAGGCTCTTGATCTTTTTCACATTATATTCTCTTAATTATGAAATGTACACATGGATTAAAGGTATATAAAACCACTCAATCACCTTCATTAACATTAGATGATCTACATTGCATATAAAAGGATTTTTTCAGTCAATTTCCAATGAAATAATATATCACAACCCTTGTTACTCCAAGAGTAAAAAAGTGGGTTGTAGTGTTTTGTTTTAGTAGATCGGTGGTACACACAAAACAAAGAGCCAGGTGATCAGCCTTGCACTTCAGACAATAATAAAAATAATTATCAGAGAGCTTGATAGCTGAAAAGTCATCTTACCTGTTTTTTTAATTTCAATGAAAAACCAGACATCGTATTTAAGTCATAGAATGAAGAAATTAGTGAAAGCTCATTATAATCATAATGTATTCACTTTGTTTCTACTGACAACAACTCATGAAAAATAAAGATTTTAATTATGGAAGCACATGCAAGAATTGCTTATTCACATGTCCACATGTGTAAAATTGCAAATAACATTTGAGGACATGAGGTTTCTGCCTCAGTCTAGTCTGTCCCATCTCTATTTACCCTCATTGCCATGGAAATGCATGGGAAAAAATATGTGGAGAGTGTAAGGCAAGCAAAAGTGAAAGAGAATTTAAGGATGATCTGAACTTTAAAGAGGGCAAGTCATGTGCTGTGGTTAGATCACTGAGTGGGTATCAAAACAGAGCTGAAGAGATTATAAGAGATCCTGCTGAGCCATTTGGACTTTTTCATGGAAGGGACAAACCACACAGGTTCTACAAATTTAGACTACTTCCATGATTATTTTGGAGTTCTCAAGCTCGCAAAGTTAGAGTAAATTAATTTAACAAGTTTCCTTCTTCTTCTAAGAAAAGGAGAAAGAATCCTTTTTGGGGCCAGGAGCAAGTAAATAATTTAACAGATTCTAGTCCTTTGGGGGTCAGGAGGTGGCCTTGGTCTGGGGAAAAGAATGAATGATGAGAAATGGAGGAAGAATAATGAAATATGGGAGGGTATGAAAAAGACTTTCCATGGTTCTAAACTTTACCTAATCCAGCCCTGTGCTCTGAAGTGAGAAATACCCACCCAGTATTAATAGTATACCTAGTGTCATCTTCTCGTCTGTCCCACTATGTCACTGCATATAATACATTTCTTATGGAAAAATTATTCCAAGTAAAATTTTACTTACAAACACTTTTGGGACATAACATATCTATGACTGGTAGTTAGCACTGAGTTCAGTAAGAATTGTGCTCCGTGCACTGGAGCATCTCAAGCCAACATCTGTATGCCTGATGTCTCAAGTTACTGGAAATCGTTTTGGAAGTCACAGAGTATTAAGAGTGAGAGGAAGAAACTTGAAAATAATATTTTCCTCTTCTCTGATTTTTACATCTGAGGAAAGAAGATTGCAGCTGTGCAGTCCCTGTTTGTACTTGGTTTACCCTAGCTTTCCCTGTCTTAGGACCATGGACAAACTATGCCCCACTGAGTAGAACAAAGGAAATGTTAGCAAACCTCTCCAAAATGGAATGATAGGTTATATTGGTCATTTCACCACTTTGGACTTCAATTTCTTTTCTGTAAAATAAGGAGTGTGGAGCAGATGCGTTGTAAGAGGCTCTTTATTGGCTGATTGAGTCTTCCTTTCGGAGATGGGGGTGTTGGTTTGAGTAGCGGCAAGGTGAATCATCTCTTCTTTCTGTTCATGCCCGTTTGCTCATAGCTGATTTCTTAGGGAAGCATCCAAGAAAAATGTTTGTGTATGTCCCAAGTCTGAAGTATGTCTTACTCACTGTATTAAGAGGTCTTTCTGAAAGAGATATTAAAGGGTTAAAAAGCACTCTTAAAAGAATTACTTCTTCCCACTTTAAAGAGCAAAAGTGGCATATGCTGTATACCCTTTCACACAAAATAAGGCAGACAGGTGAGTTTTCATGAAGTAGGAAAGTCTGACTGTTGCTTTGGGGAAAAGAACTATATATATCTGAGTTAAATTTACTCCAACAATTGTAGCAGAAACAAAATACAATAGTACAGGAAATTAATTGTGGTAAAAATTTAAAATGCTATAAAGAACTGTGTTAATTTAATTTCCCATTACTTTGCGGAATGCACAGAACATAAAATTCACAGAACGACTCATAAAGCTGGTGCCATACTTTATTCTTCTGATGGTGAGGCCCTTAATCTCACTTTCGTGTTGGACTATTTTAAAAAAAGAGAATATCTTGAAAGGACTTTTTTTTCTCTTTTTCTTTTTTTGTCTCCACCTGCAAAAAGGGCCCCACAAATCACACCATATGTTGCTCTTTTGGATCTGGCAAATCTTTGTTCATAAATGTAAACCTGAATCAAATGTATAACTCATGGGTATTTTGCCTTGAGTTGCCTATCTTTGAGAGGTTCTTGCTTATTGATTTTTGTTCTTTTTTTGAAAGACTGTTAATACCTGGGCTCTGAAGCCAGAACACTTGGAGTAGAATCCAAATTCTACTCCATGCACTAGTTGTATGACCCTGACACTGAGCAAGATACTTAATGTTTCTGTGCCTCAGTGCTCCATCTGGAAAATGAGAATAATGTGTCAAGTGAGAGGATAAGTAATTGAATGCATCTAAAGTGGCCAGAACAATACCTGACACATAGTATGTGCTTAGTGAACTCAACTCTGTGGCTCTACTTTCAAAAAGAAGAGAAATTTCTTATATGCAAGGGACCTTAACATCTACTTGTTAAAACACCAAAGAAACAGAAATATAGTAGTTGCATAACAAACTCTACCACAGTCGTTCAAACTGAATACCCAAATGAAGTGTCTGTTGGAACACAAGGAGGCAACTTTATTTTTTAAGTGGGTGCAACCCAAGTGATGAGTCTAGCTTGCAAATTTGACTCACAGCTAGGCTTGCCAGACACCATAGAGGATACACATTTAAATTTGAATTTCAGAGTAAACAACCAATCATTTTTAGTGTAAGTATTTCCCATGGGATACTCAGGACATTCTTATGCTAAGATAGTATTCATTCTTTATCTGAAACTCAAAATAAACTGTATGTCCTGTAGTTTTATTTGCTAAGTGTGGCAACTGAATCCACATAATGACTTTATCAAAATGAGTATTAATTGCCTACTTCTAAAATTTGGAAGATTTTACAAAGAAACACAAATTCTCACCTTTGAAAAATTAGAAGATTTGGTTGAACTGGCTCTAGATGATACTAACCAGGTGGACATATAGCTTCTCTCTTTACATGGAGAGTGTACTTTTCAGTTACCAAGTCCCTTCCACCCCTCATTGTTCCTCTTTGTTTCATCCCTAATTTCTATCACTTTCTTCTCAAGACCTTTGGCTTTGGGATCCTCACTACACAGGAATTTCGAATTTTAATGTATTTTGCTCATTTCAGTTTGAATGTTTTCAATACAGTTCCAAATGTACATTAAGTTAGCAAAACCAAAGAACAATCTATATTTACTCTAAGATCTGTGCGTTTTCACCAAAGTATTATCTAGACAGATGGAAACATTTCCCTCAGAGCTGCAATATACTAATACGGCCTCTGGGATTTACTACCCAACAGCCTTCTTAAAATGCTTCTCTGTCTTCTGAGATTTTAGCTTCTCGATTCTGGTAACTAATAGATGAAGAATAACAATTTTAATATTCTGTAATACAGGGTCCAATCTAGTCTTGCACTCCCTTGCACCTAAATTTCATTATTAATTCCTAGCTTACTGTATTTTAATGTGTAGCATTCTGAAGTGATTAAAATGAAATAGAAGACATTAATTTATATTAGAGATTTCTTGAGTTATGCTTGGCTTAATATGTAGACCATTACTCACATTATACCTGTCACTGATAAGAAAGTCATATACCTAGATGAATGTAATCCTTTTATTGGTCTGCATGGACACAAATCATCAAAGCATTGTTTGAAAATCTTTTGAAATTCAGATAAATTAGATGTGATCTTAGAACTGTGAACACACTAAGTGTATGTAAAAGTGTAGATAATTTCAAAGGTGGAATCTGTCTAATAAAAATGTTATCTTTTTTCTCCTTATATCCCTAAAGGGTGACTCTTTATATTTATATTGTTGGCCACAACAGCAGTACAATTAGAGTCAATGAATTTAAAAAGTCTCTTTTCAAAGCCACTCTGTTACCTTTTCACTTTAACGTACCTCCAATCCAAACATGTTCACTGAGAATGCTTCTACATGTCTGCAATAGAAACTGCAGAGTCTATCCTAGTTATTATTAGGGAGTAAATGAGCCACATATTAATAAACATCTACAAGTCTGGATTCAGCTGTATTTTTCTATTCTGCTGTTAGGACAGAGAAAAGAATTCCTTTACTGACTTGTCCTCTGTTCAGTACTTCTCTTCTAAAAGCAATTTATTCAAAAAGGCTTGCTAATGGAAAGTACTATTAGCAAATAAATACATATTTACATATTGGAATTTTTAAATATCCAAAAGTCTGTCATTTCACTCAAGGAAGACATGTTTAGTTTAAACTTTAATATATCCATGTTTCAAACTGAGGTAACAGTTTGAACTGTTCAAATAAATGAACCAGCAATCAAATTAGTCTTAACAACAGAGATTTACAGGAAGTGAATTTAATCAATGCTTTAATTGTTTCTTCTCAATTTAGTCATTATCTCTAAGATTTTGGGGAAAAAAACTCAAAATTTGGTCAACTATTTGAAAGTTAAAGCATCCTGGTTTTAATTTGTTGTTAAATGTTATATGTGCATGCTTTTATTCATTAAATAGTTGCTAATATCCCCCTATTTGCTGGTCGTTGTTCTAGACAGTGGGGATAGAAGAGTGGCTAATAGAGACGTCTCCTCCTAGAGTCCCTCATTCTATCAGGAGAGCCCTAAGGTAAGCACTAAACAAGACAGTACCAGGGCTCATGAAGAACGTAAAATGGCGATGGAAGTAAGAGGCAGCAGTGAGAGCAAGAGTCAGGGCTGGCAAGACTACTTTATATTGTGGAATCAGGTTTGAGCACCGAAACATTGTAGCACAGAAACAAGCCATCCATGTAAGGATCTGTTCTCTGAGCTTTGTAGGCAGAAGCAACAGCAAATATAAAAGCCCTAAGGTGGGACTAGGTCGGCAAGTTCAAGAAACTGAAGGCAAGTCACTGTGACTGGATGCAGTGATCCAGGGGGAGAATGGTGAAGGTGAGGCTGACAGGTAAGTGGGCTGAACCATATCCGGCATCCACGCATAGACTCCTTGCAGCCCAGGACTCCCAGATTCATCTTTCTACATCTGATAATATTCTATCTCTTCTTCTTTGAAAATCTTTCGGCATCTTCCCACTGTCTTCACAATGAAGTTCAATCACTTTAACATGACAATCCTGGATACACCTTAGAATCACTGAGATTATGTAAATTCTTAGATCCCACCCCAAACTAATCCAATCAGACTTGACATTGATAGTTTTATCCAGCTTTCTGTTGATTCTGAGATATGGCCTAGGTTGAAAAAACATTTATCTAGATGTGTGCAATACAACAGAATTATAAACCACATAGAGTCTGGTGGCCACACTGAAAAAATAAAAACAATAAAGTCAGTTTGAATAATGTATTTTTGTTTAACCTAGAATGTCCAACATATCACCTTTTTGATATATCATCAATACAAAAAATTATTAAGAAATATATTAAGTTCCTTTTTTCATAGTAAATCTTTAGAATCCAGTCTGTATTTTATACTTATAGGACATTTCAATTCTGGCAAATGTTCATCAGAAGTACTTGGTTTATATTTGGAGTTTATAAAATCAGTAGTCGAAAGAGCAGATTCCCATACTCAAGCTGTTCATCACATACTTAAAAGTTTTCCAGTAACTGAATTGTGTATCATTCAAAAAAGAATACCTTAATTATAAACTAATTAAAATTAAATAAAATTGAAAGCTATGTTCCTTAGTCACATGAGCCATATTTCAAGTGCTCTGTAGCCGTATGTGGCTAGTGATTACTCTATCGGACAGTGAAGCTCTTGAGTAAAATGCCAGCCTACTTTCCAGCATGACACAGTCCTAGATAAAAGCTTCCAGTTCTGTAGGCAGACATGAATGGGATTCAATCGCAGCTATACGTTGTGGGATTATAGATTGGTTAATGTCTGCCAGCCTTAGTTTCTCTTCTGTAAAAGGAAAATAATATTATTGCCATCTGGTAACTAGAATAAATATGAAAGCATAGGTCAAGTACCGAGTAGTGCCTGCTATACCATAAGCTCTAAATTCGGTTTTTCTTCTACCCCATACCACTCTACCTATCCCATACTTAATTCTTCAACTCAGTTGAATATCTATATTAAACATAAATAAATAAGTAAATAAGACAAAAGCTTTCATGTCTATATGCCATTGGTTGTGATCATCTTTTTCTCTGAATTTCCATTATCTCTATACTTTTTTTTCTCCATAATCATCTTGTCCATGTTTTCCAGTAACCCACCCCCACCCCCCACCACCAAACATGCTGATATGCATATGTTAATATACATTTGAAGATGTCTTACTTCTGGCACTGATTTGAATATCTTTTACCAGAACATTGTATATTCTTTATCTGAGGTGGCCAACAGTCCAAATCTGGCCCACAATCCTGTTTTATTTTGCTCAACACGGTATTGGTCCATATAGGATTTAAAAATGGGTTTCTAGCACTTAAGAATCAATTAGATTTGCAGTTTCTAATAAAATAAAGTATTGGCGACATAAGGCCTGTATTTCCACATTATGATAATCTACCAGGTGGAGTTGAAGCTTTCCCCTTTAGCCAACGTGTATTCTGCAGGCATCCCGTCTCCATCATTCCTTCTTATCTTTTTTCACTCTGAAGCTGAATGTCAGTTGCCATTTATTACCACTTTTTTCCTTGTAATTTTATTACACCTGTTACAATGACCTCTCTGGCCCAAGTATGCTAATGAATTTATGACTTGTGATCTGTTTCAGTGTTATATCTACCCCATTTAACTCCACACATTTTCTGTCCCTCCAAAAGCAGCTAGCATCTTTAACACACACAGACATTAGACCATTTTCTTCTGATTCCCAATATGCTTGCTATAGACTTTTGTAGATAGGACTTGAGTGCTGTATTTGATGTGAGACATGTGGACATCCTGAAATGTGTGTCTTTTGACCTACAAATATGTGTAGGCAGAAAGCTTTCACTTTTGATACCCATGCCGAGTGATCTTCAAGCCTAAAGTACAAGTCATCAGTTCTAAATAGGATTTTTTTGGAGGATGAATGTAACATAGTGAATGAGCTACTTGAAGCAGAGCCCACTGATGTTTTCTTCAGATTAGTCAACATTTTTGTGAATGGTGTGGTTATATCTAAGATGCTACCTAGCAAAGCCCTCAGGAAGCAGAAGAACAGATAGTACTTGTCAACCTCTAGTGCTGCAATGAGACCACTAAAGTAGGAGTTAGTGTGTTGTTTAGTTCTTAAGGGTGTCTTCAAGGACTTCTGGAGGAATTTCAAATGTCCATAGTTCCACTTAGAAACTTTGAAATGTGTCTTTTGGTGATCTGGAATTGTATTCAGACAGGGGTTGGGGAATATTTTGAAGGGATGTGTATTATTTTGTATTTTCAAATTTGGGGAATTACTTTTGTTTTTATTGTTTTGAGGTATAAATGCCTTCAGGGATCATCAAGCTCAAGTTTCTCATTTACTGATTTAGAAAATAAGGTCTGGGGAATGTTCATGGGCTGAGCCCAGTTCACTCAGCTAGATAGAAATGAAGTCTCTATTTGAATTCAAATATTCTCTTGCTCAGTGAAGCCCAGGAGATGTTTATCTGTTAACACTTACTTTAGATGTAAAATTATGTTAGGATAATAAAGATAATTCAGTTTGCTTTTTAAAAAAAGTAGTAGATATTAAAAGTTTTGGGAAAAACTGTGACATTGATAGATATCTTTTTGGTTTTTGTTTTATTTTTTAGAAAAGTACTTTTACTTCAGAAAAAATTCAAGCTAAAATTTTTTTTTTCCCTGATTATAATGCATGGTCATTTAAATCTGATTTAAATTATTTAGAAACATATAAAGAAGAATGTAAATATCATCTAGAATCTTATATCCAACATTATCAATGTTAATACTTTGGTGCATATTGTCACAGACATCTCTTTATTCATACCATATGAAATTTTACATAAAAAGCATCATATTTAAGTGTCTTTTTTTTTAACCCTGTCAGTTACAGAAACTTATAATCATGTCCATGAATACAGAGCAATATAATTTTTCTTTGGTGGTATAACTGTCTCATAGAAAAAAATATTGTAATTTATTTTACTATGACATTTAAGTTTATAATTTTTTTCTAGGTACATTAAAAATACCATCATTATTCACAAAACTCTTTTTTCTTAAGAATGAATCTCTAGTATTGGAATTAGTCAATATAAGGATATACATACATATTTTATATTTTGATACATGCTGTGAAAATTCTCTCCACAGAACTGTTAGTAGTATATTTTTGTGTCAATTTCCTTATGTCTTCACCAACACGTTTTATCATGTTTTTACTCTTTGCCAGTCTAAGTGAAAAAACATATCCTTTTGATTTTCATATCTTTGATTGCTATTTCTTTTCTAAATTTCTTTCATAAATTGTGTAGTCCACAGTTTCATTTTTCTTATAAATGCCTAAGAACTCAATATATTAGATCTATGAAATAATATGCACATGTATATATAGCAAATTCATATAGCAAGTAATCATATTTATTAACTTTTTTTCATGTATTTTTTCCTTAGAAAATGAAATCAATCAGATTCAGTGGGTCTACTTATTAAAGTAACAAAGGATTCTAAGTTAGTTTTGTCTATGAGGTGGTCAATAGCTTATTTCCCAAACTTTCTAAACTGACTCACTAATAAGGCCGTGATTTAAGGTTTGTATTCTCATACATACAAATCTGAATTTCCTAACTTATGAGATGACAGAAAGTTGTATGAAATTATTTATAAGGACTCTTTCAAGTCTAAAATTCTTTGAAACTGTCTTTGCATTTTGTTGGGGTTTTCCATGATATCACTGAAGCTTTGAAAAATATAATTTAAATTTCTTAATAGCAGGACGTGAAAAATTATAACTCAGCAGTCTAACTTGATCAATTAAGTAGAGTTTGCTTCACTTTTTAGTCTTCTTATCCAAGCCAGCCAGGCTATTTTAATTGTATGTCTTATATTTACAATCATATGATGTTTCCCAGTGAATCCAGCTCTTTGTTGCATTATCACTTCCAATATAGGAAGCTGAATTGAAGTACTTTCTTCTCTGGAATTCCACCTAAGAGTGCCGACACTTGACTTTTGTAGGTTCTTACAGACAAATATAGCAAACAAAGCATTTTTTCATAAAATGTAATAAAGAACAACTAGAATTTTTAAAGTTACCTCTGTGTTCCATTGAATCAAAAGATACAGTATAACTGATGTTTGATTTATTTGAAACATTTTGGAAGGATCGAAGAAGAGTAGCTCACCCACCACCTGCACCATGTTTGGATGCGTGCTCTTTGTCTGCTACACTCCACACTTGGCACTCGGAGTGTAGACTACTGATTAGAAGTTCCCAAACCTGTCCCATTGCTTCCTAGGTACACGGGCAGGTCATTTCAGAAACGCTCAAGAATTGTTTCCTCATCTGTAAAATCAGAGTTACATTGATTGCTTCCTCCTGGGCTGCTGTCTGGGATAACAGAGATGTTGATAGCAGCTGACATTTATCCAGGGCTTATAACCCTGGCACATCCAATACTAGTCCTCAGTGAATGTTTCTTTATTATTTTTATAACCATCTTCCACAGGTGAAAAAAAATGAAGCATTTTATTCAGTTCATATAATACTTTCCACTTACAAGGAATGTAAAATGGTGCTGGACAGAGTCCCTGGCTGGACCTTGTTAAATTACCTGAGTCCCTCATTCCTAGTGTTCCAAATTCTGACCATGGCAGACTTACCAACAGCCACCTGGATGTACCCCTCATTTGGGCAGAAACAACCAGTGATTTGTTAAAAACCAACAAGTTAAATCTGTGATTATCCAGGGTCAACCAAACATCCAGACTAATCTTTAAAATTTCCAAATCCTCTCTTCAGTGGTAACTACGAGCCAGTTCCTTCTCCGTTGTTGTACATCATGTTTTTCTCCCTGGACTCTTCCCTTCCTCCCTGGTCACCTTCTCCCCATTCACACATCTCCTAGGTTAGTGATGCAGGCTGGAAGCCCGTTGGGTTGGTGGATTTTAGAAAATTTATTTAAGTTAGTTATAAACACTTAAAAGCTGGAAATTTCAAATAAATTAAAATCTTGATTTCTGGCTTTTCTTGAAAAAATTGGTGGAGATGGCAGCCCTGGGCTCCTGTTCCCACGTAACTGTCTTTGGCTGTGGGTGCTGTTCAGTGGTTCATATGCTCCTGTCCCCCACCATCCTTTCCATTTACCCAGCTTCATTTTTATTACTTTCCTAGCCCCTGCAGACATATGTGTTTGCCGACTCTGCCCTGTGAAGATGTTTTTCCTCTTCCGTTTGCTGGCCTCTTTCTTCTGACCTTTCTCCTTCCTTCCCCACTTTCAGGAGCCAGCTCTGTGTTTTGCATCTTTGCTGTTTCTTCTGGCGTCTGTCTCTATGGTAACAAGAACACAGCAGGGGAGTGGGAAATTCTGGGTTGTACCAGCAGGGGGTGGGAGAATCCTGAGAAGGGAAGGGAGGACGATTCTCTGTACAAAGTGGTGGCAACTTTTTCCTACATTTAAACATTGCTGATGCCTGCCAGGCACCCACTATTTACCACTCCTCAGCCCCTCATTCCTGTTGCACAGGACTTCACTTCCTGCAGGGTTCCTTGGAATGTGAATGTGCACGTAGAGCTGAAGGACCTTGATCCAGGATCATCTAGTTGTGTGCCTCCATGCCTGCCTTGGGGGGCTTGTTTCACATTATCTCTTGCAATTTTGATTCAGTAAACTGGAGTGGGACCTGGAAACATGTAGTTTTTAGAAATGATCCAGGTTCTTTGCAGCTGGTCCACAGAAAGGTATTTAGAAATGAATAAAAACTTCAATTTGAACATAGGAAAACTGAGACGCAGACAAAGGGGCTACTTTCTAAGAAGTTCATCCTACAATAAAGTGCCTACATCCAGGATCTGAGATATCTACTTCATGTAAACATTCATCCCAAGTACTGGAGAGTATTGTTTTTTCAGTTTAATATCCAATTTAGACCAGCTTTCGTTTGAGCCAAAGGTAAAGAGGATTTTAATGTTGGAAGTTTCATATTAAAAAAAAAATCTAGATTTTTTTTTGGCTTTCCTTGAGAAATGGCAATGCTGCATTCCCATGTAACATTACTTAAGTTGGCAAACAGTTGTCCTATTTTGGAATCAACTTGTTAGGGTTGGACAGGTTTCTTCCCCACATACCTCCTTTTATTCTGTTGTATATTTTGAATTCTTTAAAAGCTGTGTGCATTTTCCAGGTCTTCTTCCTGCTAAAATGACCTCCATCCAGGTTCACTTCATAAGTCCAGGCTGTGAACAACAGGACATTTTCTAATCTTGCTTTGCCACAGTTAGAAGACAGATAGCCATGATTGCTGGATTAAAACACCTCCATATGTGAACATTAAATTCAATGCTTTGTCAGAATTCCACAGAGAATCGAGAAAAGGATATTAATTTTAAGTAAGTAAGTACAATTTTACTCTCAGTCAGGGGAATATTATAAGATTATAGGTACAACTAATTTCAAGAACTTTATGAGCTTCTGTAGAATACATATACTCAAGGGTAAAACCACCAAAAACCCGTATGCATGTAATTGAACAACAAATAAGCCACAATAGAGATGCTTAGTGGTACTGTTTGCAAGTCTGGCGTTAAAATTCAGGTTGAATAATATCCTTAGGATTCGCTGGGATATATATTTTTGCTGCCTTTGCTTTTGGGTTTCTGTGTCATCAAGGGTGGATCACAAAACAGCTCTCATCATTAGTGGGAAGGCTTTTGTGAAGGGGGTGAGAAGCCTAGAAAGCAAAATCTTGGAAATCAACTAAATGCCCTTGTGTTTTATTAGTTGGCACTTTTTATAGCTCATAATAAAGTCAGCTCTGAAGGTCACTTCTTGAACACGGCTATGAATATTGTAGTGTATGAATTCTCAAATTGTTTATAAGCAGACTGGGTGAGGATTTTTAATAAATGCTTGGCTGAGAGAGGTATTCTGATATATATGTATATGAATTAGGCAATGAAAAGCTGAATTGGATTATTCTTCCTCTCTCCCCCTCCTCTTACCTCACCCCAGTGCAACAAGTTCCCTCTGTATTAAAGCTGTCTTGCCTTTTGCACTTGAATTTGTAGAAGTTGTGGGGTATTACAGAGCTATTTACATACTTTATTTTTAACTCATCTAAAGGATTTTGTCACCTTTATTTCCTGCCACCTTATATCTTTTTTTTTAAAGTTTCTCTGTGGTGAATGCAAGGCTCCTACAGATAAAATTCTCACCTGAATTCCTTTATTTTTCAGCTCCAAAATTGAGGTGTAATTATTGGAAGCACTACCAAATAGGTTCATGTAGGCAGGGCAATGGGAAAACTTCAGTGAGAGACAGATTAAAGGGATAGGATGCAGGTTAGTACTATCTGCAGGAAGAGCGGTCAACTTAAAGTCAATAGGAGATGATGATGAAGCACCAATATAATTCACATCTCTATTCTTGCTATTTTTTTTAAGAAAGTTCCGTCCATGAAATAACGCATTCAGTCCAATAAAATAGAAGTAATATACATCATTGCTGATGTACAGGTATTCTTCTACTTGATTTATGGAACAAGGTGCCTAGAATACAGCAGTTGGCTCAAGTTCAGTTTTCATCCGCTTGAGCTCCAACTTTCAAGCTATGGTCTTGGACACTCTGAGGTCGCTTATTATTCATCTTCCTTAGTTATGAAGTTAATTATGACAAGCTGATTGTAGTCCTTAACACTATGCAGTCTCTGAAAGGTTTGTTTACAATTTGTTTGCAAACTTGATGTTTCTTTTTATTGAAGGTGCAGTTTTAAAAGTAAAAGCCAGCTACTCAGTTTCACTTTATTTTAGAGTGATTTTGTAGTTTCTCTTCCTGTCTTTTATATGAAAACATATTACGGACTTTTTGATATTGATAGTAAAAAGAGATGACAATGAAACTTTTTTAAATTGCATTATTTGAAAGAAGGTAACCATAGGAATGTAAGTATATTATTCTGGGTAACATTGATACTCATTAGGGAAGCATTTTGTTTTCAGTAGATATAAGTAGACACACTGCAAGCACCTGTCATTCAGTGTTTGTAACTCAATATATTTTTGGGGGGGGTTGGGTATGGTGTTCATGTTTTTTAGACATGATAAATTCTTATGTTGTAGAGGCTATAGGATTTTTTTAAATGATTTTTCGCACTTTAAATAAAACAAAAATATAAATAAACAGGAGGAACATCTTTTGGATGAAGCATTTCATGTGTGTTCAGTAAGTTAATATGCATATCTTTCTGACTATACATGTGCCTTAACTTTCCTATATCCTCAAGATAGTCATGAAAATAGATAATGCCTATGTCTAAAAGTAGTTTCTTGATAAAATGCTATGTTGGAGTTGGGTACTACAGTTAGACACTTCATATATCTTGGGGAGTGGGGCATGATGTAGGGAAGTGTGGGAAACCTGCTCTGAACTCCATGGAGAAAACCTGGAGTAGTTCTTGACTGTGTCAGGAAATAGGAAAATGACATTGGTATTTCTATATGACTTCCCATGCCCCAGACCTGTCCTAATGCCCCCCAAAAACTATTGCTGACCCTGCTGTAAAACTCAATCTTGAGGGTTCAGCAGCAAAAATGAGTTCATCCTTTCAGAGGTTCGCCTCACTTAGATATGTTAGAATTAGGTGATGTAACAGTTGGTTGTCCTGAATTGATATCCCAACACTGAACTCCTTCTGACAGTAGGCAAGAAAAGATATTGAAAAGAGAGGAAGGTGTGAAATTATTTTAAAGTAGTAGTTCAGGAAAATGAGTTTCAATTATTACTATTATTTTCCTCCAGTAGTTGTTCCAAAAGACTCATAATTGTGTTGATAATTTCTGAGTCTCCTTGAGGCTGAAAATCATGGGTTGGCTACTTATTTCATTTGATTGTAGGTTGACTCCTCTAGTCACATCTTAGGGTTATGGGGAGCTTTAGCTGTAGCCATAATAGTACTGTTTTTCTGTTTAATTTTTTTTCTGTTTTCTGTTTATAATTAATTTGCTGCTATAAATGAAAATGTTTTCATATTTCTTGGTTTGTGGGCCAAGTTGTATTTCCTTATGAATATATAATAAGCCTACATCCACATTACAGTGTTTTAGGATGGGTGGGGGTACATTAAACAGTTTTTCCTGACTTTGCATTCAGGTACCCAGCTGTAATTTGAAATCTAATAGCAATTTAATTTTGTTTTTTATTCTTTCCATTCCTGAAATGTCACCACAGACTCCACTTTATTTGAAACATATACATGCAGAGATATTACTATGCATAGTAGTGCTTTAATTGCAGCATATTTCATTAGGTTGCACACATTAATTCCACTCTATTGGATAAAAAAAAGAAAACTGTAAGTAACTACATAGTAGTTAACTTCGTATGAATTTTTATGAGTAAATACACCCATTGGTTTGATGCTATTAAAGAGTGATCCTTGAAATTTCATTATTCTGGCCTAATATGACCAAATGGGTAATTACAGAGTTGGCAATTTAAACACTCTGAAGAATTTGTGTTAATGCTTCTCGTTATTTAAAACTTTAAATTCAGATTCTTTGCTGTTAGACACTGGTAATGTCATCCACTACCATTTCCTATGTTACATCTAACTTTGTCTACTTCTGGTAGTATTTTCACAGTCTCCTTTCAGCCAGATTATGTATGTATTCATTTGTTCAGTAGGGAAGGAGCTCTTTTTGAGGCTGAGGACACAGCAGTGTATAGCACAGGAGGCTGCTTTCACAGAGCTTGTATGCAAAGGCAGGGAAAGGGGAAATGGAAGGGAAGCAAGTAAACAGTGAATTGGTTATAGAGTAGTTTTGAATCGTGGTAAGCCCTGCACAGAAAATTAAGCAGGGTGAAAATAAGATACTAACTTGGTAGGAAGGTGAACTTGAAGGATGATGGTCAGAGAAGACCCTCTGAGGAGGGGACATCTGACCTGACACCAGCCTGGGATGCTGTGGGAGGACTGTGCTGGCCAGTGCAAGGGCTACAGGCAGGACCAAACTTGGAGGTTTATGGATCCCATAAATAAGGATGGAAAGAGATAAAATACAACAGGTATGGGGGGATCAGATTCCTTCAGGCGACGTTTCTTCTTTATTGAGGCTCATTTGCTTTGTTTTGAATAATCGTTGAACATTTCCAAGATAGCTTACTTATAAACAAATTACATTCTTCAAAATGTTAATTTATCTACTCTGTAGACAAATAAAACAGTGATCACATTTCAATATATAATATTAATTTCTCAAATTATATCAATAAAGTTTTTGTTCTGAATTCTTATATTCCACTTAGACATAGACATTTTTTTTCCAGAATTGAGTATCTTTTCATGAAGTTTTTCTTCCTCCACTTATTATTATTTTATATCTCTGAGTGGGAAGGCCAGATGATGTTGGTGATTCTTTGTCTGAGGCCTGAACGTAGGATTTATTTAATTGTCTGCATAATCAGTTGAATTTGGTTTGAGCCGTCCTGTTTTCCATGAGCCTTATCCTGTTAAATATATGCACATCCTTGAATTCTTTTTTATCTGCTGCTGTGTTCCTAACCTCCAAAGTGTTCTTATCATCTCTCACCGGTCTTTGCCCTGCATAGCAATTTAATACCACCTGTAGGTTTAATTAACTTGCTGTTTATTTCTTGGGCCTGGACTGTTAATGAAGATGTTAAGTGAGACCTGGCAGACAGCTGCCACGTTGAATGTGCTTTGCCATTTAAATTCTATCTTGCTTTGAGATCCTCAATTTCATTTTCAACAAAATATCTTTCCCTTTTTCTAAATCCAGTTTTGCAATCAGAGTGTATGAATCCTTAGTTTCTGTTTTCAAAAAAAAAATTAAGTGCATAATGAATACATTTAAAGATTTATTATTTTCTTTAGTTTTTGTGAAGACATTTTGCATTACATTTCGAGGAAGATTTTATCTAACCACATCACAGACTTTGCTATTTTCCCCTCTTTAGAAAAGCAACGCCTCAGTATCATTGCTCTGTAAGCTTTGTGTTATAATAATTTGATTTCTTGAGGCACTCTATGATCATTTCAGGAGAAAAATTTTCTTGACTGATCTCAGGTCCTATAAATCACTTGTATTTATTACTATCATTTTTACTAAGTTCTATGATTTGGACCTTCTTGTTTTTAAGGTCTTCATTTAGAAACTTGTTCAGATATATCAAAAAAATAAGAACAATGTTTTATGGCTTCATTGCTGGTTATTTTCTGTTTGTAACTATAGCAGGAAGTTACATTTGGACTCTGTCCCCTTTCCATCATAGGCCCCAGTTACTCCCATACAACATAGGATTCTAGTCCAATCAAGCAATACTTGCAGATGCGCCTGAGAACTGGTTCTACCACCCTAGGATGATCTGCAACCTTTCTATCAAAGAGGCTGGAGAGTTTGAAAGAGGACCTGGGAATGAAGGGTGAGATTTCTTGGAAGGAGTTGCAGGGTCTTGTAAAGGATGAGGAGTCGGCTTCTCGGACCCACTGAGAAAGCTTCGGCGAGGGATTCACCCAGGTCCAGCTGTGTCTTAGGCCACGTCACATTAGCACCTGTCAAATAAGCTCTTTCATTCCCTGTAGCCTCTCTTCTCTGCTTCAACACTGGGCATATCAGAAATCAACGGAGAAGACCAAGGAGTGGGGAACTGGGGAAACACAAAGGTGTGAACAGAAATGAAGGGGACCATAGATTTTCTCCATAACCATGGAGTTTAGGCTCAAAACAGGGCTGAGGGAGGAGAGAGGTAAAGATATAACTTTAAATGAACTTTGGAGTTTTAGCTAGTATGTTGGAACAGATTTTAATTATGGAAAAGGGACATTTTTGTTGTCTCTTAAGTACTTCTGTTATCTGAGAGTGATTAGAGAAGTCATGTAGGGTTAGGCTAGATTGTTCTCAATGGAGAGGGAAAAGCCATCCCTGCAGAATGGGCTTGAATAGAGGTGGTACTCTAGGATTTTTCTCCTGAACCTTGTATAGTTCTGTTCTTTCAACCTAACATTACCTTTTTGTTTTTAAAGATTACTAAGAATATAAACTAAATGATGTGACTTTCTTTCACCAAAACAGCTCAAATCTCTTTGGAGTTGGCAATCTCACCCTTTATTTGATACCTATTTTTTGTCTTTTTTTGTGGAAGTGAAGCTTAAATCTGGCTGTGGAAGAAATTCAGTAGGTAATGTAAACATCAACAGAAGGGGACAGAATGACAAAGAATCTGAAATCCTTGCCACCTGAGGAACTCATATAGAGGCAAGGGGCATATTTAGCATGTAAAAATGAAAGATGCAAATGAAAGACAGAACTTTGGTGCACATCTTCATATATCATGGACAAAGGGTTAGAATGTTCTGTGTGTCTTCATAGAATTAAAGTAGGAGCATTCTATGGAGATAGATTATAAGTTACTAACCTAAATTACAACATTAAAATGTTCAGAGCTTATTTTAAATACTGGAATTGGATGTTCTTATGAGAGTGAATTACTGTCTCTAGAAGTTTGCAGGCAGAGACTGGGTAAATTCAAGGAATGCTGGTGAGGAGAATCCTGAATTTCATACCCTGGGCTGCTTTGCCAGCACTGAGATTTTAGATGTTGATAGTGTGAACTTTAAGAGTCACTGACCAGGATACTCAGACCATCACAGCTCTGCAATTACCCCAGTAATTTGCACATCATGCACCTGTGCTCACAGGCCTCTATCTGGCAGTAGAAAAAGGGCTTATGGGATTCATTCATGCATCTACAAGTATTTTTAAATATGCAAACATGCTGTAATTTTCATTACATTGAAAAAATACCCTCTGTTCATCTTACACTCCTATCTAGCTCACAACACATTTATCTGCTTTGTGGGATAATTTTCCAAAATTTGTCTATACTCATGATCTTCAATTCTTCCCACACCATTCTTTCTTGAATCCACTATGTTGGTGATTTCAGGTATTCTTAGAGTTTTAGATGCTGTTCAGACCTAATTACCATCCCAGAGCTTTCTGCTGTCAAACCAGGGATCAAAAAATGATCCTAGAGGAAGTAAGTCTTAACATGAGTCTTGAAATTGAGATAATAATTTAGGTAAGCTATAAGTGGGCTGGTGTAAGGCCGGCAATGAATTCCTTAGTCAGATACATGGCCTTCTGTGTCTAAATACTAAACTTAAACATAAAGATCAATGAAATTTGTGAAATTAGGGTCAGGAACACAGAAGCCAATAAAAGAGTTGGCCTTATAGAGGTGAGATGCCAGAATTCCTGTGAGAAGAAACACTAGCAGAAACCTAAGTATTTGAGACCTTAAATATTTATTTATACCTTACAGTCTTCATGTCTGAATCCAGCTCCTAAAGAATCTTCCTCCCCAACATTTTTCCTCAGAGAGGCCAAAATGACCTACCATGCAAAGGGAAAAAAACAGACTTGTATACAATGTGTTTTAATAAATGTTCAAATTTATGTGAATAGTATTTCCCCCAATAACAGTTTCTAACCGTGCTTTACTGTAGTTAGAAGGCTATAAATATATTGAGCTTTAATGAATCTTTGAAATAAATTATTGATGATCATGAATTTTCTCATACCAAAGCCATCTAGAGCTATACCCCTGCAGTTTTATGAAAGTAAATTGTGTCTGTTTATTATCGGTCTATTAGGAGAATCATGATTTCCTGCTGTTGAGAGCTCTGGGTAGAATGATTTAGCAACATGGCGGTCAGTTTTCAGTAACCCTTAGGTTATTAATACCGATAAGATGCATTTTCTTTTCCACACATACCAGGCATTTGGTGAAAGAGGAGTAGAACACGATAAACAAATAGCCACATGCATGTAGACAGTGAACCCTGTAAACATTATACATTTCCTCAGCAGTTGGCATTGAAGTTGTGACAAAACAGCCTTTATTGTATGCATTCCCTGCGTGTATTCAACACTTATGGGCACTGATCACTAATATCAGTGCAGATGTGGATCTTATTGGAGGTGTGGAAATAGGAATGTCATCAGATATGTCTTAAGGAATACCTTTGGTTGGGAAAATACTTCCGAAAGGCCATAATTTATACAATCAGCTCTAAGGGCCTCAAAAATCCACAACCATCACCAATGCATAGGGAAGCAAATTCATTGAAATAGATTCTGATACTTAGGACTTGAGTGACAGAAACACATGTATGCAGATTTTCTTGGCTGTGAACATAGCTCATCTTTACTTTGCCTACCAAGTGTCCAATCACCTAACAGGCAAACTATAAATATGCTCAGCATCCTGGGAAACTAGGGACACCAAATATTTTAATTCAGCTTTAAGAAAGAGAAACGTGAACTTGGCAACCAAAAGAATCTGGAAAAAAATCCATTTTAATTTCAGCACATAAATGAAATTATCTGTTTTACGATTTAGTGTTTTGTTTTCTTTTTAACAAATGAAGGAGGAAATAGCATAGTCTTTCCTGGTGTTAGGGCTTGTTAAAGATCTTTAGCTGACATTTGTTTCGCACTGAAATGGAAGCAGTGCCACCCTCTGAAAGTGTACAAGTTATCCATGCTGCCTGTTGGGTCCAGCAGTGTTTTGGGGACCCAAAAGGTAATTAGTCTGAGCCCAAGAGGATGACTGTACTATCCTTATGTTCATGTGAGCTTGCAACATGACAAACATTATTAACAGTCATAAAATTATCTGATCCTTTTTTAACATTAGCCTTAGCATTTGTCTCTCTGAACTCATTTCCACAGGCTGACCAATATGCTGAGTGAAGAAGAATTCCTTTTTATTGGTTTGAAATTGTTCATTAATTTCTCTGATCAAAAGGAATAAAAGATCAAAGAAAGGATAGCCCATTACCCTTTTTATTATGAAGATACAAATCATTATTACTTTCTTTAATATTTTTGACATTAACATTAATCACTATGAATTATGGTGGTGTTCCTTTGGATGTAAAATGCAACTTCAAACACACTTCATTTTAACACCACATTATTGCTCACTGTGTTCCTTAAGCAAGTTTTCTTTTAGCACAGTTTTTCCTCATTTGCAACCAAATGAGGGGAAAAGCATCATGTTTGTATCTCTAGAGGCTGTGATCACACATCTGTGTACCTGTATCTGCTTTTGCAGCAAAATACTTAATATTTAATAGATGTGACTGAGCTATGTTCTTCCCTCAGTAAACTACACTGACTTGAAAGGCATATAAATATTCAGGATCTATAGAATCAAAGACAAATTTGATATTTTGGGAGGAAACTTAGAGCCACGCATGATAATAGAATTGGGTACTTGATTTGAAAATGTGAGGGAAAAGATAGAAAGATGCCTTTGATGCACCTATAAAGACATACATTCGTAACCCAATGACTGTTTTCCAAAAGACAGTTTTCTGGGGACTTTTTAGAGCTAAGTATGAAAAGATTCAGCTATATACATATTTTTGGGGAAAGGGTTGGAAATAATTTGCTATGTCTTCTTATTCAATGCCTATCTCTGGTTGTTTACAAAAAAACAGGATTTTTTTTTTTCTGATAGATCAGTTTTAGTCCTTTTCTTAGAATGTCTGGCCTGCATGGTAAGTTATGATCTCATATAACAATATAGATATTTGAGAACTAGAGATATTTTAGAGATTATTCTGTTTATCTTATTTTACAGGTAAAATGTTTAGACAAAACAAAAATAAATGATTTGTCCAAGGACTTATATTTGGCCAGTGACACTGCAGGCTCTGGAACTATACATTTCTAACTTATAATTTATTGATCTCAAAAGTAAATCTCATTTGTTCTCTGGCTAAATTGCTTCTAAGACATACTGATTATTTTCAAAATAATTGAGGTTGCCTACTACTGAAGGTCCTAGTCCATGAAATGCCAAGTTGTGTTCAATAATCACTAAACATCCACTGTGTGGTAGGTACTGTACTGGATACTAGAAATATCAAAATGATTGAAAAGGTAGCTTTTGATTTCAAAGTCTTGTGAGGTAGACAGATTCAGATAAAAATGAAACTATAGTATAGCATAAAATTATAAATGCTAGAAATTTCATGCAATTTATGCATGCATTCAAGGAAGGGGGTGCTTACCTCTGGGAAAGATCAAAAAACGTTTTATGAAGAAGGTAATTCTTGTCTGCTATGTAAGATATTGGAGAAGAAATAGGTGTTTTTCTTGCAAAAAAATGATGGAAAAAAACCCAAGTGTTCAAATACCCAGAAATGTGAAAAATCAGCATGCTCAGATCACTCAGTCGTGTGAAAGACTGGGGACAATGATGCCTATGGTGGGAGATGGGTCTGAAGAGGATCCAGCAGTGGAATTCTGCACAATTTGGCTAAGGAAATTGGCAATGGGAAGCCAGGGATAGGTTTATGCAGAGGTAAAGCATCATCTGATTTATGTTTTGGAAATATTCTTCTAAGCACAATGAAGAAATTGGTTAAAAAGAGCAGGAGTAGGACTGGAGACCAAGGTCCTATGTAGTCTCTTTAGTCCAGGCAAGAGTGTTTGAGAGGATTTAGGAAGTTGAACTATTTAGAAAGAAACACAGTGTCATGGAGGTTGACATGTCAGGTATGACTTCCAGGATTTTGACTTCTGTGAATGGAAAGCAAAAAGTGACTTTAGGGCAGAAAAGAGGGGTAAGAACACAAGAAACTCAGTTTTTAGTATGCCGTATGCTGAGTTTGAGGTTATAGCATGAATCTGTGAGATTACTTTGTCTGATACCCAGCGGGATCTACAGCCCTGGTTTTCAGATGAGAAATACAGGTTAGTGGTGTAGATAAAGGACTCATCAGTGTATACAATGTTGAGATATTGTGAGCCTTCAGAAATTGCATAAACAGGTAGCAGAAAAGAAAGACACAGACAGAACTGATTGCTGCCAACATTTCTGAGACATTTAAAGGAAGAATCACTGGTATAGAAGCCTTCTAAGGAATGGAGAGCCAGAGGCTGACAGTGTAGAAGACAGGAGCCTAATGTTTCAGCAAATGGTCATTACAGCCAGAAGCCTTAGGTCATGGTAAGATGAGTGCTTGGGAGTATCCATTTGTCTTGTCTATTGGTGGAATATTGGAACAGCAGAGTCCCTAGTATGGCACAGCAGAGGTTTATTCCAGAGGCAAAAGGGGACATGGGCAAAACCAAGTACAGACAGCTATCCCAGAACAACGTGGTGATGTTCAGGGAAGCACAGGGGTCAAGGAGTGAGGTTGGGAAGGAGATTGGTGGGGGCAGATCTGAGCAGTTTAAGAAACTGATAGTGAAAAAGACACTAGAATGTCAGACATTGGACCTAGAAGTGAGGGGGCAGATTAAAGGAGGATGTTTCTGGATGACCTGGTCAAATGGAAAGCTGCCTTTGACAAGGAGGAGGGAAAGTACACACTTTAAGATTGCAGAGAAGCATATAGACTTGTTTGATGAGGAAGAAGTAATATACGGGCCCCTGCAAAGCTGCATTATTCTGAATATCAATCTCAACTTACTAGCTGTGTGTCCTTGGGCAGGTTTTATTATCTCTGTTATTTAGTTTTGGCATCTGTAAAATTGTGACATTATTTGTCTAAACCTTACTGAGTTATGTGGATTAAGTGAGATAATGACTATAACATCCTGTTTATATTGAGCACATGGTAAGTGCTTGAGAACTGCCTGAAGAGCTTCTTCATTCCTACATGCTGCTTGATTTTTTTATTCCCTTCTGCAGGTGTAGCTTCTCCTTTCTCCAACTTACAGCCCTATCCTGGCACCTTCCTCAGCCAATCCTATAATAGCAGTTTAGAGCTGAACATTAAGTTTTTATGAGTAGCGTCTTGTTCTTCTGTATCTGTGTTTGTACATGGTTCAAAGGGAATGGACAACTAGTGTATCAAGTTGCCATTTTTTTATCCAGTTCATTCACTCAACAAGTTTACATTAAGCAACATTAAGCCAGGCAGAGGGTATATTACAGTGCTAAGACGGACCTGCCCACCTGTGGGAAACATAGAATGCAACATCAGAAGGCCAACTGATGGGTTTTTTCCCCCAAACACTGAGCTCTAGACATAAGGAGCCCCATCTGCACTTTCTGAGACTAACAGTTACTTGGTACTTCATTTGTGCCTGGGAAGAGCTAGTGATGAAAAGAATAATGTTCTCTAATCAGCTTCTCCTAGAGTGAAAGATCAACTGTCTTCGACATGATGCTTGACTGCCTTTCTTAGTCCCAGGCTCAAAATTTGTCAGAGTTCCTTAAAACATACCAATATAACCATCTACAATGTTGCCTGTGAGCACACCGAGCTAGAAGGCAACAAATAACTCCCTGGAAAGAAAGGCAAAATGCTTACTTTCCAAATCATAGTTGCATGGAGACTAACCATATATGGCCCCCTGCCACCTCTCTCCATGCCCATTCTCATGCACACAAACCCTCCAAGAGGAATAATGGGATTTTTTTCCCCCAAATATTTCATTTATTTCCATGGTGAAAAGAATCTTGTGATTTATTAGTCCATTTAAAACCCATTAAAGATCTACTTGCTTTGATTAAATGGCACCATTTTAAAGGTTAATCAGTGTCATTTTTTATATTTAAAACTTAAAGGTACAGTGCTTCTTACTTACTGAAAATTACCACCAAAAATGGAATGTAAGCAGTTGTTGAAATGCAGGCTTACTTATCCTGTGGAATAAATACAGGGTAAATTGTTTCTTGGTCAGATCCTATGGGTCAGTATACTACAAATAATAAACATTTTTCATTTAACAGCTATAAGGTTCATTTGAGTGGCCCTGTTTATTGTTTTCTCCACGCATCCTTATACTAAGCAGGCTGAAGAATTCCCCCTTTCTCTGCCCTTTGATTTTCAACAAACTGTTGGGAGACCTCATATCACTAAAGTGGATAGTGTGCACTAGACTAATGGAGAATACTCTGTTTTTATTTATGTATGCTTTATTATAATTTGCTTATTCTCTTTTGTCCTTTTTTAATTTTTATGTTTAATACCTGAAAATCCTTCTTGTAAGGAACGGTGAAATACCATAGATAAGATTAAAGCCATCTATGACCTTCATCTCCCATCTAGGTCCCCCTCCCAGCTTCTCTGCTTAACTTCGTATATATATGTCATCATTTTTTGGAAACATGAAAACAGCATCCTGTAGGTATTCATCTGTGCCTTGCATTTTTCAACTTCTGATATGTCCTGGAGGTGGCTTATTTTTCTTTATTTATTTAAAAGGTGAGACTTAGAAGGAAATGTTCAAATTAGTTTTGGAACTACAAAACTTCATATGTGAGTTATGAGTAGGTGTTAGAAGGTATATCTTACAACTATATACATGAGCTTCTTAGTTTTACTAGGTGATGAGAGAGGATAATTTATGTTTTCTCTTGAGGTCGTGACAGCCTCCTATCCTAAGAGTTTCTTTCGAAGAGGACTTTTTGCCATTTGTCTGTATGGAGTGTGGTTTCCTTGCTGGTGACTCTTGCCATAGTAAATTTTCAGGTGTGAGAACTGTATGGTGATGTTCCTTATGTGATCGCCGGGTTTTGCTTTTCAGTAAACTACTGCATCAGAGAACAAGCATACTCTTTTAATACAATGCACACATGCTATTACTGGATAACTTATCTGTGCTTCATCACTGGAGAAAGAAAGAAGAAAGACCCTCTAGCAAAAACCTGTATACAGCTTGCTTTTTGTGTAGAACACATTGAAGAAGCAATGCCACTCTGATAGGGTTGTGCTCAGTGGCTTTGCCACAGCTAAAAGAATTCAATAAGAAATTTTTTAAAAATCTACATGAATTTAATCTGTATTCATGAATAATTATTTGGCTATGATTCCCTTGTTTACCAAGTAATTATGGTTTTAAAATCTGTTTGGGTTAGCATTTAGCATTTCTCCATCCAAGGGAATCATAACATTGATGGAATATCTATCAGCTCCTTCTTATGAGCTAAAGTAATTTAAAAAAATTCTTTATTATTCTCTGTATGATAGTAACCGATAATAAATTTGGAATGAGTTGTTCAAATATTGACTATCAAAGCAGTGTCCTTCTGCTTCTCTGAATAAAGGGGAAAAAAATTTGAAGGGTTTTATAAGGCTTTAATAAAACTCATGATTTCAGAATCAACATACATTGGAATAGAAATATGTAAGAGGTTTAGTTACACCACATACACATGAATAACCACAAAATTGTATATAATGTGACACCAATATTAATCTGACCCACAGCAATGAGCTTAAGATCTGAACTGCAGAAGAATGAAATTTCAGGATGTTATTATATTGTAACTCTGTTTTAAAACCATTTTCTTTTGATTGAGTTAATCTAGGAAATCCACCCTTTAAAAAATGTGCCACATTTCATTACCATATATAAATGGGCAACCATTATAAAATTATTGCTGCTAAACAAAATGTCTATTTGTACTATTTATCTTGAGTTACTTTCCAAATTAGGTATACTACTATAAGAAATTGAAAAAAAAATCCTTCAGTGAAGATGAGGGCATTGGACCAGAAGATGCCTGAGGTTTTAGTGCTACCACTGCACAATAATTCTAAGAGAACTATTATTCCAATAAGGATGCTTTGATTTGTTTTCCTTGAAAAGAAAAGTTATTTGCAGCTATTTAAAATTTGCAGTTGAGGATGGTGGAGCAGAGATAGGGGTTCTCAGCAGGTACTGGGAGAACAGTGTACTTTTTTTTTTAAGAACAGCAATGTTGAAACTACGTAATTACATAGTAACTGTTGACCTTGTAATTACACTGTAAGTACCTGTAGTGACAAGATAAATGCATGGTTATTTCAGTCTTTTAAGCTATAGGGCTATCATGAGACCTTAACAATGTAAGCTACATAGTAATTTATTTGTAGAGTAAATAGTGCTTACCCACAAGTAATACCCACACATGTGTGGTTCTTGCTACACGGATCCATAGAAACATGGCAAATCAGTGCCCTCTAGGCACTTTTATTAAAATGACACCCAAGCGGCATGCATGTCTACTACTAGGATTATTTAAGTTACCTGTGGAGCATTTAGGGGTCTTTATCACTCCCTTCTGTCCTAAAATACCCTGGTCTCCACATAAATATAGGTAAGCTGTATTTATGGATAATTATTTATTGTTACAATAGTGTGTCATCATGTGATTTGTTAAACAGGGTCCTCATTTTTACAGGTTTCCTTTACTTTATTTTATTTTATTTTTTTTATTGTAAAATGATTATCACAGTAAGTTTAGTTAACATCCTTCAACATACATAGTTACAAATTATTTTTTCTTGCGATGTGAACTTTTGAGGTTTTTTCTCTTAACTTTTCAATACACAAGACATTATTGCTCACCATGCAACGAACAAGTTCCAATACAGTGAACAAACTCCCACAAGGTGAACAATGCAAGGAACATAGTGAACAAGTTCTCACAAGGTGAACAATGCAAAGGCAGTCATATCAGAGAAACTAATTCAGTTACTACAATCAATCAACTACGATTATTTGTATGATTTTTATACTTAAATGATAAGTGAATCCCACATTTCCCCCTTTTTTGTTTTAATTGGCACAAATGCATATGCATATATTTGTGGAAGGTACCAGAATAATGATTAGCTGAGCTCGGCCTGTGACATAGCTTGTCACAGGCAATGTCTCTCTCATCTGGAGGGGTGAGGTTCTATGCCTCACCTCAGTTGGCTCCCACGTTGCTCACCTGAGGTCACTTGCGACTGTGCCTGTCTTAGGTTGTTCCTCCCATGAGGAAACTTACCCATCTCTGGCTAACCAGCCATCTCCTGGGACCAAACAGGGAGATAAAATATGAAAGAGAGGACAGCCAGCAGCTATAATTCTGGATAAAATCAAAATATACATGATTATTTTCTTGCAGCAAATGCAGGTGGGGAATCAGTATATGATTTCACAAAGTTGTTTAAAAGGAATCACTTATTTCTTGAAGTTAATTCTTGAAAAGTAGCATATGCTTGTATTGGCTATAAAAGACCAACAACTGCCTTCCGCACACACACTAGAAGAACAGGAATACAAATACATAACAGTATTAGACCTACAATTATAGGCCATATCCAATGAAACAAAGAAAACCAATTTAACAATCCAGGCATGTGTGAAAACTTATCAATAACATGGTGAATGTTGTCTATTTGATCTTGAATAGTAGGTGAAAAATCGACAGTTAAAACAACACATCCCTGGAAATTGTTCACATCCCATATGTTCTTTTTTTTTAAATCACTTATACTTTATTAGTTTCTCTTAAGTATTCTTTTTTTATAATTTATTTTCTATCATTAATCTACAATTACATGTGCAATATTATGAATATTAAACTACCCCCTTGCATCAAGTCCCCCCCACCAACCCCATTAAAGTCACTGTCCATCAGTGTAGTGAGATGCTATGGAGTCACTACTTGTCGTCTCTGAGTTGTACAGCCGTCCCCATGCCCCCCCAACATTACATCTGCTAATCATAATGCCCCTTTTTCCCTCTTATCCCTCCCTTCCCACCCATGTTCCCCAGTCCCTTTCCCTTTGGTAACTGTTAGTCCGTTCTTGGGTTCTGTGAGTCTGCTGCTGTTTTGTTCCTTCAGTTTTTTTCTTTGTTCTTATACTCCACATATGAGTGAAATCATTTGATACTTGTCTTTTTCAGCTTGGCTTATTTCACTGAGCATAATACCCTCTAGCTCCATCCATGTTGTTGCAAATGGTAGGATTTGTTTTCTTCTTATGGCTGAATAATATTCCATTGTGTATATGTACCACATCTTCTTTATCCATTCATCTACTGATGGACACTTAGGTTGCTTCCATTTCTTGGCTATTGTAAATAGTGCTGCGATAAACATAGGGGTGCATCTGTCTTTTTCAAACTGGGCTGCTGTATTCTTAGGGTAAATTCCTAGGAGTGGAATTCCTGGGTCAAATGTATTTCTATTTTGAATTTTTTGAGGAACCTCCATACTGCTTTCCACAATGGTTGAACTAATTTGAAGTCCCACCAGCAGTGTAGAAGGGTTTCCTTTCTCCACATTCTCGCCAACATTAGTTGTTCTTTGTGTTTTGGATGTTGGCCATCCTCACTGGTGTGAGGTGATATCTCATTGTGGTTTTAATCTGTATTTCTCTGATGATTAGCCATGTGGAGCATCTTTTCATGTGCCTGTTGGCCATCTGAATTTCTTCTTTAGAGAAGTGTCTATTCATGTCCTCTGCCCTTTTCTTAATTGGATTATTTGCTTTTGGTTTGTTAAGGTGCATGAATTCTTTATATATTTTAGATGTCAACATTTATCAGACACGTCATTTATGAATATATTCTCCCATACTGTAGGATGTCTTTTTGTTCTACTGATGGTGTCCTTTGCTGTACAGAAGCTTTTCAGCTTGATATAGTCCAATTTGTTCATTTTTGCTTTTGTTTCCCTTGCCTGGGGAGATATGTTCATGAAGATGTCGCTCATGTTTATGTCCAGGACATTTTTGCCTATGTTTTTTTCTAAGAGTTTTATGGTTTCATGACTTACATTCAGGTCTTTGATCCACCTTGAGTTTACCTTTGTGTATGGGGCTAGACAGTAGTCCAGTTTCATTCTCTTACATGTAGCTGTCCAGTTTTTCCAACACCAACTGCTGAAGAGGCTGTCATCTCCTCATTGTATATCCAAGGCTCCTTTATCAAATATTAATTGACTGTATATGTTTGGATTAATGTTTGGATTTTCAATTCTGTTCCACTGGTCTGTGGGTCTGTTTTTCTGCCAATACCAAATTGTCTTGATTACTGTGGCTTTGTAGTAGAGCTTGAAGTCAGGGAGCGTAATTCCCCCTGTTTTATTCCTCCTTCTCAGGATTGCATTGGCTATTCAGGGTCTTTTGTGGTTCCATATGAATTTTAGAATTATTTGTTCTAGTTCATTGAAGAAAGCTATCGGTATTTTGATAGGGATTGCGTTGAATCTGTAGATTGCTTTAGGTAGTATAGCCATTTTGACAATATTTGTTCTTCCTAGCCAAGAGCATGGGATGCATTTCCATTTGTTAGTGTTCTCTTTAATTTCTCTTAGGAGGGTCTTGTAGTTTTCAGAGTACAGGTCTTTCACTTCCTTCGTTAGGTTTATTCCTAGGTATTTTATTCTTTTTGATGCAGTTGTGAATGGAATTGTTTTTCTGATTTCTCTTTCTGTTAGTGTATAGGAAAGCAACAGATTTCTGTGTGTTAATTTTTTAACCTGCAACTTTGCGGAATTCAGATATTAGTTCAAGTAGTTTTGGAGTGGAGTCTTTAGGGTTTTTTATGTACAGTATCATGTCATCCGCAAATAGTGACAATTTGACTTCTTCTTTACCAGTCTGGATGCCTTGTATGTCTTTGTTTTGTCTGATTGCTGTGGCTACGACCTCCAGTACTATGTTGAATAACAGTGGAGAGAGTGGGCATCCCTGTCTTGTTCCTGATCTTAGATGAAAAGCTTTCAGTGTCTCACTGTTAAGTATGATGTTAGCTGTGGGTTTGTCATATATGGCCTTTATGATGTTGAGGTACTTGCCGTCTATTCCCATTTTGTTGAGAGTTTTAATCAGGAATGGATGCTGAATTTTGTCAAATGCTTTTTCAGCATCTATGGAGATGATCATGTGGTTTTTGTTCTTCTTTTTGTTGATGTGGTGGATTATGTTGATGGATTTTCAAATGTTGTACCATCCTTGCATCCCTGGGATGAATCCCACTTGATCATGGTGTATGATCCTCTTGATGTATTTTTGGATTCGGTTTGCTAATATTTTGTTGAGTATTTTTGCATCTACGTTCATCAGTGATATTGGTCTGTAATTTTCTTTTTTGGTGAGGTCTTTGCCTGGTTTTGGTATTAGAGTGATGCTGGCTTCATAGAATGAGTTTGGAAGTATTCCCTCTTCTTCTATTTTTTGAAAAACTTTAAGGAGAATGGATGTTATTTCTTCTCTATATGTCTGGTAGAATTCAGAGGTGAATTCATCTGGTCTGGAGGTTTTGTTCTTGGGTAGTTTTTTGATTACTGATTCAATTTCATTGCTGGTGATTGGTCTGTTTAGTTTTTCTGTTTCTTGCTTGGTCAGTCTTGGAAGGTTGTATTTTTCTAAGAAGTCGTCCATTTCTTCTGTGTTTTCTAGCTTGTTAGCATATAGATTCTCATAATATTCTCTTATAATTCTTTGTATTTCTGTGGGTTCCGTCGTTATTTTTCCTTTCTCATTTCTGATTCTGTTTATGCGTGTAGATTCTCTTTTTCTCTTAATGAGTCTGGCTAGGGGTTTATCTATTTTGTTTATTTTTTCAAAGAACCAGCTCTTGGTTTCATTGATTTTTTCTATTGTTTTATTCTTCTCAATTTTATTTATTTCTTCTCTGATCTTTATTATATCCCTCCTTCTGGTGACTCTGGGCCTCATTTGTTCTTCTTTTTTCAATTTCAGTAATTGTGTCTTTAGACTATTCATTTGGAAATGTTCTTCCTTCTTTAAATAGGCCTGGATTGCAATATACTTTCCGCTTAGAATTGCCTTTGCTGCGTCCCACAGAAGTTGCGGCTTTGTGTTGTTGTTATCATTAGTCTCCATATATTCTTTCATTTCTGTTTTGATTTGGTCATTAACCCATTGATTAATTAGGAGAATGTTGTTAAGCCTCCAGGTATTTGTGAGCTTTTTTGATTTCTTTCTAAAATTTATTTTTAGTTTTATACCTTTGTGATCTGAGAAGTTGGTTGGTAGAATTTCAATATTTTTGACTTTACTGAGGTTCTTTTTGTGGCCTAGTATGTGGTCTATTCTGGAAAATGTTCCATGTGCACCTGAGAAAAATGTGTATCCTGCTGCTTTTGGGTGTAGAGTTCTGTAGACATCTGTAGGTCCATCTCTTCTAGTGTGTTGTTCAGTGCCTCTGTGTCTTTCCTCATTCTCTGTCTGGTTGATCTGTCCTTTGGAGTGAGTGGTGTGTTGAAGTCTCCTAAAATGAATGCATTGCTGTCTATTTCCTCCTTTAATTCTGTTAGTATTTGTTTCCCATATGCTGGCGCTCCTGTGTTGGGTGCATATACATTCATAATGGTTATATCTTCTTGTTGGACTGACTCCTTTATCATTATGTAATGTCCTTCTTTATCTCTTGCTACTTTCTTCATTTTGAAGTCTATTTTGTCTGATACAAGTACTGCAACACCTGCTTTTTTCTCCTTGTTGTTTGTATGAAATATCTTTTTCTATCCCTTCACTTTTATTCTGTGTATGTCTTTGGATTTAAAGTGAGTCTCTTGAAGGTGGCATATAGATGGGTCTTGTTTTTTTATCCATTCAGTGACTCTATGTCTTTTGACTGGTGCATTCAGTCCATTTACATTTAGGGTGATTATGGATAGGTATGTACTTATTGGCATTGCAGGCTTCAGATTCGTGGTTACCAAAGGTTCAAGGTTAACTTCCCTACTATCTAAAGTCTAACAACTAACTTAATATGCTATTACAAACACAATCTAAAGTTTCTTTGTTTGTTTATTTGTTTCCTCCTTTTTCTTTCTATTCCATTCTTTATATGTTAGGTATCATATTCTGTACTGTTTTTCTATCCCTTGATTGACTTTGGGAATAGTTAATTTTGCATTTTCTTAGTAATTAGCTGTTCTATATTCTTTACTGTGGTTTTATTACCTCTGGTGACAGCTATTAATCTGGAGGAACACTTCTATCTATAGCAGTCCCTCTAAAATACACTGTAGAGATGGTTTGTGGGAAGCAAATTGTCTCAGCTTTTGCTTATCTGGGAATTGTTTAATCCCTCCTTCAAATTTAAATGAAAATCTTGCCAGATAAAGTAATCTTGGTTCAAGGCCCTTCTGCTTCATTGCATTAAATACATCATGCCACTCCCTTCTGGCCTGTAAGGTTTCTTTTGAGAAGTCTGATTATAGCCTGATGGGTTTTCCTTTGTATGTGATCCTATTTCTCTCTCTGTCTGCTTTTATTAGTCTGTCCTTATCCTTGATCTCAGCCATTTTAATTACTATGTGCCTTGCTGTTGTCTTTCTTGGGTCCCTTGTGTTGGGAGATCTGTGCATCTCGCTTTCTTGAGAGACTATCTCTTTCCCCAGATTGGGGAAGTTTTCAGCAATCACTTCCTCAAAGACGCTTTCTATCCCTTTTTCTCTCTCTTCTTCCTCTGGTACCCCTATAATGCGAATGTTGTTCTGTTTGGATTGGTCACACAGTTCTCTCAATATTCTTTCATTCTTAGAGATCCTTTTTTATCTCTGTGCCTCAGCTTCTTTATATTCCTCTTCTCTAGTTCCTATTTCATTTATTGTCTCCTCCCCCGTATCCAATCTGCTTTTAATACCGTCCATTCTGTTCTTCAATGATTGGATCTCCGACCGGAATTCATTCCTGAGTTCTTGAATATCTTTCCGTACCTCCATGAGCATGTTAATGATTTTTATTTTGAACTCTCTTTCAGGGAGAGTCATAAGGTCCATATCATTTAAATCTTTCTCAGGAGTTGTGTTCATAATTTTACTCTGGACCAGGTTCCTTTGTTGTTTCATATTTGTGTATGGCGCCCTCTAGTGCCCAGAAGCTCTACTCTCTGGAGCTGCTCAGCCCCTGAAGCAATGCAGGGATTGTAGGGGAGTGGTATTGGTGCCTCTGGAGAGGAAAGGGCTGTTTCCTGGTTCCTGGCTGCTATGCCTGTCTCCACTGCCTGAACCAGTGGGCTGAGCACACAGGTATAAGCCTCTGTGCTTTGCATTTTTAGTTGCTATAGACAGATCTTCCCTCTGGCTGGCCTAACACCAGGGAAGGATTTCCCGGTTTGCAAGCCCAGTGGGGCTGGCCAGAAGAAAGGCGCACAAGTCTTCCTTTCACAGAAGGGTTCTTGGAGCTGTGTAGGCAGCCAGGGATCTGGAGCACCTGAAGATCATGAAAGCCCCCAACCTGCTGGGCAGAGTACACCCGGACAATTTTGTCTGCCTGTCCTTTCTCCTGAGCAGTAAGCTCCGTGCAATCCTTGCCCCTTTAGTAGCTCTCTTGCTAAGGGCTTCTTTGTTAGGAAGTCTCTCAGGCTGCCTGCCCTTCTTTTGTCCCCGAGCAGCTGGGTATGGATCCCTGCTTTCACAAGCAGCTGGATTCTTAGTCTCTCCAGGAATTCTGCCTGTCTTAGCTTTCCAACCCCCTAATTACAAGAGTATCATGCAAGCACCATGTAATGTAGGTTTGTGCTCCCCAAGCAGATCTCCAGAGTTAGTTATTCAGCAGTCCCACATCTCCACTCCCTCCCTGCTCCCTTCCTGTTCCTCCTGCCAGTGAGCTGGGGTGGGGGAAGGGCTTGGATCCTGCAGGACCACAGCTTTAGTACATTACCGTTTTCTGTGAGGGCTGCTCTTGTCTCCAGGTGTATGCAGTTTGTTGCCGTCCTCTTTGCCATTGCTCTTTCAAGAGTAGTTGATGTAGCTTTATTTTCATATTATATGAGGTTTTAGGAGTAAGCCTCTGTCTCACCTCTCATGCCGCCATCTTTAATCCAAAGGTTTCCTTTACTTTAAACACAGCCACTTTTACAAGGAAGGTATATACATAAGACTAGATTTATTTTAACAAGGTTTAAGTGACAATCTTTATGTGAGTTTGTAGTTGAAAGGAAATAGTCGTGAAGAATTTTCTAAAACATAAATGCTTTTGTAATCTAAATAAGAATGGTAGCTACTAACATTTGTTGAATGCTTATTATGCCCTAGAACACTATGCTCACTATGCTCAGTACTGCTCGTTTTGCCCTGTCTACTCACATTTGATTTCAACATACTGAATGTTTTTGTGACAAGTTAAGTTAAACTAAGAAGCTAATGATTTCCTTTTTAGCCATTTATTCATTAAAATATTGGTTTCCGTCTCTGTTGTGCCAGATACTGTGTTAGGTAGTCTTCAACGTCTTTATAATGTGAGAGAAAACTGAACAACTTAACTTCAGACTATTGTGTTAAAATAATAGTAAGCGTAGGATGTAATCAATTGAAGCTATCCAAACACAAAGGCAAAGGAGGGGGTTGTGAAGGAGGAGATGAGAATTCCTGACTGAGGAGATGGCATGGTGCAAATACCCAGAGACAAAAGAGGAATGACATGGGAAATTTGAAGTCTCCATGTCTGGGACTTGGAGCTTGAGGGCGTGAGCTTGTGGAGAGATGACTTCAGAGGACTGGCATCTATTTGCACGACCTTACGGTACGGAGTTTGGATTCCGTCCTGTGGTTAATGAAGAATCATTGAAGAATTTAAACAGGAGAATGAGAATTTACATTGTGGACAACAGATGAGACTAAGGCAATTCTGCTACTAGGGTGACATGCTATTGCGTCATTGCAGGAATCCAGGGGAGACGGGATGCCTCTCAGAACTGAACACTTAGAAATTTGCAGTTCTTCCCATATTCTGTCTTTATCTTCATTCAAGAGTGTTCATTGTCTCTGCCCTTAGTGAATATGATACATTTGTTCAGACCCAGTGTAAATGCAAGGTGGTTCGACCGATGTCACATGAATAACAAGTCTGGAGCTATTAATTGGCCAAAGTTTAGTAAAGATGCTTATGATTAAACCAGAGCTTAATGTCCCACACACTAATGTTTCTAAGTTCTGTAGGTGGAAGTTTGTTGGCCTGAAGGTAGGTTCAACTCGTGAGACCAACTTCCATCTTCCTTTGTCTAAAACATTGAATCATTCGATAAATAATTGACTGACATTTTTCCCCCTGTGGCCTCTGTGTTGATCCATTTCCTCTAACAAATGCACAGTTTTCACATGGCATATTTGTTCCTTTTTTGACAAGGGTTTGCAAGTGAACCTCCCTAGGAGAGTATGTATATATATATGTGAACCACTATGAAGGGCTTATGGAAAGTTAAATTGGGACTGTTTTCCTTAGTACATCAGTGTATGATCAGGAGAAAGGGAAAAAAAAAAAAGCAAAAGGCAAACTTTTGTTTGGATTAAAATGTCATCTTTTCATGTGCCACATTTATTTTTATTTCCTCTCTGACAAGGAATGTTAACTTTCCAGGAAAACTCAACTCCTCTAAGAGCACAGCCAACACAAACAATTTTTTTTAAGGTGTGATTTTCCTTGAGGCTGTGATTTTTATCGTTTGGAGCAAATGGTGGGTTGGAAAAAAAAAACTTGGAGTGTACATTTCCTTTGCTAGGACACCGGTTTAAATCATGTTTTGGGTATTGTGGCTATAGTTTTCCAATCCTTTGCCTCTCAGGAGGCCCTGATGTGACACAAAATGGAAAACTCTATTCACATTTTCTTTGGGTCAAATCTCAAGGGGGTCTGGGGAAGGTGAGAGGAACTGCTGCTTGCTCATGACATGTTTTAGACAGATGCTGTCCCTGAGCAAGGTGGATTTTCTGAAATGAAAGCAGGTTTTTCCTTTGCTAAAAGGGAAAGATTTCTCTATGATGGTAGGATGTTTTAAAAAAAACTTTTTTTAAAATTCAAAGTAATCAACTCTACCCTGCAAGTAGCTGAATTCCCTGATTTTTGCCCATGTCCCTTTCATATTACAGATCAAAGATAATACATATTCTTTTGATTTTTCACTTCATTTAAAGCTTAAATATATTTCTCTCTTCCCTCTGTGTGTTAAGAGAAATCTATGTTCTCTTTGCAGTGTTTCTCTGTGCTTTTGAATTTGAATGGATATATTCTGCATATAATATTTCTATATTTTTCTACAATTTGTAGCATAAACAATTGACAGCTAAAGCTATTTATGTCTTCCATATTATGACAAAGATATAGCTCATTTATACATGTTGTTTTACATTTTAACCCCATCTTACAATTTCTTTTATAATCATAAAGTGTATCAATGATGGTTATTTAGGAAATAGGTAAGAGTATGAGGGATTGAGAATATATTTCAAGAATATAATTGTGCTAACATTTATGATGATGTGACACCTTGCATTCTACCCAATACTTTAGCTTTACTTATTTCCTGAACTTTTACTATTAATGATATTCAGGCTGTAAAAAGAAAAAAAAAGGGTTGAAATGCCAACATCATATTGGAAGACAAATTTACATTTCATTCCCAACACCGTCATTTAATAAAACTTTTATGGTGTTATGGGTACTTAATTATGCTCGAAGCAGAGCTAGAATTTAACATTTTTCCTCATACAGAGAAGATTTGGTGGTGCTTTATTTTAAAAAAAGATCCTTTGAAAGAACATTGTAGAATATGATACACCAAATATAGTGCTTTCTAAAAACACCTTAGAAAATGATAAATTACTTAAATTGCATTTCATTTCTGTTACAGAGAATAAACTCTCATAATTCACTAAAGGTGATTTAATATACTAGGTTACTGGATTATCAGACTTTCAGATATTTCCTCCTACGAGAACTGCAGTTTGTTTATGTCATTGCAATACAGACTGTGTGTGTAGCCGTCACGTTGTAAGCCACGACATGAGTTTTGTGACATTTTTTCCTAAGTAAACATTATTTAATTTTCCTGGACACCCTTGGAGAAAGTTTTTATCATCCCCTTACCTCTTCTCAGATCTAATCAAAAGTCCTGTTGATTAGATCTTTTTAAAGCTCAGTGAGAATCATGTTATCCTTTTCTGCTTAAAATTGTTCAAAGCCTCCTTCCTCAGTGTTGAGGAAATCTGGTCCAAACTGCCATTTACAATTCTCTAGCCTGGCTTCTACCTATTGCATTTGCACACCTCACAGGCCAGCCAAACACCAGCCCAAGACTCAGGACACTTTCTCCACTCCTTTGGCTCCATGCTGTTGCCTTTGGTGGAATTGTCCCTCTCAACCCAGATCCACCTGGCAGATTTTTTTTCATCTTTCAAGACTTGGCCCATATGCTCCTCCTCCCTCAGACTGAAGTTTTTCTCCAGCTTTGGCTTCCTTTGCTGTATTCTTTATTTTCCTTTACATTTGAACTTACAAAAGACTTTTTTCTTATATACATGACACCCCACTATTAACTTCCAAGATCTTGTCAAAAGACTGCATCTCCCTCATCTCCTGAAGCACTTGTACAATGTCTTCTGTATATTAGCCAAATAATCAATGTTTGTGGAATGACTAGATCCACTTTTGGAAATGTTTGTCTGTGCTGAAAGTGACTGATGAAGTCACACACATCCCTTTTTCTCTGAATAAATTTTACCTAATGTCTCAATTTAAACTGGTTATAACCTCAAAAATATCAACTGTAAACTACTACTTCTGTGCCTATCTATGAGCTCTTCCACCATTAGGAATGCTTAATTGCTTGAAGTATCATTTTTCCATCTATTTTACACAGCAGGGTGTTTTTCTTTTAAGTTAACCACCTCATCATTTTGTGAAGTTGCCTGAATAACATAGGTATTCCCAGGCATAGATCTTTATTTTGAGAGGCAGTTTATTTTTAAGAAAATTTACTTTTATGAGCAATTTTAGGTTTACAACAAAATGGAGTGGAAAGTACAGAGGTTTCCCATAAGTGCATGTTCCCACACATGTTCAATCTCCTTCACTATCAACTTCCCAGAACAAGTGGTACATTTGTTACAATTAAGAACCTACATCAAGATACCATTACCAGCTGAAGCCCATAGTTCACATTACAATTCAGTTAGACATTCTACGGGTATTGGCAAATGTATAATGACATGTATTCACCATTATAATACTATTATATAATAGTTTCACTGCCCTAAACATCCTCTGTGCTCTGTTCTTCTCTTCTTCCCCACTAACCCCTAGCAACCACTGATCTTGTTATGGTCTCCATAATGCTGCCTTTTACAGAATGCTGTACGAACCTTTTTCATATTGGCTTCTTTCACTTAGTAATATGCATTTGCGATTCCTCCATGTCTTTTCATGACTTGATAGCTTATTTCTTTTTAGTGCTGAATAATATTCCATTTTCTGGACGAACCACAGTTTATACACGCAATTACTGAGGACATCTTGGTTGTTTATAAGTTTTGGCAATTATGAATAAAGCTGATATAAACATCCACATGCAAGTTTTTGTTGGGCATAAATTTTCAGTTCACCGGAGTAAATACCAAGGAGTGTGAATATAAGATTGTATGGTAAATGTATGTTCAATTTTACAAAAACCTGATAAACTTTCTTCCAAGGTAGCTGTACCATTTTGTATTCACACCAGCAATGAATTAGATTTCCTATTGCTTCACATCTTCACCAGCATTTAATAGTGTCAGTGTTTTGGATTTTGGCCATTCTAATAGGTGTGTAGTGGTATCTTGTTGTTTTAATTTGCAATTCCCTAATGACAAATGACGTTGAATATCTTTTCATATGCTTACTTGCTATCTTTATGTATTCTTTGGTGAGGTTTCTGTTCAGCCCTTTGCCCATTTTTTTTTAATTGGGTTGTTTATTTTCTTTTAAATTGAGTTGTTTTAGTTCTTTTTATATTTTGTATAGTAGTCTTTTATCAGGTATGTCTTTTGAAAGTACTTCCTCCTCATCTGTTACTTGTCTTCTCTTGACGTTATCTTCCATAGAGCAGACATTTTTAATTTTCATGAAGTCCAGTTTATCAGTTATTTCCTTCATGGATAATGCCTTTCGTGTTGTTTCTAAAAAGTCATAGCCATACCCAAGGTCACTAGATTTACTCTATCTTACCTTCTAGGAGTTTCATAGCTTTATGTATTACATTTAGGTCTCTGATAATTCTTAGTTAATTTTTGAAAGAAATAAAGTCTGTGTCTGGATTAATTTTTTTGTATATGATGTATAGTTCTTCCAGCCATTTTTGAAGAGATTTATCTCTGTTCAGTTTATTTCCTTTGTTCCTTTGTTAAGGATTAATTGGCTATATTTATGTGAGCCTATATTTGCGTTTCTATTGTGTTTCATTGATATATTTGTCTATTCTATTACCAATATGACAGTGTCTTGATTACTGTAATAATAAGATTTTCACTAGGATTACATTGACTCTATAGAGTTGAGAAGAACTGACATTTTGTAAAGAACTGACATTTTTACAGTACTGAGTCTTCCTAAATGTGAACATAGAATATCTTCCCATTCATTTAGTTATTTTTGATATCTTTTATCAGAGCTCTATAGTTGTAGTTCTTGTATGTATTTTGTTATATTTATAGCTAATTATTTCATTTTGGGTAGGGATTATGTAAATGGTATTGTATTGTTAATTTCAAATTTCACTTGTTAATTGCTAGTCTGTAGTAAAATGATTGACTTTTATTTATTAACATTGTATCCTATAACCTTGCTATAACTGTTTATTAGTTCCAGGATCTTTTTTTTCTTTAATAAATTCTTTTGGGTAATCTACATAGATGGTAATGTCATCTACAAGGACATTTTTATTTCTTCCATTCCAAACTGTACTTTTATTTCCTTTTCTTGTCTTATTGCATCATCTAAAACTTCTAGTATGATGATGAAAACCAACAGTGAGAAGGGACATCCTTGCTCTGTTCCTAATCTTAGTGGGAATACTTCAAGTCTCTCAGCATTAAGTATGATGCTAGTTGTAGGTTTTTTGTAGATATTCCTCATCTATAATTTTGTAAATATTTTGTAGAAATTTTATATTCCTAGTTTGGTGAGGGTTTGTTTTTTATCATCACTGAATATTGGGTTTTGTCAAATGCTTTTTCTTCATCTTTTGTTATGATCGTGTGACATTTTTGAACGTTGAGCCATCCTTGCATACCTTGGATGAATTCCATTTTATCATGGTGTATAATTCTTTTTATACATTTTGGGTTCAATTTTCCAATATTCTGTTGAACATTTTTGCATCTGTGTTCATGAGTGATATTGGCCAGTAATTTTCTTTTCTTGTAATGTCTTTGTCTAGTTTTGGTGTTAAGGTAATGTTGGCCTCATAGAATGAGTTAGGAAGTATCTTCTCAGCTTATATATTCTAGAAAAGATTGTAAAGAAGTAGTATAATTTCTTCCATTAATGTTTGGTAGAATAGATATACACCTATTCAGATTGTCTATTTTTTCTTGAGTAAGTTTTGGCAGATTGTGAATTTAAGAGATTGGCCCATTTGACCTAGTTTATCAAATTTGGGGACATAGTGTTGTTCATTATATTCCTTTTACAACTGGGCATTTATGTGATTCCATTTTTTCTCCTTTCTTAGCATATTAGCACTTAAAAAAAATTTTTTTCTTAGTGGGTGCCCTAAAGTTTGTAACATACATCTATGAAATCCAAATCCACTTTCCAATAACACTTTATCACTTCATGAGTAGCATGAGTACCTTATAACAGTATATTTTAAGTTCCTCCTTCCATTTCCTTGTATCATTCATTGCTTTCATTTGTTTCACTTATATATAAGCTTAGATAAGGATCTCGCAATGTATATATTTTTGCTATTATTATTTTAAGCAACCTGCAACTTTTTAGATCAATTAAAAATAAGAAAAATAGAAGTTTTATTTTACTTTCACTTATTTATTCTCCAATGCTTTTCTTTTTATGTAGATTCAAGTTTCTAAACTATATAATTTTCCTTCTCTCTGAAGAACTTTTAACATTTCTTGCAAGGTAGGTCTGCCAGCAACAAATTCTCTATATTTTTGTTTGTCTGATAAAGTTTTTATTTCCCCTTCACTTTTGAGGGATAATTTTGCAGAGTATAGATTCTAGATTGGTGTATTTACCCCTCTCAAAAACATTAAGTACTTAATGTTATTCTCTTCATACTTGTATAGTTTTGTGGAGAAGTTGGATGTAATTCTTTTGCTCCTCTATAGGTAAACTGTCTTTTTTTCTCCCCGCTAGAATCTTTCAAGATTTTTTTCTTAATTTTCTGAAGTTTGGACATGATGTGTTATATGTAGTTTATTGGTCATTTATTCTGCTGGTGTTCTCTGAGTTTCTTTGGTCTGTGGTTTGCTGTCTGACATTAACTTGGGGAAATTCTCAGTGGTTGCTTTTCGTATTGCCACTGGTCTCTTTTCTCTTTCTTCTTCTTTTTCTTATTCCCATTGTATATATGTTATAACTATTGTAATTGTCCTACAGTTATGGGATATTCTGTTATTTTTTTTCACAGTCTGTTTACTCTTTGCTTTTCATTTTGGTAAATTTCTATTACCACAGCCTCAAGTTCAGAAATTCTTTCCTCAGTCATTTACAGTCTGCTAATGAACCCATCAATGTCATTCTTCACTTATGTTAGTGTTTTTTATTTCTAACATTTTCTTTTTAATATTTCTTAGAATTTCCATCTTTCTATTTACATTATCAATTTTTACATGTTGTCTGTTTCCATTAAAAATATTTGCATATTAATAATAATTTTAAAAAATTCTTGCTCTAATAATTCTAACATTCCTGCCATGTCTGACTGGTTCTGGTGCTTGTTCAGTCTCTTCAAACTATGATTTTTGCCTATTAATATGCTTTGTAATTTTTTTGTTGAAAGGCAGACAAGAAGTATTGATAAAAAGAATTGTGGTAAATAGATCTTTAGTAATATAATGTTAAAGTGTCTAAGAGGGGAAGTGTTCTATAATCCTGTGATTAAGACTCAGTAGAGTTGGATTATGACTTCACCAGTGCTTCTGAGTTCTCCCACCCCTTCTGTGAGACAGGCTGGATGGAGGAGGCTTTTTTTTTTTTTTTAATTTCCCTTCCCTCCCATGGGAGCCTGAGAAGGCTGAAGTTTGGTATTTCTCTTCCTCCACGTGAAATTGGATATTTTTCTTCCTACAGATAGGTTAGGCTCTAATAAATCCAAATCCCTGCCAGGTTAAGGTCTGGTGATAGTTTCTCCTGAGGCCAGTCACCCCTTGTTGTAAAGTTCAGAATATTCTAGCTATTTCAAAACGGTTCCTCTCATTATCCCTTGACAGAAGCACAAGGGGGGTTTTCTCCTATATTTACTATGGAAACCTGATAGAGATCCTATAGTAAAACGCAAAAAAGTATGGGACACTCCCTGTGACTGGGTGCCTCCTGAGTTTTTCAGTCTGGATGCCTCTTAGACTTGTCTACATTGAGCCTTCCAACAATTTGTTAATTACAGTTCAGATCTTCTTACCCTGCCACTAGTTCCCGTGGTGGTTTCTGATTGTGGGTTTTTGCTCTGGTAAGTTGTATCTAGCTGTCTGTCTCTCTAATTTTTGAGGACAGTGCTTTGCCCTTTGATCTCACTTCTCTTAGACATGTTTAAGAAAAGTTGTGATTTTTAAGTTTGTTCATCTTTTTACTTGTTAGAACAGAGTGGTTATTTTTAAGCAATTTACATGCCATACAGGAAACTGGAAATTCCAAGTCTTTAATTTTCATTGATTCTATCAATTGTTTGAGTCCCTACCTCTATGTGTGTTCTTAAAATGATAGCAATGTTTTAAGTATTTTATTTTCAGAATTTCAAGACTTCGCAGCTATCAAAAGAATTTTAATCATAGGTCAATGAAAAATAATCACAACAAATAAAGATAAATAAATAGAAGAGTTTAACCATCCTTTTCTTGGGGTTGCACTACTGTCCAGTGAGCGTTTAGTGAGTACAGTACTGCTAACACCTGAACAACACACGTGCATCAACTAGAGCTCTACTTTGGTACAATAAATAAATAAATAAATAAATAAATAAATAAATAAAATAAAAGAGTTTAGATGACAATAATCTTGGTGCTCCCTATTCGAGTCATGTAGATAGTTTCCTTTAGAAGAATGTGGAGAACCATGACATTAAGATATATCTGCAGATAGGATGTAAGTTATTTGAGAGTAGAGACTTAAATATGTAACAGGCATTCTATAAATACTTGTGACTGACCACCTGATTGACTGATAAAATCGGTGCTGAATGACGATCTGGAGATATTTGATCAGTAGTACATACATGATGATTTATATAAATTCTGATAATTAAAATGTGTTAGAAGAAATAAAGCTCTAAATAGCTATTGGTATTAGGTGTATTCTTGCTCTTAGAAAATACAAATTTTTCCTTTTACTTTTTGGAACATTTAAAACTATATAGGTCCTTCAGTTCTTAAACTAGTCTGAGGCAACTTTGTGAACCTCAGCAAACTCACTTGGGACCTCTGAGATATTTTAAATATTTAAGGGAAAGACAGCAATATCTGCATAAACTGCTACTATTAAGTGGTTTGGGCCTACCTACTTAAGAACTGAAACCATTATAAATTTCTTGCCCAGGGGCACAATGAACATATTACTGAAATACTGAGGTCACCATGAACTGAGAAAGCCTGGAGACCTCTAATATAACCTGTCATCAAAATATGAGTATATGACATAGAAGTGAGGCAAGTCGAGACTGAAATTTGCTCATCATCATTAAAGCATTTTATTGCTATGAAAATAAATGTATGATACTAACTTTAGTAGAATAAAAATGGATCATTTAGGGGTATAAGTGGTCATTTCTAACATGTTTATTTCTAGAGTTCTAATTTACAACTCTTTAGAATTCATAGTATGTTGGTCAATAGGGAGAATATTAACAAGGATGATCATGCTCCCACCCCCCATATAAACCTGTTTATATTATTATATAGCCAATGCCAGTACAATACTGGATTATACTTAGCCATTTTCTTGCCAAATATTTCTACTACTCTGTAGGTGAGGCACTGAATGAAATATCAAACTGTGTGATAGATTGTATAAACTATGTCTATAGATATCAACATAAATATATACACATGTCATGCTCCAAGGGAATTTGTACTTGAAGGCAAACACCAGCCACACATGAGACTTGATAATCACAAAATATGTATAAGGATCATAAGTTAATGCTTAAATATTTTTTTCTTAATTAAAAATTTTTTATTACAAATACCTTGATTCTGGTTTTAACCTAGAATTCTTCTATTACCTTTGCCTTGACGTGAATCCATTCACTTTTTGACATAAGAGTACATGACAGTCATTAAATGATTTCATTGGACTGCTCTTATCTTTTAATTCCAAATAATTCAGTTATGAGAGACTATGCTTCAGAGCACAGTGGTGGCTAAGAACCTGGGGTTTGATATCAAATAGATCTGGGTTCAAAGTCCAGCTCTATGATGTGTCATTGGACAATATATTTAATATTTCTGTGCCTAGGTATTCTCATCTGTAAAATGTGAATGACGAGGGTTCTAATATCATAGATATGATTGTAGCAATCGAATGGTATAAAATAAATATATGCACAATACCTAAGGTTTTTATGGTTAATGCGTCATCCTTTTTTTCCAGCCAATGAGAAAATAAACCATAATGCTCATTATGCATATATTTATTTTTGAAATATATTTATTGGCAGAGAGTTCAGTTGCTTTCACTGAAAGAGTTCATATTTTCAGAATGTCTGCTAGGCAAAAGCAGTGTTTTGGCCATAACTCAACTGCCATTAATACTGAGGTTGGACAATTCTGTTCTTGTCAGTTGCTGGCTACTCAATGGAATTTACAGTGAACGCAGATACATTAACAGGCACAATTTATTAGACCCCATTTTTTAGAGTTAAAACATTTTCACTCTGTTTTATGTATAAAGATTGATGAAACATTGCTCGGTACTTCCTGAATGGATTTGGGACACTCAAGAAATGGTAAGGATGGCCACAGAGATCATTGATTATCACACCCCCAGAAATGACAAATGGTAATAAAAGTGAAAGAAAAGAATAAAAATATTAATGTCTCAAAAGGATCATCCAGTCACTTTTCTAGAGGCAGGTAACTTTTTGCACACTTCCTATTGGTGAAGCAAATAAAAACTGAATTCTTGTGTTAAATATGTTTACTTTTGCACCAAAAACAGTCATACAGAAAGTGTGTTTCAATTAAAAGGAACCCTGGAGCAAAAATGTGTTACAGTCATGGGTAGAAGCAGAGTCTATCATTATCTCGTAGGTACAGCAGTCAAGATAATGAACAGCTAAGAAGACTGGACAATGGAAGGTGAAGTATGACTTGTCATGAAACTGTCAATAGAATCTGAGCTCACTTTCTATTAGTAGGTGCCATGAAATTGCAGGGATGTGCTGAGCAGCTGGAGAAAAAACTCAAATAAAAGTGGCCTGATAGTATTTAGCAATTTTAAGCCTGATTTAAAATTTTGCCATTGTTACCAAATGCCTTAAAACAGTTATTTCAATTGATTTATTATTTTTATTCAATGAGTTGATGGTCTGGGTTTATCCTCTGTTGCCTTAATCTTGAAACAATCCTCAAGTACTTTTCCTTTGAGGGGATTTTTGTTGCTGTTGCTCTTTAGTATGGAGTGTAAGAATTGAATAAGCTTGAGAATCTGTGCCTGCTAGGGGCCACCAGGATATTTTAAAGTTACAGTGAGAGATAGGCTGAAGATGTCTTGGGTTTGCATGAAAATGGACTGCTACTGAAATGAATACAAGGGTAAGCATCCCCAGTGGGTAAAAGCTGGATAGCAGGCAGGCAGAAAGAATCATAAAAAAGAATCAGGTTGAATTTCAAATGGAAAAGTCAGTAATACTATAAGTCCAAGAAGATACACTGAAAAAAATTCATGTCTGATGATAGAGGGGATCAGGGAATTATAACTATTTTTGGTTCATTTATTCAACATGTAGTGGATACCCACTTCATGCCAGGTGTTGTTCTAGGCCCTAGTGAGAGATGAATGACAGTCAGGGTCTCTGCTCTGATGTGGGGACACAGATGACATAAATAAACAAATGAACACAATAACTTCACATAGCAATAAGTGAGATGAAGAAAACAAAGTATTGCGGGATAGTGACTGGGGGTCCAGGGCAGCTGCTCAGTGATATACTCTCTGAAAAGAAGTATTTTCAATGCAGAGGGAGAGGAACTTAGAAAAAGGGAGAAGATCTAAATGTATCTGAGTATAAATAGAGGAAGGATGTAGAAAGAAGGTACAATCTTTCCAGTTTCTTCCTTAACGCACTTAAATTCAACCTTCTTCCCCTAAACAAGCCAGGTCCCCTCCCAGGCATAGATGTTAAGATCTTTTGTGGTAAGTCTAATGTTTTCCTCCTCCCCATTATCTTCTAGAAATGTCCAATTGGTGGACAAATGGCACACTGCAAATTTCTGGAAAGTATCTCAGGGCCTTCTCACTCCCTTTAGTTCTTTTTTTTTTAAATATGTCTTTTATTTTTTATTAAGGTATTATGTGGTTACTACATTCACCCATATTATCGTCACCCCTTCAGTTCTTGAAGAAAAATCTCTCTGCCTTCACAATATTAGACAGCCTTATGTCTCTTCTTAAAGCCATGTGTTGACTCTCCAGAGCTAAAGCCTTGTGTCTTAAGGAGCCTATGTATATCAAGCACCCAGTGCCAGGCACAGGGTAGACATACTGTAAATATTTTCTGTGTAAAAGAAAGAATGGGAAGGAAAGTCTCAAGAAGTCAAGCTGTTAAGTCATGTTCTCATGAATAGTTCCTGAATATATTTCCAGGAATTGCCAAGCTCAAGGTTTAGGATGAGTTTCAAAAGAACTAATAAGGATGTTTTAAAATTCCTGCATCTCACCCTTGGAGACTTGTATTCAGTGGATTTAGAGTGAAACCTGTGCATCCAATTTGTTCTCTAATGAAATCATATCAGCAAGCAGTTTTATGAGTGCTTTTAGACTAGAGAGGGGGGCAGGAAAAAACTAAGATTTCCTCTTTCTATGGTTTCCTTGACTTTGGTTGGTTGGTTGTTAATGCTCCCTTTTAGTAACTAGTGTATTTGAATTGGAGTTAACAATCAAGATTATTCTTCTTGTATTTAAGAATATAGCAGGTAAAGATAAATTATATTGTTTAAAATAAAAATTCAGAAGCCAAGTGGGGTAAGTGGGATAAAATACGTTCAAAATCTGCCCGTCTGTATAAGCTCCCAACTTTACAGTCAAATCAGTTCTCTTAATAGCCAGAAAGTTAGAAAGTTAGACAAATCGAAGCAGATTTAATATTTTATATATATATATATGTATATGTATATATTACACACACACACACACACACACACACATACATATATGTTTATGTGTCTCCACATACTGAAAGCTTTGGATAGTTAGGATTTTAGATTAGAATTCAACTTTTTCCCCCTATTAAATACCAGCCGGGCAACTTGCATTAATGACTGTGGATACGCGTGAATGCAAACGGGGGACATCTGGCAATATCAGGAGATGGAACACTGGGAGTCTGTGTGATGACGCTCACCTGTTTGTCACCCAGCAGGTGTAATGGATGGCAGGCAGGTGGGCTCTTTGCCCAAGTTAATGTACAGATCTAATATATGGAAGGGAAATGTTTCCTTTGCAATTATAAATGATCACAGCTCAAGAAAGGTGTATTGATGGGAAGGGGGCAGGTGGAGTGGATATTTTTCACTGCACCAATTTCTTTAGTAAAATCGCCACTTTTGAGCCTACTAGCATTTCCCTTGTCCCGTTTCAACAAACTTCCACAGCCCAATTTGTTATTCAAAAATTTATGGAAAATGTATGTTAAAGTGAAAAGGGTACATTGTGCAGAAAAGGGAAGCAGCTTGTAAGCATATCATTATGCGTGAGCCATGGGGCCCGCAGATGGCACTTCTACTCAGAAACGAGAGTGGTGCCAAAAGCCGAACTCTAAATACATTTAAATCACATCTCTTTACTTAAAAATGGAGTATTTTGGAAGGAAAAGCAGATGATATTTAAGTACACAAGTGGTATTCTTTTGTTCCTCATATAATAGAGCCCTTTACAAAAGTCCTTGCCTTCTAAGTGTGCAGTAAGCCTTTGATTCCCCAAATTCCCCAGAGGATTTAGTCACAGTGCATGGCTCAGTTCTTAATAGGATTAACCATTGAGGTAGTACCTTGCTAGAAGAACAACTCTTCAAGTATCCTTTCAGTTACTGAAAATTAAAGGATTTGTTTTGATTGCTATGTTCAATGCTAACAGCAAACCTTTGTTTTGCACGTTAGAAATAGTAACAAAAAATTATCATGACATACGGGCTTCTTATTTTAATTGAAAATAAATTTAGTTCTTAGGCTGTGCCAATCTTTAATGAATTAGGGGGAGGGTAACAAATGGGATGAAGGCATTTGCTTGCTACTTAATATAATGATTTTCTTGAAATGCATTTTTTTAGTATAGTAATCATGATGATTTCTTATTTCAAGTATGGCTATATTTACGCTTACAGGCTAAATTATATTTTAAAGGGCACAGTTCATGTTGGTGTGACTAACATGGTAAAATAACCAGTTTGTTTTGATATCTTCTTTTGCAAGACTGACATTATTTCTACTAGCACCTTATACAGTAAGTATTTTAGTTCTGAAATTGTGAATGTGTGTCCTTAATTTTTATTGATGCCATTAGATCTGGCAGCAATATGATGAAAATAGGCATTATTTTTATTCTAAAATTTAGAGCATAACCTTTTATGTTAATATTCTAACAGCTTAATCTGTTTAATGGTTGTACTTTTTGAAAATCCAAAATTATATCTATATGACATTTGGTATTTGGGATCTTTAATTTTCAAAATATGGCAAGCACATGCTATTTCCACATTTCTCTACCTCCTTCGCTCTCTTATTCTGAAATACTCAACACAGAGTAATTCCCTTCTAACTCTAATGGACTGTAGTGAGTTGGTGTGTATGTGAGTAGGAGGGAGGAAGTTTGTGTGTGTGTGTGTGTGCGCACACGCATGCACCATACCCATGTGTGAGTAGTGTGAGTGAAAGGGAGAAATATGAATTGTTTTTTTTAAAGAAATACAGTCTCATTAGTTCTAGCCAACTTCAGATAAAACATAATGATGGCTAATAATGTGATGATAAATAGAAGTCCACTGGCTGTCATTCTTAATGCAAAGAAAGGAATTAATTATGACTTTTAGTGAATTGATCATTTCAAACTGAGCCCTGATAAAGCAAATGTAAGGTGTTGCAGAAGCTTTTGTGCATAGACTGGATAATTGATTTTGCTGCTTATGTAAAATTCCTTCTCTATCTTTTCTGTGAAAATGTATCCCAGACCAGCACTGGCCAGTGTTGGTGTATTTGGAAACCAAATTCTTATGAACTGAATGCCCTAAGCTGTTTTCTTTGGCTTCTTTTGCAGTTTAAGTTTCTTTGGCTTCTTTATGGACTTGCTTTTGATAGGATCCTGTGGCTGACTGTTGATAGAAGTTTTAGGTGGTTGGCTTACTTGATCACTTCCTCGCTTGAATAACCCTCAGTAGGTGATGAGAATGCAGGGCCATGAGGGAGCAGAAAGGTGCAGCTGTCTCTATGTTAGGGAGTGACTGTAATGAACTAAGTAGCCCTCTGAGGGTATTGTGGGTGATAGTTGAGGCGATCACATTAACAATTAACTAGTTTGCTCATGGACAGCGGTCACATAGGATAATTACTATCACAAACCCTGCTGAGTAGGCTGGGGCATCAGTTAAGGAGAGATGGCTACCATGCACAAAGGTCAAACTCTTTCTATGGTTTCAAGACCTTATTCCGTGAGTTAGCTCTCCATCTATCCATAGCGAAGAAGAGATGATTGTAATTTTACACATCTCTTTCATATGTTTCAATGCAAACTCAATACCCAAGAATGTTTCAGTGGAAATCAAATCACAAACATTCTTTTGGCAAGTTTTTAATTTTTCTTAATGATTTCAAAATTTTTCAAAAAGTCTCATGTACATCCCTCAAAGTAAAGGAAATAGCAAGAGACTCAGAGTTTCTGGGAGACTTACAGGTTTCTGCTTATATCAGTTTGTCTCAAAATGGTATAATGTGTTCTAAAGCTATTCAGCAAATAAAAATAGTCCTTATATGACCCAGTATTCTTTTTATTAAATTGTACTCTAGACCTCCATATGAGTACTATTTTGTATACTTTAGTAAATGCAAATGGACCTCAACTACCTCTGAATTAATTACAATTAGTGACTGATTTAATATTTTCTTTTGCATTCCTTTTTATATGAAACCCACTGAAACAAACATTATTCTAGGCTGTGGTACACAATTACTAGTTCAAGTTGAAGTGATTCTGTATAAAATTGGCCTCATATTTATTAATTCAGAAAAATGAGCCCAGAAAGAGTGCATATTTTATAAAACTCCAGCAATTTCTGTATCAGATAACCCTTAAGCAAAATAAGATTTGACCCTTTCAAAATTGCTTAATGAATTAGTATTACACAAAGTAGTATCGTTTTAAACTTCTGTAGAATTTTCTTTCTCCTTTTATTGAAACCTTTGAGTGTAAGCTTTGGATCACAGATCCTACATTTCAATGTTGAAAATATGATTGTGTTGTGATTGGTTTAGTGCATCTTTATGATAGAAACCATTTATTCTGAGCAAAATTACTCCATAGTTTGACAGATTATTGTGAAAATCTCTATGTGAGCGAGAAGATGATTTAAATTCATTGAAATATTATCCTAAAGAGTAAAAATACAGAGATTCCATATAGGGAGAAAAGGAGACTTCTTCTTTGGCTTGAATTGGTTTTGTAGGGAGTAAAACATGTTATAAAATGGAGATACACTATTTTAAATTTATTCTAAACATACCTTTTTGTTACTATTTGACTTCTCAGAATTTCTTTGTGATGTTAGTCAGAGCCACCAAAAATTATGCTCTGCTAATTAATCTTTAGCATATATTTGAGCATTCTGTAATCTATTTGCCACAACTAAAATGGGTGTTCACTTCCTTCGGGAGGCTTCAGGGGCCTCAGGAGGTTTCAAAATGCTTTCTTCCTGACTCTATCCTAAGATCCAACTTAGCTACCTTGGGGATGTCAATGAATTGCAAATAGCATTTGTGATGGGGCCACTCTCTTGCTCCACTGTGCAAATTTGCCATTAAAAGCAAATAAGAAACAAGCTCCTCCTTCCTCCTCTGAAGCCTGAGGAGCATAGCCCCAGCCTCAGCTGTAGGTCCCACACAGCAGATTGGCCTGAGGCTCCCCTTATGATAGAGGAAGCGAGATGCGTTAGATCAACCATAATTTTATTAAATTTCTTTACATAAAAAAGTGTTATATTTTAGGTTATTCGTATGTATTAGCTTTGCTGTTACATGACTTTTGATGTGTCTGTCTGATGCATATTACCAGAAGCAATATTTCTGGAGCTGGCTTGCAACATATACTTGAACGCATCTTCCTCAGCATTGGTCACAAGTTCTTTATGGTCTCAGTGCCCAACCCCAAGCATGCAGACATGAATACAAAGATTTGTTTTCCTCGTTAGCCACTATTACCATCTATTGAAGGGCTGTCTGAATTAATATAATGTCGTCTACATGTGCTATTCTAAATGTTCTAGTAGGCACATTAAAAGCAGTAAAAAGAAGTTGGTGAAATTAATTTTGTTAATATATTTTATTTATGCCATGTACCAATTATTATCATTTCAGTGTGTAACCAATATAAAAATATTCTTGAGATAGTTTATCTTTTTTAAATTAAATTTATGAAATCACATGTGTTTTTTTATTTACAGCACGTCAAAGCCATGTTTTGAGGGCTCTATAGCCAATAGCCATATACTGGTGGCTACTCTATTGAACTGCTTAACCTAGAGCATGAAGTAGTGTCTTGATACATGATCATATATTTGTCCAATAAATGAGTGAGTGATACTAGTTGACTGGTGTTAGTATATCTGAACCAATTAATAATTTTCTGTGTTAACACTGATTTTATTGCAGATCCAAATGCCTTTATCAAATTTCCTTATTAAGTAATAGAGACATCCTTTATTTAAACTTATAATATTCCTTTTTTGGAGAAGGCTGAAGTTTACAAACAGTTATATGATTAGTAGAATGCAAAGTGGGTTGAGTACTGTGAAACTCATTCATCTGAACTTGTCATTTCATTTTCTGCTGTGTGGAATGAAACTAATATTCTCATATTTTTATGTCTTTGAAATTTTTATTTTTATTCATTAGAAGGAAGTCAGTTAATTTGCATTTACTAATCTCCCATTCCTCGCATTGTAATATCATTCTCTTTATATCTAAAGGGAAAATTGTTAATATTTCTTTTAAGCCTATAAACTTAATTTCCATTAAGGGAACTGGTAGCTTGAATTACGATAACAACATCTTGCAAGTTTTATTCCTATTGTCTGGCTTTTTATAGGTTTGTCTATATAACTGCATTTTCTGGCACTTCATATTGTGTAAAATGTGTAGTCTGGTATTTGCTTAATTTTTCTGATTAAATGTTTAATGGTAGAAAAGTCCATCTAAAAGATACAAATTGAGGCATCCCTAAATTTTTCCCCAGATGTCAATAAAACTTTGTTAGTTTAAATTGCTCATTTTATAATACTTTTTAATATGATATTTAAGTTTCTCAAATTTTCTATAAACATTAAAATGAAAAGTTAAAATAATCTGAATCAAAAGTGGACCAGGTTAACTGCCGTCAATCCTCTAGAAAGTGCATTTCTATTATAGAAAAGGGTTTGGAATAAAAAACAGACTGAAGTCATTGTCCTATTTTTGAACAATTTTGTCTATTCCAGGTGAGTTTGTTTATAGACAGATGTCTAGAAGGATGCTCACCAAAATATAAGCAGCAGTTGTTGCTGCTGATGTGGTTTTGAATGACTTCTACTTTTTTCATTTTTTAGTTAACTGCACCATTTGTTTTTCTTTTTACAATGATATATAAAGGAATATTTCATATAAATTTTAAAATATAGATCTCATTGTAGTTATATGAAATTCCATGTGTAAAATCTAATAGAATTGTGTGTTTCAGAAAAAAAAATTGAATATTTGGGTTTGTTTAACTTTATTATAATTTAATAAGGTATTTAATTTCAATCAATATATATTTTATTTGGTATATCTTAATGTAGACAAAACTTAATATAATAACATTTGGCAAATGTGTTGCCTTAAAGGATGGATCATTTGTTACTGAATGTTTAATGAGTGGAATACACTGATCAAAAAATCATTTCCATTTATACATTTCACAAATATTCATAATGCCTATAGTAAATTTAATAAATTTTTCAAGTATGGGATGAGTTTGATACTCCAGATTAGTGCATTTTTATGTAATTCTGTTTCACCAGTAAAAAATAATAGCTAACATTTACTATGTACCAGTCATTAAGTGAACTATCTATGCAATCTTTACACAATCCTGTGAGTTAGATATTGTTGTTATTATCCCTATTTTACTCAAGAAGATTATAAGGAACATAGAAGATTAAAACCCATCTTGGTCATATGGCTATTAAGTGTTTCTGTCACATGTTAAATCCAAGAAGTTTAACTGTGGAGCCTAGCAATTTTATCATCACACTGTATCGAATGTGTTATGAACACTGGCCATACCTGTTTTAATTTTCTATGCTAGCAACAGGCTCTTCAACTTATAATTCACATGATATAAAATAACAAACAAGTAACATATCCACCCCTTGCCTAAAATTTACAGCTGTCTTATTATAGTCTTACGATGATAGAGAATTCCTAGCTAATCTTTGAAGTACATGTAGCTGAGGCAAATATCTGACTTACGTGCAAGCTCATCTGCGTGTCCAAAATGAAGGTCAGTGACTTGCACACGTTGACACAGTTAGTCAGTGGGAAGGTATGCAGGTTTACTGTTCTTTGACTGTGGAGGCTTATTTTTATGATTTTGTGCTATTCCTAATTATAAGATTAATGTTTAGATTCAACTCATTAGTAAAACTTGAAAATGATCTGACAATTTTATTTATTAATAAAATTGTTAAAATTAAATTGTTCAATTAAATTTATTAAATTAAAAACTGTTAAAGTTGTTACAAATTTATTAATAAAATTGTTAAACTGTGGCTCTTAATACCATTAAAAACTAATATTCAAGAGAGATTAAAAGATCAGGACTGCATAAGTGAGTAAACAGACTTGATTATAAGGACACCTAATTATTATAAGGTAGAGTATAATTAAGTGCTAAAGTTTCACTCTATAAGGACAATAAAAGCTACTGAGTTTCTAAGGAATAAATCAAAGAACCATATTGCTTTGCTGGGCTCTGATTGCTAAGTTGAAAACTCAAAAAAAAGTAAGACAAAATGAAAGGAAAGCAAGTTTACACAAGGTTTTATAATTCTGTCTAGTGTTGTCATTTTGTCTTCTAAAGGCACATCATCTTGATTAGATAGTTCTATATCTATCATTCTCTTATAATCAGATTATGAAAGTCCCACGGTAAGCAAGATTGTGGAGCAAGGAAAGCAGAAATTATGATTAAGATTTGTTGTTTGCCTACTGTACCAGAAAACTTTTCCTTATTACTCAGTTTTGTGTGGTAGGTGCTTTGCCCCAGCTCCCATATTACAGCTAAGAAGACTGAGGCTCAGAGGTTCTGAGGATCCTTGTATGAGGGTGTACTTATTAATGACAGAGACACAGTTCAAACTCAGGTCTGATGTTGTATAAATCCCATACTCTCTACTGCACTGTGAGAAGCCCTCTGACTGTCAGAAAGATCAGAATGCTATCACCCAATATTTATTCAACATTACCAGTAATCTTCGCAGAGGGCAGAAAGGTTTTTTCAGAATGGTCGGGGGCAATAGGGTCATCAGTCTGAAAATACAGCTTGCCCTTGTGAGGAGGGTGACTAGGAGAGTGCTGTCCAGCTGTGGCCGTGTATGGGAACTGGAGATGGGCTCAGTTGGACGGGCATCTCTCCAGCTCATCAGAGGACCATACACCCTGCCTGGGAAATGCTGATTGAGGAGGTTATCTTTTTTACACATGCAGGTATACGTTCAGTGTCTAAGATGAGAAGGACTTGAGCAAACTGGGAAATTAGTCCTGTTTGTTTTCAGTTATTGTCACTCCTTTGTCAACTTTCTTTTTGCACTAACACCAATCCCTTTGTGAAACTAAGAGATCACCTTCTGCCATCTTCACTGCTGCTATTCTACTCGTCAGGGGAGAGGGGAAGCTGATGAATAGCAAATGTCCTAGTGTGGATTCATGTAATTATGTAGACTTTTTTGGGGAAGGGCAGGAATATTTGCATTTTTCAAGAGTTTATCATTAGGAGATGAGCCAAAAATCTCTGCTGACAACATTCCAGACATGTGGTATTGGAGTGGTGGTGGCAACACTGACAGTTGACATGTATGAAAGGGATACCATGTACCAGCCACTGTACTAAGTGATTGTGACGGATTTTTATGTTTAATCTTCACAACATTTCTATGACATTGGTACTATTATATCCCCATTTTTACATGATAAAAGCTTAGATTATTTGCCCAAAGCAAGTTGCATTAGTCAGGTCCTTTCCTTATATACACTATACTCCCATATCCTTTTGACCACGGTACTGATTAGCAAGGACTGGAATTTAAAAGTTGGTAAAATTATGCTCAAATTATATGGTAAGCAAACTGTGAATTTAAAGATGAAAAAAATCGTTCATAAATGTGAAGAGCAAACAAAATCTGTATATTGCTAGAAAGATGCCTTTAAACTATTTTTCCATTCTAATACTGTATGTTTCAGTAGTTATATTGTAAATAGCGTCACATTTGAAAGACAACAAATGGGTACGCTATCATGGTGATTTTGTATCTTAGTGATAATGGTGTGCCACAGCCAAAATACTGAACAGATTAGTACGTTTTATACCGTATTTTACATTCCTTTGTTGAAAGATACTCTAAAGGGTAAGATGTGCAATTTAGCCTACTTAGCTCCTACTTCCAACTTTCCTACACGTTGAAGATAGATGGTATTTATTTGCATTTTTATTCTTTTTTTGTTTTATGTGCTCATTTGCATCTTATCTGTTCTCCTTTTTTTCAACAGTTACATCCAGCTTTTTATTGCCTAAGAAGTCTGGGGCTTGCTTCGTCACTTGGCTTTGCTGTGGAGCACTCCTGTAAAGCTAGCTGAATTGCACATCAAAGATCCACCCTTTTGGTGAGTGGAGTCCTAGCTACAATTTTGTGTTTTACTGCACCTCATGTTGTGTTTGCATTGTTGACCAAAGTGCTTTCATACAGAGCACAAAATAGGGCTTTTCCAGCTCTGTGTCAGAAAGCTGGCTTTTTTCCCCTCCTTTTTTCCTTACGGACAAAAGTTATTTGTACTGTCATTTTCTTTCTCTGAAATCTGCTATTGTCTCTCACCATCCCAGCCCAACTGAATGAGTTCCCAGTTCTTCAGCCAAGCATCTGCTTCTTCTCTACCTGGATGTATCCCCCTCCAATGCCCCCTCCTCATTCCTTGGCCTGTCCAAATAATTTGGTCATCACAGTTTTTGAATGTGTTACATATACATGGAAATAAAAGGTGGTGGTTGTGATTAGCTGGACCACATAGCCTCATCTCATAATGTGTAAAGGCCTTTTAGACGGAAAAACTTGGCCTCCTCAATCTGTGTAATGTGTTCATCTATGCAGGCCATAAGATAGTAACTAAAAAGGAAGGCTGGCAAGCCTTTCTTACATTCCTAGTAAAATCCTTTTTTGATTTTATTGCCCCCAAACTGGTATCCTCAATATATTTCTGTGGCATTTAGCACTATATATCAACTGCCTTCCTAAAGCTCTTTTTTGGGCTTCCTACATCCATTTTTCTCTAGTCTTTTTGCCTTTTAGATCTTGATTTTATGTTTTTACAAATCAAATCTTACCAAGATGGTACACTTTGGAGTGAGACAAAGGGTTCTGTGGGGATAATACATTATGCAATTCTAACTTGGAGATAGGGCATCTGACTTAGCTAAACCATCAGTTACAGAATAATTTATATAATTTGAATATGCATAGAGAGATATTATAGCCAAGAATAAGGTAGGAGAGGCAACATAGTAGGGACGCAAAAGTGATTAGATTAGTGAATGGAAAAAGTATCTGGATTAAATCCTTTTTTTTCTTCTCTCTTTGTTTTTTACTTCTAGCAGAAGTTTTTCTGGGAAAATGAGGCAGTAAGTAAAGAGTGGGTCTTAGGTGGCTGAGGGAGTGGGAATGGGTTTCAAAGCCGGGCAATGATGTGAAAATGTTCATGAAGGAGGTGTGCATAATGTAGTAATCAGACAGCCTGGCTAGAACAGTCAGTTTGGAAAGTATTTATGGAGGAGATAATATAATGCCTGAATGGGAATCTCATGATGCAGTAGTGACAAGTAAAGTAGATGATGTAATAAGCTACTTCTCTGGCATTTAGACACATAGTCAGGGATAATGTTATCAAGAGTTCTAGCTTCATTTTGCTGGTGGAGAAACCAAAATCTAAGGAATGTGTTTAAAATCTACATCTCTATGATGACTAATTTTCCACATTTTTCTTGCTGTCCCCATATGTTTTCTGAGGTATGTGGTCTGAGCAGGGATAATTTTCTATTAAAGCAGTAGGGGCTTCTTTTTGGGTTTTATTGTGCTTTGATTCTGACAAAGGCATTCAATTTTATAATATTCTGCACACTTTAACTTTCTCTGAAGCATAGCTGTTTCTAGTGTCTTGGCGGTCAGATCCAAGAGGGTCCGTGCAAGGAAGGCTGGACCTTGTTAGAACACGTCTCTGACTTCAACGCTCTCATGCGGCCAGGTGCCATTCTCTGTCTTAGAAACTTGGGTCCATCTTTGCTTTTGCCCTTAAGGAAATATCAGTGAGTTCTTAGGAAATCCATTACATATGTAGAGTTGTTGATGTTGGAAGAAACAGGAGGGCATGTGTGGTGAGATGGACAAAGACTCTGGCATATCCTACTCTAGCCTATATGCCCTCTCTCAGAGCAAGTGACAGTTCTGAACACTATAGAGTTAGAGGAGTGAGCTGGGAAGAGCAGGACCCGGAAGAATGGAGCCTGCCATGGAGAATGAGGCCTATGTTTGGGATTCCTAGAGGATTTCTTGACCTTGCTAGATCCCACAGTTATCTCCTGTTTCTCTTTTTTTTGGTTTATCATCCAGTGTAATCTTCTGACTCCGTTTTCTGGAAAAGATGGGCCTTTGGTACCTGGTGGTCAGGGAAACAGGCAGAGGAGAATGAGGAATAATAGCACATTGGTGTGGGAAGGGAGAAAAGGCTGCATGGTCTTAGGAACTTCCTTGGTAATAAAAGCAAATCTCTGAATCTCAGTGATCTGCCCAACATGATGGCCTGAAAAATCATTAAGTTTTCTCAATGCTCTCATTAGGTTTTGCCGGCCTTCAGTTAGGACTTTAGTAATTTACTCTTGCAACCAAAAATGTTTGGAACTTGGCTAAATAACCAGCCAGTCAGTGAGGCAGGGCGTGGTTTGTAGAAAACTACTATCAGCTTTCAGAATTACGTCCTCACGTTAACTGTCTCTCATTATATTTTACATTCTGTTGAATCTCTTTTCAAGAAATACCTACCTACTTTGAAAAGAACTCTGCAAGGCTTCTGCCCTCTGCTGTTCATTTAGAGTGTCATTTTCAGTCCTAATAGAACAAATGAATGTAGCTTAATTAGGCAATAGGAGACTTTATAAACACAAGCCAGTGTTTGCCCAGGTTTTTAGTTTCTTCCCAGACCACCTCTGGCTTTTTCCTTTTCACTTAGGCTTATGCCTGAAGTTTTAAATGCTACTCTCTCTGCTCATAAGAGGCAATATCCTAAGGTATGCAGTTATTCTGGCCAGGGATCTACCTTAAATATTTCCATGTGATTTATTTTGCTCAACTGGAAGTAATGTGTGAAATGTTTTTACTCCATGTTGCATTGATAGAAAACACTAGATTTCAATGTAGATTCTTATAGCTCTTTATAGCTCTAAGGCAGTCATATCTGCTTTCAACCAGAGAAGGATGAAATGCAAGATGTGATTCTGTCATCATTAAAAATATACTTTTGGGCTATTCTTCACTATTCAAAAAAGTGAAGGTAAAAGAGAAACTTAAAATTCATAGAAAAAAACTGATACTTTGAAAGCCCTTTGATAAGGGCTAAGCAGAATCAGTGCTTTTCAATTTCTCTTATTACTAAAATGAAACCCTACTTTAGATAGAAATTTTGGGAGAATCAGCAGACCTACATGAAGGCTGTGTTTTCAGCAGCACATCCTGCAGTGGGTGAAGTGTGGATTTAGTTCCCTATCACTTTCCTTCCCTTTAAGAGTTCATAATAATAAGTTTGTACTGAATATATAAGGGGTCTAGTGTCTTTTAAAAAACTAGATCAACACTTTTTTTTCTCTAGTTTAAAATCCACTTTTCTGTAAGAACTGGAAATATTAAGCACCATGCTGAAAGTATTACATTAAGCATTTTTTTACCCTTTTTTGCCAACATAGAAACACCCTTTAATACTCAACATCTAACCTTTAAGATGAGTGCATTTTGAGATTTTTTTTTCTATGCTACATGCCTGTATTGCCTCTTAACATTATGAGACTTACGACAGGTTTTCTTCAAGTATTTCACATTCTCTCATATGAAGTCATGTAATAGTACATATTTTGCAAAATATTCTCCAGGAAATATAAAGAATAAAATAGGGCTTATGTTATCAGAAGTAATACATGTTGTGTGTGGGGTTTTAATATAATAATTATGAGAGGATAAACAATAGAAAGGAACAATTATTAAATATATGTCATGTAGCCACATTAAAACTTTTCTAGCTAATTGTACAAAAGAAAGTCCCCCTTTATCCTAAAAGCTGAGGTCCCAAGAGATTAAATGTCTTGCTTAAGTTTACACAGCTTAGAGGAAGAAAAATCATATTTTTTATTTTAATTTCTTACTCCAGGTAGACATCCAATGATTGAACATTTTTGGATTGGACAAGCAAAAATATGGGATTATTCTAAAGAAAACCTATGTTTTATTATGAAGTAAGATCTGATAAGCTATAATCTAGTAAATAACAAAAAAATTTAAATTATGGATTGTTTTGCTTAAACTCCTGTTGTCTTATGCTGAAGTGGGAATAGTATGCTTATCTATGTTTGCCAACTATCATTGGAAATAGATTTTGGTTTTCAAATCCCTTAGCATATAGATCAATGAGATATTTGTAACATGAATGAAGACAAGTAATTATAAAATACTATTCAAATTTTAGTAGCTCATTTGGAAAATTGAGAGAAAACATCTTCAAATGTCCTGGTTTACTATTCCAAGACAGTCATAAAAAGAAGAAAAATAGTCTGTTCAGGTTTATTGTATCATTAGAACTATGCAAACCAGCATGAATGAATAGAACAGAATTTGGGTAAAATTAAGCATTTTAAAATAGAAGGTGTTAAGAAAATATAAGGAAAATAAATGATTATTTTATGATGAGTCCAATTTGAAAAACTAAAAGATAAAAATATATTGTTAAAAGGTCAATTTAATATAAATTAAGTATCATCATACATAATACACATTATACACACAATTATAGCTAGATCTTTGGATATTTTCTTGTGTGTGTGTGTGTGTGTGTGTGTGTTTGTCATATACATACCATACCCAGGTCCACAGAAAATGCGTTACAGATGTATGCACCTTAATATAGAATGTAAGAATAGAGGATCACAGTCATACAAAGACTTAAATATCAGGAACATAGGGAAAATAAATAAATACAGTTGATTCTTCTTATTCACAGTAATTAGGTTCTATAAAGTTGCCCGGAACACTTAACTAGCAAATACTGAACCAATGCTCCTAGGAGAAGTAGACAGGTAAGTGGAAGCCTTAGGTCAAAATGTTTTCATCAATCAATCGACAGATCAATACATATCCTTGTTTTATGTGTATTTCTATTTAAAGACATCTTATTTAATATATATTGTTGATTCATTAACAATGAATTCATGGATAGCAACCCTGTAACTCATGCCTGAATGAAGCTTTTCTAACACATGTATTTTCTCTGTAAGGCACGTCACAGCCTTTCTGCACTTAAAATCACCACACAGCACGTCAGTACTATGCTTGGGGGTCATTTTTAACAGCAAAGTCATGCACACACACACACAAAAAGCAGAAAAATGTTAAAAATGGCACTAAATAGACAGTGAAAAGGATACTTGTCTATAATATGAGTGGTGAAATAAGAAGGCAGAGTGTTGACTTATTCCACCTTAGCTGGGAATGTGTGCATTGGATGACTCAAATTTTTCACTCTGTACATGAATGCAAAAGTGCCAGTTCTGATTTGGGGTTTACAAGTAAAAGAAGCCAAAACTGGATAAACCTATGTTCAGTAATTAATGTCTCAGTATTCCATCTTACCTGGAATTGATGTAGATATTCAGTGAATATCCATAACTTAACTTCTCTTAGTATAACTTTAGGATTTCAAGTTAACCAAAAAGATTTTGGAAACGATTTTTAAGTAGACACCATAAAGCATGATTGTTTGTGGAAAGTGCATCTGTGAACTTTTATCTTACTTAAATCTATTTAATTTACTTGTTCTTAACAATTATATTACTTACAAAAATATCATGAGACACTAAGCCACTAACTATCATGTTATCTTTCTGCTGACAAATTCTGTAACAGAGATAACGTGAGCTTTTTTGACTTTTAGTAAACCTTGGTAGAATAAAAGTGTTATATTTAATGCTGGTAACTCTAAAGACACACCTGTTTTAATTAAACCAACAACATTAAACTAGCTTTTATTTACCAAAGATTATCCTAGATCACATGAACTTGTAGAAAATTTCTATATGGCTTGTTTATATATTTCTAAGAGTATATGTGATTTATAGAAATGCTTGTTTGTCTTTAAGCCAATTAAATAGAAGTCTTTATGAATTAATTTTGACAATATCATCCAAAGGTAGAAAAAAATCACACATCTATAATACATATACATAGACATACATAAGCATACAGAGAGATCTTACAGCTCCTGTTTTAAATTTTTTGTCATGAGATAGACACAATAATGCAAACTCACTAGTTCTAAAAGAACAATTAGATCCAAGCTGTGTTTCTGACAGAATAAGTAAAGTTACCTGCTCAGATGGGTAAAGCTTTTACTAACATTTGTGAGAAAGACTTTTAAAGTTTTTGATTTATCTGATTTGCAAATAGCTTCTACTTCTTCTCTCCCTCTCCTCTCTCTCTTTTTTCCCCTTGATTAGAATTACCTTCCTAAAGTTTGCATTCAAAGTGATGGGTCTGGTTTCCTGGAGGAGACCAGGTAGAATACTTACATCTCAAAAGGACAGAGAAAGGATAGGGGTGTCTCCTAGGACTTTTATTTCCTAAATCCAGATGTTTTGCAATATCTGCACGTCTTTGAGATGAATGGAGGAGGTTTTGGGATTAGTAAAAAGGATAGGTTGCCTTTGAAGTATTTTTAGAGCCACATTTCTGTTATTGTAAAGACTCAATTTGTAAGACAGGTACGGTTGTTTTGAATTCTTCAAAATTGTTTTGCAAACTGAATGACATCCAGAAGGTGACTCAGCCAAACAATTACATTATCCTCAGCTTGCTTCTTGTATCAGGGAGAAGATCTTCAGGTAAGATAGAAATCAAAAGATTCCTATGTTACAGATTTAGAGCTGTGTTTCTTCGGAATGATGTAGCAGATCTTTCTACAATGGCTTCAGAATGCTTTTCTTTTCCTCTGGGTACATAGTTTCGTTTTAGCTATAGGAAGAAGGCCTAAAAAAAAAATTCCTATCAGGCTGTGAATGAATATCAGCTTCCAATTTGGCCAATACTTCCGATCATAGAGCTACTTAAAAAAGAAAAATATACATTAAAATATCTTGTCCAATTTCTGCCACAACAAACAGTACATATTCCTGGCACTATTGACAACACCCTGGGTACAAAAAGGGTCTCGAAATAGTGTGCAAAAGATTCAGTCCTCCTATAAGCTGCTCCCACTGATAACCAAAAGAAAAACTTGGACAATTCCCCTGAGGGTGGGTGTCTTGTCAATGGATTTCAGCCCCGGGCAAGTTCACTATGGATTCAGTGAGACCGAGGAATGACAATGGAACGTTCTTGGGGTGAAAAGGAATTACGTCTGCATCCAACAATCTGCAGATCCATAATCCTCCGTCTCTTCCTCCACAGAGAGCACTGGGCAGAGGTCTCTATATAGTGACTCAGTCAATAATAGTTTATTGCCTGCAGGTGTGGAAGCAGTAGCCTACCAGCAGGCCAGTTACCTCATCAAGTCGTGTAGGTTTAGGTGAGGATCCTGGCCATAGGAACCCCAACTTTCCCCACCGTGGGCAACACCCTCAGTGGAGTGCAACACAAATTTCTGTCTGTCTGTATTTGGCCACAAATAAAGTACAACCCACATTTGTGTCAGGCCATAGTTTTGGGGACCACAGTCTGATGGTTGGCAACCCACAGTCTCATGACACAAGATGAGACAAATGAAACATAGCTGTCCCTGGGAGAGAAAGGATCAATATCCAATGTTTTTCATGTCAATTTGAATTTGGAAGGGACAGTATGAAATTTCACCTTCTTCTCTCCACCAAGCACAACAGACTGTGACCTGGGAGCCGAGTTTAAGTATTCTCACCCTTTGAAGGCTTCTGCCAGTTTTCTCAGGATGCTTTTGCAGGTTCCAGGGAGAGTGGGGTATCCCAGTGGGTCTTAGCCTGGTCACTAGAAACTGTAAAGGAGAAAAAACTAATTTTCCTCTACCCTTTATAGTGAGCATTTGACTGAAACCCCTTTTTATCTATGGTACCTTGTAAATAGATAAGCATATCTAGAATGGTTAAAAATTCTCCACTGGGGTCACTGTAATTCAAGATTATCTTTGGTAAGTTTATTTAGTTGTTCAGCCTAAAAACTTTTTGATTTACCCAAGGCCTCACCTGTGTACTTCAGATCCAGCACGATCTTGGATCTGGTCTGGTTTCTAAGTCACATCCAATCCGGCCTTGAATCCAGTCCAGTTTCTAAGGCTGACCCAGTGTGACCCTGGATCCAGTCCGGTTTCTAAATAGGACCCAGTGTGACCCCGGATCCAGTCCCGTTTCTAAATAGGACCCAGTGTGACCCCGGATCCAGTCCGGTTTCTAAGTCAGACCCAATCCAACTCTGGCTGGTTCCTGGAACCAGTCTGAAGGAAGAAATGCACAAATAAACTCTGAAAGTTCCTACTGTAAAACTTGCAGAGGTAGGATCCAGGATCCAGAGACACTTGACCACTACCTCTTGAGGCAGCAAGAAAGCAGCGTGCTCAAGGAGCTGAACAGGCACCTATGCGTGGTCGGTTTTCTTCTGCTCCAGGAAACTGTTGTGGATCTCCTTGGTGCGGAGGCTCTCCTTTGGTTCCTTTTCTGACATCAGAACTATTAAAAGGTAAACTGAGGCATATTAAAACGTTCATTTGATTAGAATTAATTAGAATCAGGCAAAGTCAAACCAGAAGTATCTGTGGGGAGCTTGGAGAGAGACTTCCACAGAGAAATCAGAAGCAAACTAAGGAAATTACCGATCAGCTGCAGCTGAAAACCTAGTTGACTGTTGGTGATTGGTTTTGGTTTTGTAGCATTTAGGTTTTGTAACTTTGAGTCATTTACAGGCTCAGACTTTAATATGCTTCGGTAGATTGCCATGGCTTTAGAACCACATCATTCTAATGACCTCCTTGGTTAATTAACAGTGGCTGTCTTCTATAAACACAGTTTTTTCATTTGGAAGTCATTTTTGTAAGTTGCATGCACAGAAGAGTGTCTGGAGTACTGGTGTTCTCTGTTCCCAATTAAGCAACATGTTTTAAGAAGTCCATAAAGTATAAGATACCAGCATTGGCCTTCTAGGCAAAGTATGAAAGATTAAAAAAAAATCATTGCCCTTGGTATTGGTAAAAATGTGGTCCAGGTCAGAGGAGAGTCACTAATCAGTAGCTGTGGCAGTGAATAGTGCTGAGGATTTTAAAAGGGTTATGACTTTTGAAACTGTTAGTACTCATTTAACATTTTATGCTAAGAATCATCATTGGACAGAAAGATAAATCTGAAAGGGTATTAGCTAATCAATTATTTATGCTAAGGGCAATTTGAAAATAAATGTCTACCAATAAGAGTTTGACTAAATGATAGCATCAAAATAGTTAAGTACTATATAGCCCAGAGAAATTTATCTAAGAATACATATAAAAATATGCTAATACTATTTATCTTTTTAAAAACATATATAGCCTGGACCTAGTATACTAATTTTTTACATGTACCAAGGAACATTAAGAAAACATGAGGGGAATATATGAAGAAATGTTAATAGTAGTTATTTCTGGGAAGAGAAATAATGGATCATTTGTAATTTCTTATTTGTGTTTTTTTCTCTGTATTTTTCTAACTTTCTACCATAATTTTATGTTACTCATATGATTAGAAAATAGTAAGGGAGAAGATAACTAAGCAGATGTCAGTATGTGATACTCTTTTAGGCAGACTGAGAAGTCTTGGATGTTAAGCCTCTCACTCTTACCAAAAATGTGAATATCTTATCTTTTATGAGGATAAAAGATACCACCAGTGAAGGTGGTACTGTCCTTATCAACTATTATAGACAGCCAACATGAAGAGGAAAATATTATCCCGATAAAACAAAAGACACTAATGTTTTCTCCACTATTACTTAGATTAGAATTCACCTTCATAGGTTCCATTGTCATAACCTTTATCATTTCATATGATTTAAAAGTTAATTCACTAAATGTTCTTTGCCTTTTAGGAAAATATAGTGTGTTGAATAACACGTGGTTAAAAAAATTTTTAAGTTTTTCTTTCTAAATGTTTCAGTTACATTGGAAGAACAAGTTGGTTCTTTAAACAAAATGAAAGAAGCTATAGGGAATTCAGAGGAAAGAGTTACCATTGTAGGCAGAACACCTAAGGGAAAGCCTCAGAGAACTGATGGGACAGAATGAGGGGTGAATGATGGCCAGGGATTTGATAAACACACTGCAGAGTCACAAGGGCTGCTTATTGAGGGTCTGTTAGATACCAATTACTGGGCTAGACTTTCACTGCAACCACTTCAAAACATTTGCCACAATGTTTGCAGGAGCTGATATCTCGTTTTACAGATAAAGAAAGTGAGACTCAGTGATATGAAACATCCTTTCCTAGGTTAAAGAGCTAATAAATGGCCACAGAAGGATTCAAATACCACTCTTGGAAACCTCCTTTTCCTCCTCCTTTCTAATTCCTTATGCCAGGTACCTAATATTATTTGATAATCACTTCTTAATGATTTGGTTTCTCTTGTAAAAAGCATGTTAACGTGGCTTGCCCAGGGCTCAAGTAAATGGTAAAGCTGGGAACAAGGTCTGTTTGATTTAGAGTGGAGGTTTGGTAAGTAACTGCCCTTAAACTTCACAACTGAGTGTGTGAACTAAACTTTTTCGGGCTGTAGGTTCCCACGTGGTAAAGTGCTTTCCTTGCAGGTTTATTAGGAAGGATTCCTTATGATGTGTGAATGTACTTAAAATAGGCCAGGCATATAGTAAGCACTCAATTTTTTGTTTTTTCAACTGCTATTATTACTACTATTACCATCTGCGGTAGCAACATCATCATTATTATTGTTATTACTATAGTATCATCACCAAAAAGGCAAAATGAATATCACCAGTGGTACCAAGGGGCATTTAAGTGATTAATGTGAAACAGTGAGACAGCACAGTAAGAACTTCCTTCCATTTCAGAAATGAAAGGATTTTTTTTTTCTTTTTTTTTTTTAGGAGAGCCAGGGTGGAGACTTTTATTCAGAAATAAAGTGAGAGGAAAGAGCTCCTGGCTCATGCCAGGAGGGGACAAGAGAGCCCCGATTTTTTCATTTTTTAAAGAAGTTATTTAAAGAAGAGCATCTCTGTTTGTGTCTGTGACCTCAACATCTCTCTTAAACTTGCTAATTCTTCTAATTTAGGACAAAGGTCACTAGCCATAAGTATCTAGTTTGAAATTAGGAGCATTTTAAAAATTAAATTTATTTTTACAGCTACCTTCTATTCATAGCAAATAATTTTTTTTATATTTAACTCTTTGTAGTTGACTTTTGAAATAGTGCGCTCAAGGAACAAAAATTCATCAAGATAAATAAAAATATTAAGAAATAACACCGATAGTGTGAGGTGGTGGCCAATGGGAAGGTAGTGATGGAAACACGGTTGGAAATGCTATACTCTAGGGTGCTGGCCACAAACTGGAGTGAGCAAACACTAGGGAGCGACCACTCAGCCAGAACAGAGGCTTTACCTAGAGAGTTAGCAGAATACAAGGTTGGGAAAGCTCTCATTTTTCTCATTTCATATGCAGTGGTGAAAACTTGGGTCTGTGAGGAAGCAGAGGTCTGTAGGTAATCACTGGAGAATCTCTTCTCTAAACCATGGCATTCAGGTGAGCACGTGCAGTGGGCACTTCTCTTTGTTACTAAAATTCAAGAAATTTCTTTTGAATAGCCAGTTTTATTGGGGACTTCCACCTTATAAATCTAAGCTCCTGGAGGGCAGTGACTGTGTCTGATTTCCTTATTACTAGATCTTCAGTGCCTAACCAACTTCTTGGATGTAATGGGTACTCAATAAATATTTTCTGAATGAATGAGTTGATTCTGTCCACTGAGAGTCTTTCAGTGAGTTCATTTTATAGTTATGTGATTATGTCTAAGAACTTTGACATGATTGGTAAAGAGAGAAAAAGTGACTCAATTCAAAATTTAATACCTGTATGACTTTGGATGAGGTCACCAGCATCACTGTAGAGGTGTGTAGGAAACCCATCATTGTCAGGTAAACCATTGGCGGCACTAATTGAGATAGTAATTAGATTCAGGAGGCCTAAAGCACACATAGAGATCACTCCTGGGACTGCAGCAGGGGCTTCAGAAGAGGAAATGTGACGACCACTTAGCTTCCTTAAAGAGGTACATCAGGTCTGATCCTTAGGAGTCTGCATGGATTAACAGCAGTGGGGTGGAGAGTGTGTCCATAGGGTCACGGAGAACAAAGACATTGTGCTCTCGCTTAGAGACATTGCTGTTTTAACATGACACAAGCAGGATGACTCATGAGACAAATAATTCTATGTTAGACTGTGTATATGTGGGTTCAAAGTTCAGGTTGTCAAGGGAAATTCTTTCAGAAAAGTTACCTGAAGGCACTAGTCTGTCCCTCTAGAGCTTCCTCTTTACCTAAATCATCTACTGAAGGCCATCGGTTTAGAGGAGAACATGAAATTAGCCATTTATAGGGTCATTGTGCTTTTGGTGTGTTTCTTAATTCAGGTTTAAGAAATGGTAGTGACTTTTTTGGGAGGCAGAGAAAGGTTAGAGATATTTTGCAATAAGAGATGCCATTCACACTTTCCCAAATTCATTGAACATTGGTTGGTGTGTTCCAACTACTTGTCAAACAAAACCCTTATGCCTGTGCTGACTAGTATTTTGAAGGTGTATAAAAAAGCCAGGATTTTGCCCCAAACTAACTACCCATACATTCCATGTTGTGGGATTGCATTGGAGAACCATTTTAGTTCTTTATGTTCATAAAACAGATTGGGAATTTTTCTAAAATGTAGATATATTTTAGACCAAATGTTGAAATTCAGTAACAACAACAATAATAATAAATTCTGGAACTTAATAATAGCTAACATATGGAGACCATATAACATCGTGGACTAGCTCTGTGAAGGACTAAACAAACATTATCTCATTTGATTCCCGCAACACTCCATGGGACACTCCAGATTCATGCTTTCCGCATTCCCTAAAACTTCTACTACTCATTTGGACATCCCTAAATTTTTTTTTTTGGCTTTTAACTTCTGACGAAGCTGGACCCAGCATTGAAATAGCAATTATTTCACAGTATATTCAAGATGGCACATCTGTTTACTATGAAAGACCCAAATGTGCTTGATCTATTGTGTCAGTATCAGAACCCGAGCTGATACTATATATTATGCATGGAAACTTTCTGAATAAGTGATACTCAGTGAATGTCTTAATCAGGCATTCTTGCGAAAAAAAAGTATTACATACACATTTTTGTTGTCTGAGGTTCTTACTCACAGCATCACCTACAACTTATTTAACATAAGGACCCTAGTAATGGTTTGCCTGACTCAAATAAAATAGAATTATTTATTATCAGTTCCATATTATGAACTCCAAATTGATCTTTTGTATCCCTGAAGGTGACCTTAGGTGATAAAGAATTCCCCTGACCTTGGGGTTACTTAAAGAAACAATTTAAAGGCAAGACACAGCAGCATTCAAGACAAGCTCAACATAAATTTGAATGTGCTCCAAAGAGGAGGCAGTTGTCACCGTGGTGATTTTATTCTTTCCCAGACTGAGCTCAAAATGAAAGGGGAGGTGTTTTCAAAGCAAAAATGCTGAAATAGGTGAATCAAAAATCTGGATGCAATTTATAGCTGTTGTTAGAAACATGATGCTGTGTTTGAAGTTTGGAGCCTCTATTTGGGATCAGATATCAATCAAGATAATGATTATTAAGTAGCCTGAGAGAGCACCCTTCTATTGTTAAAATATTTATAGATAATCAGAAAGTATCTTATTATTATCAGTGTTGTACTAAAAAGCATTATACTCACACTGCTCTTTCTTCAACAAATGTTATTGAATGTTTACTGTTACCAATCAACATGCAAATGCTTTCTTGTGTTATTTCATTTAATAATTTAAAAAAGACCCTATGAGGTAGATACTATGATCATTCCCACTTTAAAGATACAGAACCTAGTGCAAAGGAGACAGAAGTTCTTTTTACTTTTGGTTTGGATCTGATTTTAATCTTTTGTTTTCAATGATGTATCCTCATAAAAAAAAAATCAGATTTAAAAGCCCAGTCCTCACAGAGCTTGCATTCTTGCAGTGTGCCTTGGTCACACAGCTCACAAATGGCAGACTTATATAAGAGTCCATCCAGGTTCAAATTCAAAAACCTCTATTATAAACAACTATAATCTGAATATCAAAGCATATGTAAATGTTATATGGTGTCAGAAACTTTGCTTAAGATTGGCCAAACCTACAGGTCAGATTTTGGAATGCTGCAGGTAGAATGCTGACATGAATCTGGAGTGCTCACAGCTCTCGGTGCTTTTGGGCCCCATTATGAGAATTTCAGGAATAAACTACCAGGGATGTAACTTCTTTCCCATCACATATTACCCAGAAGCCTCTCTGGACTTCTGGCAATTCCTATCAGCCACAACCAAAGAATGATTCTCTTCCAGTTGGGAAGGGCCTTCTCTTAACTTTGAGCATATGAAGCGGAGATTTATCAAACCCTACCCTGGCTGCCATTGTGGTGACAGATGTCCCAGCTAGACCTCCCTCAAACAATCCTGGAATACTCTTTGGAATTCTGCATGTGCCAGTAGTCATTTTTAAACACCACAGTTTTTTGCTTATGCTCTCCCTCTAACATTCCGTGTGACCTTCTTTAGCTAATTCTTTTCTCTGATAGTCTGATTTCTGACTTTCAAAATTGTGGGAACAATTCTTTCCTGTTAGAGAATTCACTGGGACTCTGGCAAGATGCATAGCTTGGTAAATGCTATCAGCCCTGGGGGGTGTTGACCCTTTTCCTCATGGCCCAGAAAGTCATAACGTTTTTCACCTTCTAACCAAAAGTCAAAAAGAACCTTCCTTTGTCTCCTTCACAAATACTTGGGAGAATTCCTAGCCAGTATATTCATTTCCTTGGAGGAAATGCATGGGAGCCAGTTGCTAAGTGCTGGTGTTTGCATGCACCTGTTTGTTTATTTTTTTTAATGTAATTGGGAATATGCCTAGAAGCATGAGTCTGTTTTCTAGTGCACTCTAAGCAGATTTAGGCACGCAGAAGACAATCACGGTCTTGTGCATTTATTGCATGTACAGCTATCTACCTGGCATTTTGCAAATGATAAAAATGCCAAAACATGAACTTTAAGTGGGGAAATGAGATACTAAAGAGTAATAGGAGTATGAATGAAAAAACAACATAGGAGTCATAACTCCTAATAAATCAAAGCTCTTCATTAGTGGCTTTTACTACTGGCTTCACAATAACATCTTCTAGGAAACTTTGAAACACACATAGAGCCCTGACTTCACCTTTAGTGATTATGATTTCAGTAGTCTGGGCGTGGCCCACATATCCATGTTTTGCAAAAGCTGTGCAGGTAATAATGTGTAATTGGGCCAGGGAACCATCTCAATGCCAACATTTCCCACTTTATCTCTGGGCTCTGCTCCCATGCTCCCAACTGCAGTCAACTGTTTCGCTCTTTGAGCATATAAAGCTCCTTCCTCCCTCAGAATTCTTCCTCGGTCTTTTCCCTTCTAAGAAATGTTCTTTACCGAGAGTTTGTGCGGCCGCTCCCTTGGTGCCGGTTAGCTCTCAGCTCACATGTCACCTTCCTGGAACCTATTGAGCAGAGCCTTCCAGAGTTGTGCAGTGCATCATGGGGGTGGCCATAACCGACTTTTCCTGACTCTGAGAACTCTTATCAGTTCCTCTCAGATCAACTTGTTCTATTTTTTCTTTTCCAGGTTACTAACTAGAACCAATTTGTTTATTTGTTTATGTTTTAATTTTTGATCTCCTACCACTAAAACATAGGGACCAAGAGAGCAGGGACTTTCTTTGACTTGGTCAGTGTTGTATTTCTGGTATCTGGAATAGTACCTTGCATACAGTAAGCACCCCATAAATATTTGTTAAATGAATGTTCTGTGTGTGGTACATGAAGCTGAGAATTTCTGCTATAAGGCAGTAATATAAAATAGTCAGTGTTCATCAGGAAATCCTAATAGCCAAGGTGAGGTACGAGTAGATTTCAAATAAAGGAAGGGTGGTCTTTGACAAGATGTTGGGAGGATGTTCTTTGTTAAGGACAGAAGTATCTCTTAAGAGCTGGAGCAAGTCATGCTCAGAGTAGAGTGAGCTAGACAGCTTGGCTGGAGTGAACAAGCTATGATTAAAATTAATCCAATCTTGTAATATAATGAAATCATCTAGTGAAAACAGTATTTGGAAATGGGTCATGATTAGTATCTAATGCAAATGTCTCTAAATAATAAGATCATAACTATCGTGGAGAACATGCAGTGTCCCCACTTCCCATGAACAACTTTGAAAGCTGTATCTTAATTTTAAAATAATATTCTCAGAAAACTGAGAAACAACTAATAATTACTACCATTTAGTGAGTGTCTCTTCAGTGCTGGACATTAGATTAAATACTTATATTCATTGTCATTTTAATCCTCACAGCCAACATATGAGGTGGTTAATATCCACAGTTTACCACCGACAAAGCTGATGTAGAAAAAGTCAAGCAGTTGACTAAAGCGCACCCCAGGTCAGTGGTTGCCATGTGATTTGAGCCCTGAATTTTGAAGCCCAAGCTGCTACATTCGCCCAAAATGCTGCATGGCTCGATTTGGACCCAGTTTCATGCAGGGTGAACCTGATATTGTCTGTCTTCCACACTAATTGCATCTCACCAAATCAGCATTTTAAATAAAAAGTACAGAAAGTCTTCAAATGAAAATTTCTTACAAACTTTTTAAGTCCATTATTTGGAGCTTACGTATACTTTCATAAAAGAATATTATGAATAGTGCTCAGGTCCCCAGGTCACAGAAAGCCAAACATTATCATTCTGAACATTTTCTTAAATAAGGAAAAGACAGTGCTTTTGTTTTGCATGTTGTTTTACATACCATGGGTAATTTTAAATTATGACAGTAGCATATAACATTTAAAAATAGACAAAATAGTTTGCCTATGTTTTAATATACTGTTTAATATGTTTTAATATATTATGCCTTAATGTTAATATTTAAGTAAAATAGACCCCCAAAGCGCCCATTTTGTGGTTTAGGATTAAATTGAATGCTAATGCCCAGAACTGGTTTAATTAGAACAGGTAAAAAGATGTTTGGGTGATTTTGTATAGTTGCCAAAGAAGATTACAGGCTCTTTCAAAGAATTTAGGTGGATTGCAAATGTTTTATTACATGTGATTTCACTTCAAACTGGATTATTTTTTCTTTTTGTGTGACCATATCATTCCTTTTAAAGCATGCTGATATAAGGAGTAGGATGGTGGCGGGTTTGAACTGGATGTGCGTATCCAAGATATATGAAAATGCAAATACATTAGATATATTATTGAGCATCCGGAATTAAAGATAGAGGGGGGAGGGATGAGCATGGAGATTTTAAAGAGAATGTATTGTTTGGGTTCAGCCTACCTCTGCTCTTGGCCTTGGATTGCTTTCCTTGTTTTTCAGAGGATAGAGTACTGGCCAAGGGGCTGCAGTTAAGATTGGAGCCGGGTGAGGAGAAGGCATGAACTTGAAGAACTCAGCAGTCAGGGATTGTCTGCAGGGCCTCCGTTTTTTAACTCAGGGGAGGGGCTGCTTTCTCTTTAGTTATGAAGGATTGACAGATTATGTAAAAAGGTAATTCCTGTTGAATTCGGGTACCAGTACAAAGAAAATACCAGTTTCAGATAATCAGCCTCAATTGATATTGAGTGCACAGGTGGGCCTCTTTCTTTTCTTGTTTTTTTTTTAATGATTTATTACTGTCAGAGAAAGGTAATAAACCATTCTAGGGTATTTCCTTAAAAAAAGTGGAGCTACTGCTGGTTTGTTTTTAAAACAAATAGTTAATTCAAACCTAACAGAATCCTCCTTTTTTAAAAAAAGATGGTAGTTGCTTATTTACTTCGTTTCAAAGGTTTTTTTTTAATTCAGTCTCCCTAGCAACAGAGACATCTGTCTCTATTCTCTTAGTCATTAAAGCCAAAGAAAGTAGCTGCTTCAAAAATAATAAAGGCAATTTCTATGAATTGGGTAACTGTTAATTGTTGCCAAGAAATCTTAGTGAGATAATGAGGCATACAGCAATTGACAAAGATCTTTTCATTGATGTATGAGCTTCTAGCTAGCCCATGGTGGTTAGCTAATATATACAGTACCATCGATGAGGTATTGTGTGATTCACTGTGTAACACAAATAGAGAAGTGATCTTTACTCTTTCTAATTTCTTTCAGAAGTATGCCTTGCTGTGATTTTTCTGATTGCTTAGTAACTAATCATACGTCGGGATTCCAGAGAATATTTTTGCCCATTACATTTCATGAAAGTAGAAAGGTTTGAAGCATTCACAATGGAGATCAATGCAACAAATAGTAAAGTAGTTGTTGGTGGTGTTATAACACAATATACTCCTTATTTGAGTTGCAGATTCTGCAAAATCATTTGAGTGAAAATACTTAAAATTGCACTCAATTCTAAAATATATATTGGCATTTGTGCTAAAACTGTTTGCAGGCCCCTTATAATGAAGCCCCAATCACCCTCTACAATAGCTTCACTAATAAACACAAAACAGTTTGTTAACGCTTTCTGCTTTCCCAGCAGCCAAGGAAGCAAATTATATTAAGTCAGTATTTTTTATTATTGGCCCTGTGTTTGGCACATGCCTGGCTGTATGTGAAACTACTGTTAAATGGGTAATAACAGAAAGAGAAACCAAGCATATAGAAACAGCTTTTGGTGATTTTTTTTTATATCAGGAAATATGCTGCTGATAACCAGATGTGGAATAGCTCATCTCATTATTGGCCCCATAAGCCTATTTTAGTTTCCTAAAAGGGGGTGGGGAAATGATTACAAATGGGAAGCATAAAAAAAATGCTGAATCTAGTTTGAAAATTAGGATGTTGATAAAATTTAGATGTGCGTGGATAACTATCAAGGAAAATATAACAGGTATTAAATGTATATCAATTATATTCGAAACTTGAATAAGAATTTTGCTTCTGTTCCAGCATGTTGTGATATACTTAGAGTGCAGATAAGAAACAGAGGAACTAAAACATGTTTTTAATCTCACAATGACATTTGTTTCATGTCCAACTTTAGGTATACATAGTTCGATACATCATACAAGTAATGAAGACATGGCTAGTTGGAAATTGGCTGAGATCTAAGAATAAAAATACAGACATAGTTAAGCAAATCTTTTCAGTTCAGAGAATTTTTTGTAATTTGTGAAGTACTTTCTTTAAAAAAATCTTCTAAATGCAGATATTTCTAGTAAATGCTTATGAATATAAATGAATAAAAGCCATCTTTTATAAATTATAGTTTTTGTCTGCATAATTTCACACTGTTAAGGTGACAAACTGTTAATTTCCTTTCAAGATGCCTCTAATATCATGAAAGTAGAAAGAATTTTTCCAGCAACCAAGTAGAAATAGACTTGAATAGCTGTTGGTGACTTTTTATTGAAAGTTTAAAAAATTCAGTGTAAAGAAAATCTTGGCAGTTGATGTAGCATTTATAACGTACTCTGAAGGATCTCAAAGTTATGGTACTGGCTTTGTTGATCAGGTTTTACCATATTGTCTATCAGCATGCCATTTAACAGCAGGTGGAGGCCTTGAAATGAATATTTGTTTCAAACAGGGGCCATACATAGGATTTATCTCTTACTCTAGATAAGGAATTGGCAAATTGTGGCCTGTGGACCATATTTGCCTGTTTCCATATGCTCCATGAGCTAAGAATTATTTTTACCTTTTCATATGATTGGGAAAAAAAAATCAAAGAATAAAAATATTTTATAACATGTGACAATTACATAAAATTAAAATTTCAGTATCCAGAAATGGGGTTTTATTGGAACAAGCTCACCTGTTGGTTTACATAAGGTCTGTGGGTGCTTGAATGCTACACTGGCAGTTTAGTTGTGACAGAGATGGCCCACAAAGACTAAAATATTTACTATCTGGATCTTGCCAGAAAAAAGTTTTCTGACATCTGCTCTAGATTTAGGTTACTGTGTCAGAGTGAAATTTTTAAAGTATGGTTAATATATTCTAATAGCTAATAAATGCAGTCAAGATTTAAGAGAACCTTGTTGGGCCAGGGATTAAGCTAAATATTTTAGCACATATTTATTACAGATCATCCACCTGAATTCCAACAACAGCTCTATGAGGTGGGTACTGTAGTCATACCCATTTTATAGATGAGAAAACAAACTAGAGAAAAGATTTGTCCAAAGCCACACAAATAAGAAGTGTTGGAGCTAGGATTTGGAAATGGATTTCTCTGAGGGCAAAAATGCTACATTTTAACAACTGCACCATAGTCATTCCTAAAATTAAAGTAAAAGACAAGCATTTCACTAGAAAAACAAGGAAATGAGCAGACATTTACTCAATGAAGAAATACAAATGCCTTCTTTCCCACACACTTCTGTTAATTTGGGGATGAAGGTGAGAAGAATTACTGAAGCCCTTTTTGGCTTTCTGACTGCAAATCTGAGCTTTGGATATTTTTCTGCCTCAAACTATGGTTAATAATTCTGTGGCGACTCTGGAGTTTCTGACACATGACCTTCAGATCACCACCCTTGCATGTTCACTGGCTAAAACATCATCGTGTGAGCTAGGAAATACAGGAGAACTGCATTTCTCTAGTGGACTCTGTGAAAGATAATTCATTGGGAAAAACAAAAAGCTGTCTTGACAAGGAGAAAGAGTGTTCCAGGTGGGTCTGGGACATGATTCTGTAGTGTTGCAAAAGTCATTTAATCCAGATTCACTTTTATAATGTAAGATTCCATGGAAACAAATGCTCCTCGGGAGGTTCTAAAGGCCTTAGGCCAGTTCTTTACTTATGCTCTTTTTCTGGTCTTACAGATTGTCTTTGTAGGAGCTCAGATTCTAATTTATAAGCAACCTAAGCAGAAGAGAAACTTACTGGAAAATTGTCAGTTAGCTTCTAGAATCATCAGGATACCAGGGAAACAAGGTTGATCAATGAGATAACAAAAGGAGATTTGGAAACAAGACCAACAGCATAGGCCTGACCGAGGGATTGGGCTGATGGAGACAATGTCTCAAGTATTAATGCTGCTGGGTGCTGCTACCTAGATCAATTTTTGACCTTTCCTTTCATTGGTGTCTTTTATAAAAATTCATAGTCATTGAGAAGAGCAGTTGCACAAGTTGTAGAGTATGTGCCTTATCTTAGTAACCAGGTACAGGAAGGAACATCCATGTGGACTTATTCAGCTTCCAGAGTAGAAGGAAGAGGGTTTGGATTCCGTGTAGACAAAATACAAGTGAATTGATCACTGTATTTGGTGAGAGCCTGGAGTTAAGAGATGATTTTCATAGTCCTTGCCCTTAGGAGAGACTGACCCTTTGTCATCAAAGTGCTGTGATATCTCCAGGCCGTGCTTCCTCGCTTCCTACAAAGCACAGCCAAGATATCACTCACTGACCCAGCGGATGATGAGAAATGCCCTCTGACATCTTCTTAAGAGCAGGGAATGGTGATGTCTGAATTGAGTTTCAGAGGATGAATAAGGATGAACAGGTGACAGGGAGGACGTAATGATTGCAGCAAGCTATTGGCACATACCTGGGAATTATAAAAATTAAAATGCTACTAATTGGGTGGCATATTTAAAAATTTTAAAATCATCCTAAATGGAGACTTCCTATTTTACTTTTATGTTTTTCACAGATTTATTGAGGTATAATTGGCTACGATAAACTGTACCAATTTAAAGTGTACAATTTGATGAGTTTTGCCTCTTCAGTGTGCTTCCATGAAACCATCACCATAATTAATTCCATCACTTCAAAACATTCCTTGTGCCCCTTTATAATTCATCCCTATCTCTACCCCCATTCCCAGGGAATCACTGTTCTGCTTTCTGTCTCTAGATAAGTTTGGATTTTCTAGAATTTTACATGAATGGAATCATTCAATATTATACTTTTGTGGAGTTGTGAGATCTAGTGTGAAGAGATTTACCCATGATGTTGGGTGAATCAGTAGTTCATAGTTTTTTTATTGATCTTTACAATTCTTACAGAAGAAGTGAAATAGGAAAACACATCACTTGACACTGTCAAACATCTAACACTAATTTTTTCAATATGTTTATGCAGTCTACTAGGGAGTGAATCAAAAAAGTCCTCCACAGTTGATCACTTTGAAATGGTTTGATTAAGCATTCTGCTACTTGGACAGGTCCCCTGGAGAAGACCTGAGTGAATTCATTGCAGGTGGATTTTCTTCTCCCTTTGAGTCAGGAGGCAGAATCAGATTGGCAGCCTAGAAAAATCTTTGTAAGCACCAGCTTCCCTGATTTAAAATTAGTTAAGTCAATGTATTTCTCAGGGACAAATGAATTTCCTTGTAAAATAAAATATTCTTGAGGTTTCCTGGTGACATATGTTAGATTTAAATTTAAACATTTATAAATTCAACAGAAATTTTATGGGCTTCTAATATGTGTCAGGTACTGAGCTTGATAGCAGAGATGTAGAGATGAAGACATTGTACCTGCCCTGGAGGTACTTCTAGTGTAATAGGAGTAAGTGGTTAGAAAAGGTACATTATATACATTAATTCACAAACAACTACTCATTGAGCATCCATTATATCCAGGTCTTGACTCAGACCCTGTGGAAATGGCTACCTCCCTTCAATCCTGACAGAGTTTACTTTCTAGTGGGACAGGCAGATGAAAAGTAATTAAGCACATAAATCAGCAGGATTAATTTAGATTATGAGAAATATTACAATGGAAGTAAACAGGGTAGTGAGGTAGTAATTTAAGACGACCATTTTATGGAAAAAAATTATGGACAGCTTTGCTGAGGAGCAGGGGAGTTGGGGCTAGAACGTTCCAGGAGGCACAAAGACTGACATGGGACAGGGCTTTCCTGGTTAGTAGAACACAAATGAGGAGGATTTGGCCAGGAAAAGTGAAGAGGTGAAGAGTTGAGGTGAAGGAGAAGAGGTAGGCAGGGGAAGATGCTATAAGGTTTTAGCAGCCATTGTCAAGAACTTGGGTTTTTCATTTTTTCAGGTGAACTGGGGTGTTCCTGCAATAATTTAAAGGAGAGAGTATCTGACCTTTTTACCCTATTTTTAATTTTATTTTAAAAACAAGGTCAAGGTAACACAATGAAATTAATAAATCAAATTCATATAATAAAATGAATTAGCTCTTAAGTGTTCAGATTGAGTTTTGACAATTGCACACACTTATTACATAACCACCATCCAAAACAAGATACAGGACTTTTCAATTCCAAGAAATTTCCCTTGTGGTCTTCTCTGATTTTCTTTTTATATAATCAACATTAAGGACATTTGTAGGGAACTTACCTCCATATTGTTATCTAACTTGCGTTCTCATTTACCTCTTCCTGATCCTAAAACTTTTTAAGAGTCACTGTTCCCTTTCCTCTGCCTCAAATCCGTTGCCATAGACCTTCTGATCTGATTGCTCCCTTCCAGACGTCTCAGGTACTTTATTTTCAAGGTCACTTTCTAGTGAGATTCTGGTCTTTCCCCATGCTACCATCCAAACTCTACAAGCCTTACCAGCCTCAGTTCAAATCCTACCATTTCATAAAGCCTCAAGCCTATAATTAATCCATTCTGGAATAGTGTATGATCTCTGAGCACTGACAGTGTTTCTCAGCCATTCCACATTGAGTTTTTATTTATACTATCTAGTGGAGGAGTAAAGAAAAATATATGGCCATAGCAAGAATGAATGTACTAAATAATTGAGCTAAAATAACAGTGATAATACTATGGGGAGGAAAGGCAGGTAAATTCTCTCAATGCAGCCTTGTAAATTTTAAGGGGAAGGTCTTGTGCAACATGTGTAGATGTGACCCAAACACATTGCAGTCTTGGTTTTGTAAAACTGCTGAAACCGTTTGGTTTTTCTCTTTATCTTGCACTGTGAGTTGTTCTTGTCTGCAATCTAGTCAGCCAGTCATGAAGGCTTATACACTCCAGAGAACGCTGGATGTCTTTCTGCCGAGTTCAGACTTCACTGTCTGCTGCCTTGTCATCCATCTAAATGCTAACTAATGCCTTTTTTTTTTTTAAGTCAGATGCTCAAGGCCTTGGCTTGTCAATGGTGGGTGTTTGCCTGTGCTAGTTCTGTGGCCTACTGACATAATGGATCGGCAGTGTTTGCTTATTTTAAAGATGATTTGATCTAGTGTGTTCCATGTGGGCTAATATGTGAAAAACCCAGCTGTTATTTTTAAAAAATTGCAGAGAAACCAAGGGCAAAATGGGGCGTTGGCCAAGACTTTTTTTCCTTATTAATGCTGCCATCACAAATATTTAATTGGCATCAAGGTAAATATTCAAAGGTTAATGTAGCATGCTGTTAATGGATAACGACAGTGTGCAGTCCTTACCGCCTCACGTTGCTCCTGGAATGTAATTACCAGTGTGTGGATAGTCAGATGTGGAAGCAGCGTATCATGTTTTGGCATTCACCTGCAGGTAATGTACACAAGAAATGGTGGTGGTTATGATCCATTTTGTGTATTTTGATGAATTAGTCACGATCTCTTGTTTGCATTTCCATGTGTTTAAGAACCAACATCAGTGAATTCAGATAGTGCTTTTTGGCAGCAAGACAAATGATGCTGGAGATTTATACATTTACTCCACAGTGGAGTCCAATTTATTTCTAATGAAAGTCCTACCTTTGACATTGCATGGGAGGATAAAAAGACCCTTTCTGAAACTCCTTTTTCATATTTTTATTTTTCATGTTTCTCAGTTAATAAACTTAGAAAAGAGCCTGGCACATAACAAATGCTCAGTAAATGTAGCCCATGATTACTCCTGTTCTTGCTTTTCAGAGTAACTCCTCTTTATCTCATGAAGAGTCTGTGCAGATTATTTCTAATTTTCACTGCTATACTGGTTTTCAGGGACAACAATATTTGAATGATGTTACTTAGAAAATTTCCATGCCAAATTTTTTCCACTTTTTCCCCCCTTTAAAAATTATCTTAATCATGGATCTCTATCACAAATCACTTATGCTGAAATATATTACTTTTAGATGGTCATCATCTGGGAAATGAATATAACATTGCCTTATGCTATCATTTCTGCTCCAATGCCTTATTTTTAAAACACTTAACAAGAATCATGATAAACATCATGTGGAAGTAGAAATATGTGATCTGATGAAACCTGTGACATTTAAGTACAAGTCACACAAATGTTTTAACAGAAGAAAGTAGTGATAATTATATAATTACTCATTTCTTGCTTCTAATTGGGGTTTTCCACTTATATACTGATAATAAAGGAGAGCTGCTTTTAAATGATCAGTAAGTCTATGCTTCTTTAGACTTCATATTTACAAGAAACATTGAAATTTGGGTTGCTAGTTTGGGCCGTACACCCCAGCAGTGCATCAGCTGGCTCACTGGTTACTCCAGCCTTGCTCTCTTCTCTCTCCCAGCTTGTCAAATCCTGTAGTTTCTGCCTGTTTTCTTATTTAAAAAAAGATTAGCAGCTGTTAAATGCATATTAGAACCCAACTGAGACTTTGAGACGAAAACAGAAAACTTGAAAACCCAAAGTGTAAAAAAAGGGCCCCTTAAGGAGGGAATGGTCAGTTTTAGAAGCATTTTGTCTAAAGTGGATTGTTTCTAAGAACCCAGTTTCCAAGCACTGGGGGGAGCGGGGTGGTTATTCTGTCACAGAAATGAACCCGAGTGATACACATTGATTGAAAACACTATACTGATAAGCATGACTTTTTTCATTGTCAGCTAAGCAAACTCAACTAGGGCTATTTCTCTACCCAGGTTTGCATAGTCCCTGGGCATTAGCATCGCTTGGGATGCTTGTTACAATACAGACTTCAAGGCCCACACCAACCTGTAAAATTAGCACCCCTGCACTCTGGGCCCAGGAAACAGGAATCTGCTACTTCAAATGTTTTCTAAAATTTCTGTGTGGGGTTTCTTTGCCAAAAATATGTCTTTTGATTCTATTAATATAGAATTATATTAATACTGTTTGATTCTATTCATATAGATTTATATTCATAACATTAAGAGTGTGGATTGTGGAGCCGACCAGCTGGCTTGTGTCCCCAGCCTCTGTCACTCACTGGCTGTGTAACCTTGCTGCAGATACCTGACCTCTCAGTTTCTCATCTGAGAGATGGGAGATAACAATAGTATTATCATGTAGGGTTGTCTCGGGATTTTGGTGAGACAATCCCTGTGAATCAGTTTGTACAGTGCTGGACAAATATCGAATGTGCTAAGTGTTAATTATAGTTGTTATTGTACTAGTATTGTTACTGTTTTATTAATAACAACAATAATTGTTTTGAAGCCTAACTGCAACAGATTTGTAGAAAAAAAATGACAGAAGCCTTATATATTTTTGAAAATAGACATTTCTACTTATGTAGCTCTCTTTCAAAAGGAATTCTAAAAAATAGTGAATGGGCTTTCTGCACTGGACTGTTCATTTCAACAACTTTCAGAAAAGGTGTTCTGGGTTACAGCCTGTCTTAGAAGGCTGCTTCAAGGGCCCAATGACCAGCTTGGAGTGAGCCCTGCCGTATTGTTCATTGGCTGAACCACACTGCAGATTTCCCTGGACTTCTTTATGTTCCACTCACTTCACCTTTGTGAATGGCAATGTCCCAAACCTGTGAGCAGCCTTCCGTGACCTCACAATTTGCAGACTGAAGACCATCCAGTTCTGGCAATTTAAAATGTGCCCTTTACCTTTCCCCCGATAAAGATGGCCTTGTGCTTTCATTGTATACATTTTCAGCCAAGTCCCCCCACACTGGGTTTTTGGTTATTAAAGGGCTTTAATTACAGCTATTGGACAGTCAAAGTGGATGATGGTGTTTTTCCACTGGCCATCTAGCAGGTTCTTGAAAGGGGGTAGGCACAGATGGAAATGGTGTGTGAATGATTCCTGGGTGATATGAGCAGGTGATGCTGTTTCCTTTGGGTCCAGGAAGAGCCACTGTCACCACCCAAAGCCTGCTGGCCACGTGTTTCTGTTCACCATTGCCATGAGCTGGTTGTGACTGCCTCCAAAGACACCATGTCTCTCCTTCTTAATTGTTCTCCTGCTGGTAGACAACTTTAAGGTTTTTTTTTTTTTGAGGCAATGTTTTGGAAGACTGAGAAGATCCTCCAAATTCTCTTGATAAATGCATTGAAGGCTCAGCTCCTTTTGCTTTGATAGTTGAATATTTTCCCTTCATTCTATATATGTAGAGCATCTTTCCTTCCATCATTTTTGTTCCTGCAACATTATTTTAACAAAACTGGGGTCTGAGAAGTAACTTCTCAGTTTTGGGGGTTTTTTGGAGGGGAGGGAGGCAACAAAGTGAGTTTTCCTTTAAAATTATAAAATGCCTCACTTGTATATCTGTTATAAACGGCAATCCAAAGAATTAATTCAGGCTATTTTCAGACCAATTTCAAACGTTTTGATGACTCAGAATCTGAATCAGAGCAAATAGAACACGATCTAAGTACTACAAGGTGACACAAATTCAACACAAGTAGGAAAGGATTAAAGAGGCAATAATTGCAGTTATTCATCTTTAATTAGTTTATATTGAGAGAAGTAATGCTGCAGTTCTGCAGATATGTGTTTAAGTATCACTTGCATCATTGCTCAAATACATAGTCCTAAGAATATAAAAATAACTAAAATTTGTGGACCCTGTAACCAAAATGCAGAGATTCTCTCTATTTGCTTAAAGTTTTGAATGTCCTTTTTTACAATTAATGAATCCAAGATTTATATTATGTTCCCTACAATAATCAGTAATGTTATAATTGATCTTCCTTAATTCCACCAACTTTGTTGGCTTTGTTTGGTATATAGAAAGAGCATATAATGTAATTCCTGCCTTTAAGAAGCCTTTAGTCTAGTTAAGGGGGGAGACTAACATGAATCTAATGTGAAATTACTACTTATTTATTCAGAAATTAATTATGGAATATCAGACTCCAGCTAGGAATATGCTACTATTTATGTATGACCAAACTGAGTCTTGAAGAAGTAGTGAGTTTTATACAGTATCACTTACTGGGAGATCGTATTTTCAAAGACAAGGGCACAAAAGCATCTCCCATCCCACATGTTGTTCTCTAGTGTGAACTTGCCAGCCCCTCACCAAGAGCTGGTTTCACGTGGTCTTGATTGGGGCACATCTCAGTGACTGACTTGTAACCAATAGGCTTCTGAGGCTAAGTCAGTAAAGGTGAGGCAGCTTTCACCTGGATCTTTTGGAACACTTGCTCTCCAGACACTCCCTCTCAGGGAACACCCTTCTGGAACCTGCCTGCCATACTGTGAGACCTCAGTCGACACGAAGGGACCCTATGTAGGTGCTCTTGAGTCAAGCCATTGGGTCATTTCCACTCGAGAATCAGACATAAGTAAAGATGATTTCAGTCCCCAGACTTAACAGCCTTCCTAGTAGAGGCCCCAGACATTGAGAAGCAGAGACCAAACCTCCATGCCCTGCCCAAAATCTTGACCCACAGAATCTGATGTTTTAATACCACTACGGATGATTCACTCTTGACAACATCGAATGACAGAGTATCGAGCAAAATGAAGATCAGTAGAAGAGATAATTATTAGAGATAATAAACTAACAACAGTTCCCACTTATGGCTTCCTGTGTGCCAGATTTTGTGACCTAATGCTTATGTAATCTTCACAAGGACCCCAAGTTTGGTGTAATTGCACTTCCCATTTTGCGGATGTGGAAACTAAGGCACAGGGAGGCAAAATGATATATTGACATAGTAAATGAAGGAAGAGGATGTGGAGCCCTTGTGCTTAACTGCTTGGCTAGACTATATATTTAAGGGCTAAATATATACAATCTTGCACTGGCGCAAGAATTCAGAGACTGTATCACTCTGAGGTGGGCTGTTTTTAGACTTAGTGAGATTCTGTGAGAAGATAAAGTTTATACTGAGCTTGGTCAGGTGTGTAAGATTTAGATAAGCAGAGTAGAAGTGGACAGGCAGGCATTTAATGTGGAAGTAACCATGGGAACAAAGACAGAAGTGAGAAAAGAATCCATGAGTGCATGGGTGAAGAGCAAAGCAGTAAGAAGAGAAGCAGGGGAGGAGGGTGGTACCGGGTGTTGGATGGGTTTCCTTGGAGATATAAACATCTGGGGCGTTGGATGTGGGAGAAGCACATCTAGATTGATAATTCAGTGAAAGGTTATTCCAACAGCCATACAGAGACTAGGTGCACCTGAAGGATGTGGGCAACCAGAATAAAAGAGAACAGCTGAGACACTATCAGCCCAAGAGAGAAATAGGCAGGTGGCAATGGTAATAAAGTTTAAGGGTAAATTTAGAGAAATTTCAAAGTAGTAAATGGCACAGCTTGAATAACAGATTGAATATAAGGGTTGATAGGAAGGGTTAATAACAGATTGAATATAAGGGTTGATAGGAAGTGGTAAAAATGGTTTCTAGCCAGTGAAATCAGAAGTGTGACAAAATTCACTTATATTCAAGTAGTGCCAGAAAATAATTAATGCTACCCCAGACGGGTAAAGACATTAGCATTAGAAGCACAGACTCAAGTACTACAAAAGTTGACAAATCTTAACAGGATATCTTAATACTTAATGTATTGCCTTGCATCTGGAAGGCTCTTCACTTTTCTGCTTGTCACTGCAACTATAATATTTGATACTCATTACAAAACTGAGAGTTAGGGCAAGTGGCCATGCCATGTACAGAGAATGGAACTGAGTCTTGTAGGGGTTGAATTCCGAGGTCAGAACCACAGAGTTGAGAGCCAGTCCTGTGATCAGGTTTTTTGACTCATAGTCCTCTGCTATTTCTGTTTATAAAACTGCCTTTTTGAATAGACTTTGGAATTGTGTTGCTACCTTGTTATTCTGAGAAACTGAGTAGCACAAATATTTCCTAGCATTCTGTACATTGACAATGTACAGTCTATCTTGTGATTTCTGACTTAGAGCACCGGCCTTGCACATAAGCCTTCATTATATAAGTGGACTTGGATTAGTTGGTAAGTGAAGGCATGAATAAGGTTGGAGGCAGTTTCTTGCACTCAATCTATCTACAGATTCAGTTCAGGGTCTATAAAAACTGTAAATACCCAGTTTTCAAATTTTAGTTACTCAGAGCAGAAGTTCAGGACTCATTTTATTTCTCAACCCTTTATGTAAAGTCCTATTCATTTTGCATCCTAATGATCTCTAGAATCTTTTCATGTTCCTTATTCATAATATTGCTATCTTTGTTTACACCCTTTACATGTTTCTCAGAGGAATGCAACAGGCTCCTAGTTTTGCTTTTTAACCATTCCACACCTGTGCCATCCTTTCTCTATGCAAATCTGACCACATTTGAATTATCAGTGGTTTTCCCAAGACTTAATAAGATTTTCCAAGCTGTTTGGTGTTTAAGTCCCCCCAAGGCCCTCTCAACCTCTTCAATGTCATCTCCTGTAGGTCCCTTGCATACTTTACAGCTTTATTGATATAATGGTGGGTTACACACACAATTTCTTACCTGTGTATTATAGCATATGTTTTTCCTTCCTGGAATGCCCTTCTCCACTCTGTTCACTGGCAAATTTCTGTTTGGTCTTAAAACCCTACTCATGTCAACTTAGGAAACCCAACCTGCTTCCCTCCAGTTTAACACTGCTTGTCCCATGGAGGATGCTCATTAAAGGATTGTTGACAGAAAAAAGGCAAAATGTTTCAGCAATAAAAGATTTTTGTCTGGGAAATGTCATTACTACTGTGCCACACCATGCATTTATTAAGCTCCAGTTTTCATGAAGCACTGCTGAAGTCTCCTCAGAACAAATTACACAGATGTGCTTCTTGACCTCTAAGAACTTATTCATAATTTAGTATGTATATCAGGCATATGAGGGCAAATAGGGAAAGGACAGACAATAATTGAATTACCAACATTAAACAGATATACAAATAGGTTAGATTAAATATTTACTCTGTGCATTACCTTGTAAAGGGTAATTGCATTTTAGCAGCTGGTGAGAGTGTGGGAACCATTTGAATTTTATGTCTAGACAATAGGATCCTATCATAATGATTACAGTGTAAACTGAATTTTGATGTTTTTATGGGTGAAGATGGACATTAATATTCCCTGTGAGGTTAATTTACACTATATTGGAAGAAGTCATACACTTTGGATAGAATCCAAATCTAGATACCTCTGGCCAAATTAGAGCAAATGGAGCTTATCTGTAGAACTCCACCATTTAAAAATATACAAGATCTGAAAAATATGTGTTTCTCATAAAAAATAGGAAATAGGGTATTTGAAAACATGCATTTGTCTACTGAATGTGATAGAATATGTGATGAAATATGTTTTGTCAATAAAATAAATAGCCAAACAAAATGTAATCCTTCCTGCAAGTGCATTTAGTCTCCAGAACAAATAAGTGGCTTCTGCAAAGCACATTTTTCCTTTGAATTATTTTAGATTTGCTGTCTATCAAAAAATATGGATAAACTGTGTTGTGTCAGACGCTGTATTTCAAGGTATATAGATAAAATATATTTAACTAGGAGAAGCCCTCAGTTGTGGAGGGTCAGTGAATGTTTGCAGCATATTGATGTAATTTAAATGAGTCTATAATTTTTGGTTTAAGAGGCTAAATTCCCATCCCAGTATTGGTTGTATTCTGAAAAAGGTTCAAATGATACCCAAATGATCCTTGAATATATTCATAACATTTTTATTGTACCACATTATCATCACATCACTGAAAGAGTTAATTACATGTCTAATTAGGTTCTTTTTGTTTCATTCTCCTCTTGCTCTGTGAATTGTTCCTTTGCCCCAAGGCTCCTGAAGAATTTAAACTTACATAATTAATTAATGCAGTTTAACCCTTCAAATGTGACTCTAACACCCCACCTAGTTTAACATAATTTTAGATCTCTGGTTAACAGCCTGTGGTGCTATAGATAGACAAGTTGAGGTCAAGTAATTAAGTGTTAAGTTAGGAAAAAATGTAATTTTTAGAAAAGTGATCAAAGGTATAATAGATATAGAAGTAGCTCTAAGAAGAGTGAAGTGTTATAACACAAATGAAAGATGATGTGAACAGGCAGATTTTTTTTTACTCTTGTTTTTTTTCACATAAGAACACTTTCTCACTCATGGTATCTATTTAATATTTAAGGATTGAATGAGAGAATGTCTATAAAGCTGTTGGTTCTCTGTTTGGTATGATTTCTATATTGATTGATAGTTTTTCAGTATTAAAGAATCATTGTCCTATTTGTTTCTCAAACTGTTCTCTTTTCTGGACAGGAATCACTTATTTCCATTTTATGGAGAAGTAAGCTTGAGTGTCAGAGGGTCTCAGAGTGATGCACCCAAAGGCAGGGATCAATCTCTACTGCTGGGTGAGAGGGACTATCTAGTGGAAGAGGTGACATTTGAACTATATCCTGAAAAATAAGGGGAGAATAAAAAGGCAAGGAGCTGTGTAGAAATGAATGTAGGTACCACATTGAACATATTGTGAATAACCTATATTGCCAGGGAGAGGGCTTAATTTATTGAGAAATGAGGCTAGAAAGTAATTTGGAGTCATAAAGTACCTTATGTGCTCAGGAATTTTGACTCAATTTTAGAGGTACTGGGAAGCTACTAAAAATATTTGAAGCAGGTGGCTGACATGACTCAACTTGTATTTTAGAAAACTAGCTTTGGTGGTAATTGTGAAAAGGGATTTGAACAGGGAAGAGTCCGGGGGGCAGGGTGTGTATTGGTATATCATGCTGCACTCCAGGCAAGAGACAGGGAAAGGAAGCCTAAGCTGAGGCTTTTGGCTATGGAGATGAAGAGGTAGGAGAGGGATTTGAAACACCTTTCTCAGGTCTAATCAGTGAGAGGTCATATGTAGTAGTCAAGAGTATGGGAGAATTTGGGAATAGCTGTGAAGTTGCATGGGACATGAGATCATTGATATTAATAGAAAAAGAAAAACCCAATAAGTTGATGTTGATGAAGCCAATATATTTGGCTTTGAATATAAAGGATATGACCATAGGCTCAGTGGACAGATGTGTTGTAAATATGGATCCTGTGTCCAGGAGAGAGGCTTGGGGAAGGAATGAAGATTTGGAGGATAATTGTTTTTGTGGTTGCTATGATATATGAATGAAATGCCTCTATAAGAACTTTAATTAATATTAAGTATAAGGTATTGGAATGAAATTTAACAGGTAGGGATGCCTACCTTTCTTGTGTTCCTCTTTACTAGTGAACAGTTACTGAGACTATGCCATGCTGAGGCTTAAGATGTGCATAAATTATCTCAGTTAATTAAAAAAACTTGGAGAAAACTGGAGGAATAAATATTAACATTCCTGTTTCACAGTGAGAAAACTGAGGCTTGGAGAGACAAAATTAATTGCTCAATGAAGAACAAGAAATTCAAATCTTTGTCTACAAAGTCTACACTCTTAAACCACACCTTTACAGAAATGTTTAAATCCAATTTATATTCAAGGCATTGAGTTTTCAGTGGCAGCCCTTGTCGGGTTTACATGGATAACCTAACACCTCCTTCAGTGGGAAGTTATTCACAGGTACCCAGCAGGGGACTTGAGCTACACAAGGCAGTCCCTGGTGTGTATTTCTGCCCCTTTGTGAATGCAAGCATTATCTTTGCCTTCCCATAATAATTAGTGCAGGGCCTTCCACTGGGCTAAGTGCCCCCCTTGTGCTGCTTGATTTTTAATCCAATGAGGTTATACTGTAAGTATCTCCATTTTTAGAAATATGTAGCTTAACCACAAATTTGCCCAAGGACTCACAGAATTGAAGATGTCAGCCCTTCTCTAGAGCAATGAGTGCTAGGTGGTTAGTGAGTGCATTGCACATAGTAGGCCCTCATTTTTAGGAATGAATGAACAAAGGCATTGTCTCCATAGGCAAGACTTTAGGGGCATGAGCACAGTTCTATTATACTGTAGGCCTCTTTTTTTTTTAAATCAATGCTCAAGGTAATAGGATTCTGCCTAATATGACTCAGTTCAGAAAAAGCTTGAATAAAGAAGTTTCATGATAATGCAAAAAAATTTAAAGTCAGTCTTCTGAAGTATCTAAAAGACACACGTTTGTTCCCTAATCTCACCAATCCAAATAATGAACAGGGGAGTCCACAACAGAATTACAGAGATTGTTCCAAAGCTTAGTAGCTAATTTGATTTTGTACAGAATGTTAAGAAAGGGTTTTAAAGAATTTTTAATGAAAAGGCAATTAGCGTTGAAGCCTTCATTAACAGATAGTTGAGAGGAAAAACCGGACTTCTTGCTGAGTTTTTGACTTTTGAAACTAATAGCAAAACTTTTTGGTATTTTTACTGTATATTAGAAAATGGTAAGGCACTATCTGTTTAATACAGCTAAACCTTATGGGCAAATAGAACACTTTTAAAGGCTTTTTTTTTTTTAAAGGCTTTTAACTTTTTTTTTTTGAAGTAAAGAGGACAGGGCCCCCAAGAACTAATTATAACTGAACAGCTCTCATTTGATAAAATGGATACAGAGTAATGAAATGTTCACCAAGAAACAGTAATTTTGACTTTGCTTAAAAGATTCTTCAATTATTATATGTTTCCCTGTATTACATTGACCAATGTTGCATACAGCAGGTAGTGGACATTTTATAAGAAAATTATAAAAAGCAGTCCTGAACATTGAACAAAAGAAATACATATTACTTAGGAATGTTGGTTTTCCTGAATCCAAGTCCTCTAAACTCTGTAAATAGATGTCATTTACACGAATCCTTTGGTTTTTCAAAATTAATTTTTGTACCAGCATTTCCCAAACTTTGTCTTAGAAATATTAGTAACTATTGTGTTCTCCACCTTCTACCACACATGTGGTCCTTAGGACCTTAGAGTAATGAAAATAAAGACAGGAGTCTTTTAGTTGGAAGATTATAAGAGAATCGTATTGACCATATGGTGTACACTCCTCCCATGGAGTTAGCAAAGTCTTTTTCTTGCCTCTCAGAGCTGTTTAAGTAAAGAATTTTTATAAACTCTGGTTTTAGAATAGCTTCTTGAGTTGCCTGCCACCAATTTCTTTTGCCTTACCGGATAACTAGCCACCATATGGCAGGGCAGGGGGTAGGGGTGAGCAGGCCAAGGGCCCTCAAAGGTGAGGTGGCTTGTTATCCAGCCTTTGCCCTGTGGCTAATGTTTTTATATGTCATATTGTGCACCACTGAATCCAGTGACAAATCAGACATTGTAAATTTTAGATTGGATAATCAGATAAGGTAAAACAGTCTTTCTTTTCCTTTTTTAAAAATCTCTAACATTACTGGGGGGGGCTGGTTGCAATGGAAAAAGACTGGAAGCATGTTTCTTTAACAAAAACAGTCTAATTCCATTTTTTGGCAATAAAGAGATGAAGGGAGAGATGGATGCCTAACCAACCTAAGCCATCCCATTGGAGAGGATCCATAGTATAAGTGAAGAAAAGAACAGTTTAGAGTTCTTTTCTAAAAGAAGAAAAGCCCTTCCTCCTTTTGAGGTCACTGTTCGTTCTTTATTAATTCCATCACTGGCATTCAACATAACTATTTCTATATTATCTGGTTAGTTCATTGGTCATTTTAGTACATCAAATCAAGGAGTTTTCCAGAATAAGTTGGAAGTAAGAATATCTGGGCTTCACCTCTGCCACTTACCAGCTTTTTTTTAACCTGGACGTTCCTTTTTTTTTTCTTTTACTTGGAATCCGCACTTTTTAAGCCTCCCACGAGCTGAAACTATACTGTCCTATTTGATTATACTCAAAGCATTGTTGAAGGCACAGAAGAAGACAGGGCATCTATCTCCCTACTTCATGGAAAATTTGTGTGACCATTTCTATTCGATCATATTCCTGTATTTGAGAATATGTACTTGTATTCATTGTGAGAAAAAGAAATGCTGCAGAAACAAATACAGCAGGCCAGCGCATTCTTTGATTGGTAGTTTTGACCTAGTGTAGAATCTTCTCAATTCCCTCCTTTCTCTCTCTCTAACGGAGTAACTCTTTGGATGGGCTTCTATGAGAGAGATGCAAGGAATGTTGGCTATCAAAAAATGCTGAACTCAGTGTTTTCATAGAATTTTGTAAAGGCATTGTATTATTTTAAATAATTTTACAGGAATTTTTCTACAGATGCCCCCCCCCACCCCTTATATTTTGGTTTATTTAGGTAAAGCAATCTGGACTATTCTTTAATGAACAGTATCACTCATTTGTGTGTTGTAGTTCTTTGATAACCCAGAAGAGCAAAATATTGCACACTGGACCTTGAACAAGGTCGATGATGCTACTTTTAACTAATTTGAACTATTGATGAGTCTAAGCAATTGTGTTTTATTCTGTACCATTGTATGACTTTTGTTTACTGACACAATTATTATTATTACTATGAAAATATAGCATATTCATTAAGCTGCAACAAGCACAAAGAAACCAGTCATATCCTAGGGTGTCAGCTAATCAAAGATCAGTACTGTAGGTGAGGGGGGCTTCTTGAGCTCCGAAAACCAGTAGGAGTTCACAGCCATTTTTTGTGGATAAGGGATTTCCTGAGTCCCTTCACGAGTCTCAGGTTTGTTATTTATCCCCTGATTGGTGTCTACATTTATTGCTGTTTGTATTAACTTACATAACTAATCTATACTCCAAACAACAAATGCAGATTTTGGTAATTTAGCTCCTTTCCTTTCTTTTGTTAAGTCACAGAAATCATAAAACATAGGCATTTCAATTGGACCTTTATGTCCGAATAGAATTTATTTATAGCAAATGAGGTGTGATAATTTTATGAAACTATTTTAAACACTAGTATAATATAATTATTGAATGAACCTGCCTGTATCACGTCCTTTATTGTTTTCATTCCCTTTTATTATGCCTTATCCAAATTAATGTAATATGTCCCCTTATTTCTGCATTCGGTTTATTAATTTGTTCACGTGGCCATATGTTTGAATGCCTTGACATGAACTGGATATCAATTCCCTTGTCACTTTTGTCTATTCTGCCATATTGTGAGTTGACACCAAAATATACACTGCAAAATGTCTGTTAGCCTGGGACATTAAAATGATTGACAGTGAACTTGCAGGGCCAAGGAGGATGCTAATCCATTTATGACACACAGAAGCTGTTTTCCTGGCAACAACTTCATCATTGTTTCCAACATGAGAGATGAACCAACATACCTAAAAAAAGTCATTCAGGTAAACAGCAAAGAATTTTGTTTGGCAGGGCATGAATACCATACTCTTTCTCTTTCTCCTCACTTCACCATGGTAAATGGAAATAGATTCTTCCCACCTAGATTAATAGCTGTTTTAACTCAATAAAAGATGTGTAAATCTTTGGCAGTTTCCTATTGAGTGATACTCACTCCTTTTATATGTATGTAATAACATCTCATAGTAGTTAAGATATAAGTCAGGGCCTTGGAGAAAACATGTTCTTGTACATTTGGAATGTAGGCTAGATATGTGGCTACTTTTTGAGGGTAATAAATTGTTTGGAAAACAAGTTGAAATCTGAGCCTCTGTCAAATTTTTAGGTCCAATATTTCATATTATATGAAGAAAAGAGAAAATAGGAGACAAAGTTTGATCGAAAAATTGTATGAGGCCTAAGAAAAGACTGTTCCCAGATGGAATTCACTGAAGATTCTGTTTCTGTGCATTTTCATTATAATTAATTCTTTAATATTGCCAGTTGAATCTCACGAATTGAAAATGTTCCAATCTATACAATCTGGCATCATGCTGCTCTTCTGAAATTCCAGGGAGCTTTCCTAAAGGGAAGGTTGGGAAATTCACAGTTTGAATGGAGCAATTAGAGCAGAGGTGTGGCCTCAAGAGATGTGGGCCAAATAGATGTAACATCATGACAATGGCCTCTTTCCAAATGCACAATAGTCAGATCATGGTAACAAGAGTGGAAGAAAGAGAGATGCTGCTCTTTGGAAAACAGTATAAATTTAAATTTTTTAATCTACAGGCTCCAAACTATATCCTGAAAGAGATGTGCATATAGAGGAATTGGAAACAGCATTCGATGAGTTATCAATATACAGAGTTTCAGGCAGTGGTACATGGGAATCAAGGAGAGTGGGAAACAGAGGAGACTGGTCACTGCCTAGAAGATACGGTATTGGCTAGGAACCCTCAGGGTTAACTGAGAATGGAGAATTAACAAAGGTGGGAACTTAATGGTATGCAATCCAGTTTTTTGGAAAAAAGAAGTCGTGTGTTGCAAAGGAGCTCACATGTGCAGGCGGTGGTGGAACCAGGATCCCTTGTTTCATATATGCCTCTAGGATTACCCTGATTGCTTACAGTTGTCACTCTTTTAAGAAGTAAAATCACTCTTCTAAGAAGTAAAATACATACAACCTCCTCAAATCTGATGTAAAATCTTTTATCTTACCTTTTGACAACTTAATGTAAGAGCAATACATAGTCATTGTAGTAAACTTATAGCTATAAGGGAATATTTTCCCTTTGCACACCCAAAGATAACCACGGTTACCTGTCTTATCCTTGTCCTAGAAGACTGGGATCAAGTACAAAGGTAGTGAGAATAAAATACATAGACAACTATCAGTTTTATTTACAAGCTTTATGAGGCATAAATAAAATTGTGAAATTCAGTATAGACAAAGGATAAATCTTAGCAAGCTTGATGTCCCCATTCTGCTCCTCACAGGGCTGTGGCCAGAGGAATGAAGATCGGCAGCCTTTGTCAGCCCCGAGCAAATGCTCCCCAGTCATTAAAGCGATATGAGTTCCCTCTTCCCAAAGCCAGCAGAAGAACCACATCAGTTCCCATTAAGACCATTTTGTTTTCTGTTTTCTGTTAAACTTCTCTCTCCCTCCCTTCTGCCTTTTTCTTTTCTTTTCTTCTCCTTTCTTTTTTTTTCCTTTCCTTTTCTTTCTCTATCCATTTATCTGTCCATCCATATTGACAACATGGAATAGTTTGTGTATAGTACTGGACTCTGCCCTTTTGATTCATTTAATACTTTAAGTATTCCCCCATGTCAGTATGGGAAGACTCTTCAAAAATGTGGTGTAAATTATTATCTTAATTTTACAGACACAAAGGTAGACCCAATCAAATTTTTATTTATTTGAGAAGAATTAGAAGGATTTAGGAAATTCTTTTATTTAAAAACTCACTTGCTAGGTTGTGAGAGCTTAATTTTCAACTTCGTGCTTACATTATTGGGAAGATAATCACTAATGTTTGCCAGAGAAGACACCAGTTAAAATTATGACAGTTTGCCTCTGCAAGGAAGGAACAGTTATTCAGAGGTTTACTTACATAAGCTATAATTCTGTGTGAAAAATATTCCACATCTAAATCTTTCTTAATTTTTTTTTTGCTTTTTTAAATTAAGCTTGGATTCGCTTTTTTCTTTTCTTTTTTAATTTTACTTTCTCTTTTCTCTTGAACCCTGAACAGCATCTACATTGTGTACTGAGGAAGTCATGTTAATGGATTCCATAGATAATTTCGAAAGGTTGAAAAGGCCTTTGACTTCAGAGAAATTGAAGCAATTTTGAAAGAAGCCAAAGCGATGAATATTAGAATCCTCCCCATACACATGAATAGTGGAGTGACATTTGAATTTGACAGAGAGAGTGAAAAGATCAAGTTGAAATGTGGCACTAGAGAAGGGAATGCTGCTTTATCCGTGCCTTCTCTGTTTGCTAAGAGAAGATATTCTGAAACTTTGAATGAGAAGCAAAGGGCATTAGCATCAAGTAAAAGTACAGGAGTCAGCCTGGATTTGCAAATAACAAAGTCATCTCTGCTAAACTCCAGGAAGACCTTGAAGCTGAGATCCAAGATCATACATTCAAAAAATACGTAACTTTTGTTAAAGAATAGTGCGTAAGTGACCAAAGTTGAATTTGCACAATAAAGGAGAGATCACAGAAAGGAGACTCTGAAGGAGTAAGGCTACCTGGGCTGGTTCTGGAAGTCTAATTCAGGAGGCTGGGTTAGTCTCAGTCTATAAAATGATTTCTGAGAGGTGAATCACTTCTACTTCAGCTTTAAAAAAAATCTGAGGGCACCTCTACTGACATTTCCTTTCCTTTAAAAGGTGGACTCCTCACAGCAGTTATATGTATTTATTCTTAATAATAAGGGCTCTGCATTTTTTTCCCCATGGATTCTCACCTTAAAATTTAGGGCAACCCTGGTCCCTCAAGGCCGCACCATTTATTCACAGCTGAGCAGCAGGATTCAAAGTGTATGTTCTAATATTACTGCACTTGACTCACTTGGGAATAAAGAATAATTTAGATAGATTTTTAACTGTTCATTGAAATGCACTTCCTCAGAAAGCTATGATCAGTAGTTCATTATAAATAGTATTTCTTCCTCTGTATTGTTTGATTCTGTTAGAATAAGAACATGTTCATGTATTATTTGGGAATCTAAAAATAAGTTTAAAAATAGAAAATAAATTATAGGGCATGAAAAAATAGCATAAGCAATATCAAAAAAAGAATTTTAATTAGAGAATGAATTCAACATGCTTTAGTAGTAGTGTTTACCTACAATAAATAAAATTAGTCAGGAAAATTTAGCATAGTGGTGAAGAGAACTGGGGTCTTACCTACATTGAAGCCTGGGTTTACCAGTAGAGATCTTGGGACTGTGCCTCAGTTATAAAATTAGAATAATAAATACACGCCCACCAAATAGAGTTGTTTTGAAAATTAAATGAAATGCTTATAAAGCAATTTGCACATTTTCTGGCACATGGTAAATTCTCTGATAATGTTTATTCCTTTGAAGAAGCAAAGGCCTGGGTTAGCTCAGAACTTTTGACAAGTAGATGCTGAGATGGGATTATACATGCAGAAGATTTATTGAGAGAAACATCTGTGAAGGATAAAGGGTAGGAAGCAGGAGTAGCCAGGCAAACCTGTAGCTCTTGTAGGTCTGACACCTGTGAAAGAAGGGGAAGAAGAAAGACAGACTGTGCAGGAAGAGTCTCTGATTGCAGCACAGTTCCAAGAACTTTCGGGGAATATTATTGATGAGAGTCCTTGAGCCAAAGCTATCTCATGTCCCACAGGAGGGATCCAGTGCAGTCTTTGGCTGGGAACAGTCCAGGAGAAGCAAGGAATCTATATGAATGTGGTAACAGATTCAAAGGGACAGCGGGTGGGGAGGCTAGGGCTAGCAGGAAGCGTGGTAGGGGCGTTTCTGTGATTGCCTCAGGGCCATTGCTTGAGGTGGTACTTTGGTACAATAGTTATAAATCATTAGTATTGAGTCATTAAAGCATTTCTTCACTCCAACATATTGGTAGCGTGGTTCAGGGTACCCTGTGTCTGTACCTCAATTTCCTCACAAATGAAATAAATGGATAAAATGAAAAGTATCACATGCTTATTTCAGGACTGATTTAAAGATGTGAGATATTATACGCAGGAGTCTTGTTTTAAGTGAAAAAGTGCTTCTGGAATTCAGAGTTTAAATATATGACCAACTCTTGGCAAAACTAACACCACTCTAGTACCATGCAAAATAGCACAAAACTATTCCCTTTAGATATTTTATAATGCAAAATTTTCTTTCCACTGATTTTGCCTTCCAGTTGGCCTGACTTTTTAAGACTTTATTATAATTAATTTTGCATGAAAAGTTGTGTCTGTGTAAACAAATGGATTCTCTTATCTTTGGAATTACTAAGAATTTAAGGGTTACCACCAGAACGTTATACTTGGTAACTATTGTTAAATGCTTGGTCGTAAATCAGTCTCTGCTATTCAGGATACGGTTTTTGGAACCTGAGGAATTTAACCCACTGAGTCCAGAAACTGGCTTTAAAAGTACTGAAGATTGGAATGTGTGAATACCAATAAATGCTGCCTCAGTTGTTCATGATTATATCTTGGAGTCTCACAAAATGATCAGAACATAAAAAGTGCTCAGTAACCGTTAGTTGAGTGATTCCCTGAATCAGTTAATTTCTTGTCCTAAAATTTTTAGTTTTATCTCCGTGATCTTTCCTCATAGGGATTAGGGGCCCTCAACCTAAAATTTCAGAAGGGAACACGCTGACAGGGCAGAGTCCTGATGCTTGTGGAGATTAGAAAGGGAGGCCTTGGGACCATCCCTCCCAGAATCACCAAGACGGCAGAATCTTCAGAGATTCTTATTTTAGAGCAGGTTTTCTCACATTGGGCCAGATAGCCCTTCGTCGTCGTGGGAAGCCGTCCATGTCTTGCAGCATCTCCCCACTAGGTGCCAGTGTCATCCCTCCCACCTCCCCCAGAAATGTACCCAGAGTTGCTAAATGTCTCTTGGGGGACAAAATCATCCCCAACTGAGAATAACTCTTGCAGAGATCAGGCAACCAAGGAAATCTTGAGAGTTTAACTATGTGACTGAATCTCTTAGCAAAACTTAGCAGCACTCTAATCCAGGGACCAAGTGTCCACTCAGTTGTCCTTCCAACACTACCTCTCCAACTCAGTGTATGATTAAATATGCCTCCAGAGTAGTTGCTGTTACATTATCATGGCTATTTGTATTTCTTCCTAACATTTTTCCATTTTGTAGGCTATTGGCTTTTACACAGATTTTGTTGCATGGAAGGCAAGGCTACCCTGGGTTTAAAATCCTGGCTATCCTTTCTGTCCTGGGTTCAGAATGAAGCTCCTTTTGGAGGTGAAAGCGGCATGTTTTGATAGGGGAAAGATAATTCAAAATATTTCTCTTAGGGAGTGACTTGGAGATACATTACGGTTTCTTTGCCAAGTTTACACTTAAATAGAAGAATATATCTTTACACAAAGATTTATATAAAAAAAAATTCCCGCCAAGTCCATGAGACACCTCTCCAAAGTGGCAGAGAACAGAATGATCTTGGAGGGATGGTCGACTGTAATTTCAGGTAATTCTGTATCAGGTTTCTGAGAACCCTTTTGGAAAGCTCTTATATGTTAGCACTGAGTCTCAAAGAGATGGAAAATTAGTATTTTCTTTCTCAGCCTACAATTTATTGATCAAAGAAAACTTATTTTTGGCTTTGTAGTGTTACAACAATCTGAAGCATATTAATAAAGAAAGAGAGCTGCTTCTTGGAGAGATAACCTTGATGACTGTAATTTTTCTCACAAGTATCAATGCTGCTTATGTGCCAATATATCACAAGTGAAGGGGAAGGAGGGGAGCAGATGTTGCCTAGCAAGGGCAGTGCAGAGTTCTGTGTATTTTGCTTTTTCGTCTTCAAAAAGCCTTTCTCAAGGAGTCCTCATCTTCCACTCTTTATACTGGAGAAGGACCTGAGGTGACAGTATTACAGGAAAGGCTTTCTGACTGAAGGTGGGAAGAGCTAACAAGGGGCTGCCTAGTTCTGATCATCGGTTCTACCGAATACAGTAATCAGAGGATTCAACCAAGATTTATTCCTGTGTCTATGCACACATGCAGCCAGTCCAAGAGCCACCTGTGTCACATCCCTGCTCTGTGTCACCCAGGACAAATTACTTGGTCTCTCTCTGCCTCAGTTTCCTCATCTGTAAAAAAAGGGTATTAGTTGTACCTAACACAAATACAGATAAAATTAGTTAATGTTTTAAAAGTTAGTAGAAAATTGCCTGGCAAATAACCATGTGTTTTTACATGAAAAGAATATATTTAAAATTCATAATGAGTGTATAATATGTAGTGAGTGCTCTGCTAGGTGTTGGCAACTTATTAAAACAAAAAAGAAAATCTTCAAAGATAGGCAGACCCGCAAAGCAGGAAATAGGTCACATTTTAAAAATGTACTTTTCAGTCTGTGTTTATTAAGCACCTGCTTCATGAAGGCCTCTGTGCTAGCCACAGAAGAAACAGATAACAGACAGCTTTTTTCTTTCCTAAGAACTCTGACTGGTGGAGGAGGGAAAGTTAGATACAAGGTAATGTGACAACTGATGCGACAAGTGTAGATACAGTGTGATATGTTTCCATTGGGAGACTCAGGTCTCAAACTGGGAATGGAGCTTGTGGTAGAGAAGCCCTATAGAAGTGACCTGTGAGTCTAGTCTCTTGGGTTGAGTGAGGCCAGTAGGATGGGGTAGAAGACAGTGATCACAGAGAAGGAGCAGTGAGCCTTGGAGATGGTAAGGAAGGAGGTAAATGCCATGGTAGGAAGGGATCTGTAGTTCAGGTTAAAGAGGATAGACCCTCCCTTGAAAGAGAAAGGAAACCACTGAAACATTTTCAGTAGGAGAATGATTCGGTCAGAGAGGTCAGGATTTTATTTGATAAACTGCAGTCTCAAGTTATATAGAGGAAAGATTGCGAGAAAGCCAGACTAGACAAAGCTGAAAGTCCAAATTGGTACAGCTCCATTGAGAGATGATAGGACTTGAACCTGGTGCCCTCGAAAAGGCTAAGAAAGTAGAGCTGGGTATGGAAACAGTAGTAGAAACAAAGACATACCGACTGTTACCCTGGAATGGGGTTTGAATTGAGGAAAAAGGACGAAAATGATGTTTACAGCTTCACTATATAGAAAAGTCTTATCTGGCCTTTCCAGATCTTCACAAGAGGAGAAAAACACCTATTTAGAGTTGTCTGTCTGAGACATTCATGCCATCTTATGCTGTGAACTGTGATTCCTTACTGATGCCCTTGCTGCCCTCTTTCTAGGTCCTGGTGCCAGGACTGGAAAGAATTTTTACATATTACTTCTGACATAGAGAAGTAGAAGGACTTTAACATGTGATTTTTTTTTTTTGGCCATTTTCTTCAATTGCACATTTTTTTGAGCACAGCCTGAGAAGATCATTAGAGATCATCTAATGAAGTGGTGGCAGAAGACTTTTTATCTCAAATGCCATCAGCAAAGTCTTAATAATTTGCTATCAAAGTGCTGCTTGGAGCGCTGTGTTGACAAAGAATGTGAGGCCCATATGGCTTGGTGGAAAAGTGACAAGATCAACGAAAGATGCCCATCATGGGTGCAGCAGGGCGGAGCAGAAACACATATGCTTCATATCTCCGGTTCTAGGATAAAGAATCCAAGCCCGTGGTGTTATATGTATTTGACAAAGGTCACAACACAAATTTAGTTAGGAATATGGCTGCAAAGAAAACCAGGTCACATGTCTCCCAGTGCCAAGATACTTATTCATTTCTTCAGTAAATATTTGCCAAGCTTGACTCTGTGTCCCGCTCTCTCTTGTGTTTCTGTTTTTAGTGCTAGGTTTTCAACTTTTAACATTGCAGACAAGATCCCTCCTTTCACGGAGGCCATCTTCCTGTAGGAAGCAGGCAATAGATCAGCGAATAAAATAATTTTAGATGGCAGTTGGAGATTATGCAAACAATGAAAGCCTGGGCGTGGTGATGTGAAATAAAACATGGCCGTGGGGCAGCCAGTCAGGAGAGTTGCTTCTGAAAAAAAGGACTTTTTCAGCTGAGACTTGAATGGAAAAAGAAAAGAGCCAGTGAGGCCAAGATCTGATGGAGGAATACACCAGGCAGTGTAAAGACACCAAAGCTAAAAGTAGCCAGAGTGTTTGAGGAACAGAAAGAAGGCCCGCAGGGCCAGGACACCGTGAGTGAGCGGGACAGTAGTACCTGGCCAGGTGGGAGAGATTACATATCCCCATCTCGTTGGGAAGGGAGGCTTAATGCCCTCTTCAGTGACCTCAGGCAGTAAAAAAGTGAGGGGCTAAACCCTACGCCTCCAGTATTGTAGTGCAGTGCTTCTGAAGGTCTCTATGAGTACATAGCCCTTTCTTTCTCTTTATAGAAAACTCCTTGATTGTAACTGCCAAGATCAAGCAGCTGATAAGATCAAAAACTTTGCTCTATATAGATTAGAGTGGAAAATAGAAACCTGGAATAAGTGTGTTTCCTTCAGGTGACCTTAGTAAAACATTCATGGGGTGCTGACAAGTACTTTGAATTTATACAATGGGGAACACAGTTTAAATACTTTGATATATTGCAAGCAGCTTCTAGAGAATCTCAAAAAAGATTGCGAAGCTCATTTAAATCTTGTACCAACCCTGTGAGAATTGGTAGGAAATAGCTATCGCTATTTTTTTTCCAGATGGATAAAATGAGGCAGAGAGATTAAATTACTTGATTTCAGATTTTTTTTCCTGTAGTTTTGCATTCAACCTAATGGATACATTCCATACACCTTAATTTATAAATAAATCTATGGTTGAACTCCAAAGAGTAGTAAAACACCAATAGGCTCTTCGATGTTTGAGTCCTAAGTTCCCAGTTTGTGTATTTACCATACTAATTATAAGTAACAAAATCAAGTGAATCTTTCATGATGCATGCACTTGAACAACATGCTGAACCTGCTGAATTGCATTTTGTTTGGAAATTTGCTCCTAATTATTTTCCACTGGGGTTTATAGTGGTCAAGTTTCAGGCTGCCCCATTTGATATTTGCATATATTCCATTAACTGCGATGTCCTTTTCCTTCCCTCCTTTTCTCCCTGCCTTCCCCTCCCCAGGCTGATTTACCTGTTCTGTTCATTCTGTTCCTCACAGGCTGTGCTCTCAAGTGACAGCTTATGAGCTTAATAAATCCAGGCAAATGTATAAATGGATGTTAATGGTTCACACTCCCCTTCAGCATAGCATGTATACACTTCAATGGTGACCTTTGATGGTTAATACCTAACTCAAAGGAATGACTAATGGCAGAATTAAGAAGCCAGGTAGATCTGGAGGTCACCATTGTAGCTAATCAAAAGTCATACATTTGGGGGATGTGAAGGACTTTGTGTGCCCCTCAAATCATCAAGTTAGGCCTATTCCTAGAGCCAGTTCTCCTCTGAAAAGGTAGTTCTCATTGTACAGGATTTCATGGACCTCACATGGTGGTGTTTCTCACATGCATATATAAAGTGTGAGCTGTACCTAGAATGTTTCTCAACAAATAAGCAAATTTATATTGATGTGCAAGGTAATACCTGAAGAAGTATATTATAAGAAAAATATGATTATTGTCTGCAGAATCCTTTCTGCTTCCACTTCATAGAAAATACTTGCCTAAATTTAATGCAACTCTTTTATCTCTTAACATAGTTTTTCTGTGAACGGGGCAGATTCTGGTTATTCTTTCTTCTCTCTTGTTGACCCAAGATCTTAAAGCCTATTTCAAGTTTGCAGTAAGGCAATGCTATAACTCATAAGGGAGGAGTCCAGAAGAAATGGAATCTGAGATCCTTTTTCAGTGTATCCTCTGGTGTAGAACATGGGGATGGATGTGTATAGGAAAACCCACTGTAAAAAGATACATCCCATTCCACTTTAAAGGTATTTCTATTTAACTAAGCTCCAAAAATATTTCATAAGCTCACAGTGCAATTGTTTTCCTCCTTAAAGGAAGACAAATGAATCTTAAATTCTACTTTCTATATAAAGGTATATGCAGGTATGTGCAGAAAGGAAATGATTCTGCCAGAAGTTTCTGATTCTACAGAAAAAGAAAAATTATATTTATATCTACAGAAAGTTATGCTATCTTTCAAAGTTTAGAGAAATTAGAATTTTCTCATTCTATTGAGAAAAGTAGATTTGTATTAGATCATATAATTCTAAATAAATCTCTTTTGAGCCCTGATTTAGCAAAAGTATTTTTTAAAATCTCAATCACTAGAAATATGTATTTCTAGTACTTAATAAAGTCTTTTTTGAGGGTACTTCTCATTGTAAAAATTCTAGACTTCTAAGAAATAAAGGCAAAAACCATAAATGTTTTCATAAGGACAGAAGGAGGTTTTGTGGTGTACCATCCTGGGTCTATTTCCCTAATATTAAGTTGTGGCTCTCACAGCAGTTTGTATTGTTTTATTTTTATGTCCATCTTGGTATATAATTATTTATATACTTTGCCTGACTTCCCCTCTTAGATTGCAGGTGAAAATTGATATAAAGTATGACTTTATATAAAGCCTTGCCCCTGGTAGACATTCAATACTCACGTCTCTCCTAGATGGTTGCCTCCCACATAATGTTGCTGCGTGGCTTATAGAAACGGGCCTCACTGCTTCACTTTTAATTTCTGATGTACCATTGACTCTTCCCTTTGGTAAAACTTGCCTGAACCTGTGTTATGAGCTGAGCACTGTGCTAGATGCTGTGAGGATTGTAAAGATTCCATCTCCCGTCTCAGGGAGTTTATAATCTAATTGTGGTGCATGAATACCAGCAAATGAGAGAGGCCTCAATGGCGGGCCTCAGCAATGCCTAACTGTAGCCAGTGTTCAATAAATGACAGCTGATTTCTTCATCAGCTACAGGTATAGTTTCTAGCATTGTTACTTTCATTACATCTAGCGTCCAAAATAGGTAGTGTGGGGTTTGGTTAAAACTGGTTGGTGTTGCTTTGAAAAACGTGTGATGTTTCCTCACAGTGGAAAAAGTGTCTATCCTATGTATGCCTCTAGGACAAAGTGCAGTGCATTCCTGTAACAGCAGGAACAGCATTACCGAGGCAGGTTCCCACTGGGTTGGATCAGAATCTCCAGGGACCGAGTCTAGCAGTCTGTGTTTAAACAGGTCTTCTGGGTGATTCTGATGTGCCCTAAAGTGTGAGAACCACCATTGCAGGATGTCCATAGAGACATGGAAGTGACCTGGGGAGGAGTGTGTGCAGTGGAATGCCAAAGATAAAAAGGGGTGGAAAGAAGAGAAGTTTCATGAGCCAAGCTCTCAGGGCTTACAGCCTAATAAGGGAGCAAATAATCACTAAGGTAAGTACGCAGTCGCAGCTCTGCTGCCTGCTGCCTGCTGCAAAGGCGAAGTGCAGGTGCAGTTGTGTCCTGGACCAGGGAGAATGGAGGAGTGTAAGGTTTAGGCAAGACCCACTAAGGAGTGAGTTTGAGCAGAGTTTCTGCCTTTGATGCTGTGTGCCTATCAGGAGGAGGTCCAGAATCTTGTTTGATTCTAAGAGAGCATTGTGGAGCCTATTTAACAAAATGCTTTTGTACAGTTCATTTCCCTCTTGTTTTCTTGGAGTTAGAGGCCATTTCCTCTATGACTTTTCTTAGGCTGACTCAGGACTTTAATTATCTACACAGATATGTATATATACACATGTATATAGAAATATTCATTGATTACTGTAATATTCAGGACACAGCCTGCTTTGTACTATATTACATGACAGTATGTTAGGTATCAACTGTGCTAGGCATTGACCTAGGTCATTTACCCACAGCTTCTAAATTCTCATGGTATTTTTTCAAGGAGGAATTGTTAACTCTACTTATGGTAAGTAAAATGGCTCAGTGAGATTAAATCATTCACCCAGGTCACATGGTTCATAAGTGACAGAGCAGGGTTCAGTCAGGCAGTTGGGTTCTAGATTTGTGTCTCTCAACCACTGCATGAAGAGTTCGTGGGAGAGAATATGTTTCTGATTAAAAGTATGTTCACAGAATGGGAAGCTCTGCCTCGAGAATTTGCACTTCATCTTGACTTGTATTTCTCCTGTCCCCAGACTTCTCATGACTTGAAGAAAAGATACCAGATGCCATGGTTCATTGGGTTTGAAGCAACCTCCTTAACGTCATAAGCACATTCAAAGAAGCTAGGAATTCTAACTTCTATATAGAGCTTGAGCCATTCCTAAAATATGGCAAGCTGGGACATAGATATGAGGATGTAAGTGTGGGTTTGGGGAGGGAGCAGTATAAATAGATGATCAGGCATATTTCAGGGCAGCAGCCACTGGGGAAGAAGGAGGTGTCTCTACCAGCTGGCTCAAAGATGATCCTACATCTTCCCTCTCCCAACTTCCAAATTCTTCTCAGTTTCTTGGCACATGTTTCAGATGTCCTCTCTATTTGCGTGTATTTCCCTCAGCTTGCCCCTTTGTTATTTCTTTCCTCCCTTTAAATACCCTTGATGTTAATTTCATCTTTATGTTAAATGATATAAATAAAATCTGAATAAGACACTTGGGGTGTATATTTCTCCAATTGCTAATCCTGCTCTGTCGGTTTAAGATGCAATAATTACAAATTAGAAAATAACACAGGAAACTCATTTATTTCTAATGAGAAGAATGCTGATGTCACAATAATTGATGATAGAAATTAATATAACTGTAATGACATCACTTTAAACTGCTTGGAGTGCTTAACAAATTATAATTTTTTGGTTTAATTTATAATCTAAACCAATCTACCTGTTTTTGCCTTAGAGGACTGCATCAAGGGAAAACCCAAATATTATCACTTTAAATCTCAGTTGTGCAGTTAAAAGATTTTAGGAAGCCAAGTTCCCCTAGAGGTTCAGCCTTATTAAGGTGAGTGCACAAGATTAACTTCTGTGAATGGGTATGGCTCCAGGTTGTTGTATTATTATTTTGACTTATATTTTCATATGTAATTATTTTGACAGTCTCTAAAATCAGTGCCTTTGTAGTGGAACCGTAAGTTCACTGAATTCACAGGTGCATTTTCTTCACCTGCCTGTACATCTAATTGAAAACTGCCCTAGAACCCGAAGCTTCCCAAGCAGGGTGACACATACGTATATATGTACCAGAAAGGCAGCTTTGGCCAAGAAAGATTAGTTGTTTTGATTTGGATGGAGAATAAGAATTTGGTTAGTTTAGCAGAAGCAGAAATATTTCCCAAATTTTTACCTTCTATTAAAAAAGGTCCCTTTTAGAAAGTAAGCTCTTAATAAAAATTAGGGGTTTTCTGAATGAGTAAAAGCAATTTTCTATAGGGGATTCAAAAAGCAATTTATATGCAGCTTTCCTGATACTAAATAGCTTTGGTGAGAACAACACTGCTTTTATTTAAAAATGCAAGTTATTAATACATTTTCAAATTAATAGTTTGGAAATTTTCATACCAAGTATGAGTCAATAGTACATCTCTACCTGCAAGAGTGACTTGATGCATTCATTTTACTACAATGAAAGTGTCATTTAGAAAGCCATTAAAACATAACCTTGAAATTAACATTGTGACCCTACAAGGAAACATTAAATGGGTTGAAAAGTAATGGTCTTGAAAGGAAAGGCCTGCCTTTAGAATACAAGTTAAAAAGAGAAAGAAAAAAAAAGCCACTAATGAATAATTACTTTAATGAGCTTCTGGTCTCAAAGCCACTCACATTCACTTGCATTAATGCTGTGAAACGTTGGATGGTGTGAACACATTAAAATATTCATTTTAGTGCTTTTTTGTTACACAAAGCAATGGCATACCCCAAACTCCTCCATCAGAGGCCTCTTTAGCAATTGTCCTTGTCATCAAAATACTGATGCTGTCCAGGTGAAGCTTCCAGCCACCAGAACTCCTTCCTGAAAGGCTAATAGGACCATGGACCTATTTCAAGCCCTAAAGCACCTCAGCACCTTCACCCGAGGCTCCATTATACAGGGTCTCTCTCCAAAGAAGGCATTTTAGCAAAGCAGTTAATACTGAAGGCACTAGCAGATGCTGCTGTGTATAAATATTAACTTTTGCAATCTGGGACAAATTACAGACCCTTTCTGTGCCTCCACGTCCGTATATGTTAAATGAGCAAAAACATAGTGCTATTACAAGAAGTTGCTGTGAAGGGTGAATGAAATTACCTAGGCTGAAGATGTAGCAAAGTGCCATCCTCGATAAAAAGAAAAAGATAACTATAATTAAGTTAAAAATGGTATTTCTCAACATAATTTACAAGGTCAACCATGAACTGGTCCTGGTTTAGGAAGTTATTTCTTTCAATTTCTCTTCCACCTCTTGCCTCTTACTTTATGTTTTGGCCCAGAGGAGTCTTAAATTTGAGTGTGCATCGCATGTATCACCAAGGGTTTGTTAAACACAGATTGCTGGGCCTTGCCTGCAGTTTTGGCAGCAGCACAAGTGGGATGGGGCTCAGAAGTTTACATTTCCAACAAATTCTCAGGTGGTATTGATGCTACTGGTCTGTGGGCACACCATGAAGACCAATAGTCTAGCCCCCCATTTCTAGGAAGTGCCACTCTGTCTGTTGTCACTTGGAAAGCTGATAACACCAAGGACCTGTTCACAGGGATCTCATTCAAGCTTTTGCTAATTCCTGCAGCGAGAATTGGCTTTCTCTGCTTTGTACTCCTATAACCCATAGCTCCATTTGCTTCTATAGCACTGATCATCTTGCATTATAATTTTTCAGTTTGTATGTTGAATGTTCCACTCCCACCTGGACCATGCACTTTTCCAAAGGCAGAGAGCCTATCATATTCATCTTTGGTTTAGGGTCATATATGCTGCCTGGCACATGGTAGGTACTAAGTAAACAGCCTGAATGAATGAACAACCAAACTACATCCCAAGCCCTTTGTTTGTCCCTTTGCCTTGGTAAGAGTAGTTTTCTCCTTCAGAAATGCTGTTATTTGTTAAGTCTGATAGTAAGTCCTGGTATTTTTTTCAAGACCCTGTGCTAGTATTTTTAAAGTCACCAAACTGTCCCTAACTTGCTGGAATAGGCTGTCCTTCCCCTAGGCATTCCTTGCTCATAAGTTTCATTTTTCTCCCTCATTTTGCCTGAGTTTTTTAGAGCTGCAGCTATGCCTTATTGATCTCAGTACCCCCAGAACCTAGTAAAGTGGCTGGAACTTAGGAGACTCTGGGGAAATGTGTGTGGAATGACAGAATGTTGAGAGAGCATGCTCCAGTCCAGGGCAGCCCAGTCTGGGATGCTAACTGAATTCGTCACTGGTGTCCCCAGCTCTCCACTGTCTTCCCAGGGCCTGCCTGTTCTAAATAGCTTCCAGAATTTCAAATTCACCTGCTCTGTAGGCCATATGAAACACAGAGAGTACAATTAGCAAGAAAGCTATCTCCATAGTCAAGCAAGATATGATGAAACCCTGAACTAAAAGAGGCCCATTGGAAGAGGAATCATGGAGGAAATGAATTTCTCAATTGACCAGTTTAGAAAATTGAGTCTAAGGCTCTGGGATGAAAGCTACCTGTGTTTAATCCTACCTCTCCACTGATCTTGTACTTTAGCTTTCTAAGCCTTGGTTTCCTGATCTGTAAAATGAGAATGATAAATTAGTATAAATATTAAATGTGATGGCACATATAAAATACTTAGCACAGTTTTTGGAATGTAGAAATATGCAAGATATACTTTTATATTGGGTAGCTATGATAAACTGTTCATGCTTTTAATCAGCTTAGTCTGTATCATACATACACAAGAGGTGTGTGATTTTGCTGTTTATCCACAAAGAATTTATAGAACAGCTGGATAAGAAACTGACCACACCTGCAGAAGTCCTTGATTATATGCTGTCTAGTATTCATCATCAAGGAAATAATCCAGTACAAGTTTTAATGTGGTTGAAGCTCATAGAAGGTAGAGACCAGAGATGAAGTCCTTACTCCATAACTGTAATAGTCTGGGAACTGGAGGATAAAAATTAGTTTAAACAGGGGAAACAAAAAGAAGGTTCCAGGACCTTAGAATTTTCTTGCATGTAAGGTTCCATTTGTATCAGCATAGTGCTGTAGGCTTTTCTCCTTTAAGGATGTACAGTGTAAACTCAATTAGGTGGCTTGAGCTCAGCTAATAATTGAGTTATTTGAACCTAATGTACAAACAGTGGACTCATGTAGAAAATGACACAGGAATCTTATTGGACACATATAAACACAGAAATATAGATGCATGTGTGTGCATGTGCATGCTTTTATAATCTGTAAATGGTTGCTGCTAATGAAGAGATTTCCTAAGCATCTCATTTTGGGTGGACAAAAACTGTAGCCAACACATAGTTTAGACTATGTATGAATCAGGCCTAGTTCTAAGTGCCTTTACATTTATTAAGCCATGTAAACCTCAGAGCAGCATAACGTAGGTGCTATTACAATTCTTAATTTAGGGCTGAGGTAACTGAGACACGCAGAAGTCGGTTGGGTCATTCACAAGGGTCCCAGGTGAACCTGAGGCTGACCACGCTCTTAGGCAAACATCCTGGGTGGTTCCCGTTTCCGTTCGTAATCTGGAAAGCTCGACCTGCAGCCTTACAGCACAGCCCGCGTGAGCCAGGTGGAACCACACTGGGCCCTGTTTGTCTGCAGCAACACCCTGACTCCCTTCCACCACTGTCTGAGTAGCGGCAGTGACTCAGGAAACTCTGTCTGTAGTGAGTCTTTATTGCCACACTCTTTGGGATATGCACACATCCCAGATGGTAGTCCCATCCTCTTATTTGCTCCGACAAGTACATTTGTCACTGGAAACGATCTTTTAATTGTTTATTTTCCTCTGGCTTCTTTCCAGGGCTTTGTAGTAAATGTTAAGTACTGTTTAAAACATGTTTTTCTCCTTGTGGAATAGGTGAGCATGTGTGTTAGTTAACTGTTGTATTTGAGCTTCCCACTTGGTAACTGACAGCCTGTAATTCAGCATAACTTGAACTCTGACCATGTCTCCATGTCGTTTTGTGGTCCGTCACCAAATTTCTTTTGAATAGTTTGTGAAAATAGCACATAGTGAAATGTTTCCTGGCTTATCAGTGTCTCAAACGGTGAGGTTACAACACTCTTATGATGGGTTAGAGATCTGGAAATTCGCTTGCCAGCTTATACATTTTTTTAATTTCTTCTTGAAAGCCTAATTTCTATATGATGCACTCATTCCTTCTTCTCCTTGGACACTAGAAGCCAAATCAGGGAATAGAAGATGAAGGGAATGGCATTTATTGAAATACCTAATATGTGTCAGACTGTGGGCTAAGTGTTTTCTTGACTGTGGGATGGGTTGATGTACCTCCTACCTGTCCAGTGTTTACACCCCTGCTTGAGAGTCTGTGTCCTGGCACCTTTTCCTGAGGATATGGCTCTGATTTAGGGATTTGCCGCAGATGTCATTGGGGCTTGTTCTGACCCCAGTCTCACCTACTCTACACTGTACGAAAAGGTTACAGGCCAGCCAGCTCTTTCCACTGGGGACCCCCATGCTAGTTACCTAGACTCTCCAGAGTAGCACTGATAAACAGGATTTCAGAGTTCTGAACCAATAGAGAAATAAAAAGAGGGTGAGGAAGATGAAATAAAAATACCACCCTATTAATAGTAAAAGTGATATTAGAAAATGGAAATGGAAAGACATGGTCTGCTAGGCACAGGCAGAATTTAGAACCCCATAGAAATGCCTTAGGGGAAAGAAGTATCAAATCCTTTTTTTTTTTCTAATTTTAGTTTTTTGTTGTCTGTTATTGCTTTTTCTTGCTTTCTTAGTGATGTATAACTCTGAAAGTAAAAAGTCTTCTACAGCCTGACAAAATTGTGTGTATGTACATACCTGTTTAACTACCACCTAGATTCAGCACCTTTCTGGCATCCCCGAGGGCACCCTCCTGAAGGCAACCTGTTTCACCCCTATCACCATGCATAATGTACGGACAGGCTCTTTCAGACAGAGTAGCTTTAGTGCATCTTTTGAGAAGCTTGCTCTTTGGGGAGGTGGGTGGAAGGGGCAAGGGAAAAGAATTGAGAGAGAAGGATTGAAAGAGATTGAGAGAGAGAGAAAGGGAAAGGGAGGGAGAGAGAAAGGGATGGACTGTGGCTGAACAGTTTTTCCTTTCCAATTTACCATGCAGATTAAGTCCCTCCAGCCTCCCCTGGGAAGAGATAAGGGAGGCCTCAAGATTGGCCAGCCATGGTAAACTAACAGGTCACCCTCTACCCTGGAGGACATACCAGGAGCAGAGAAGGTGCCCCTCCTCCCACCACTGTGTTAGTTATGTGAATCCCTGAAGGGTAGACGATGGTATAATATGACAAAATATCACTGGATTGACATGACTTATCTTTCAGGAACATCAATTTTACTCAACAAGTTGGGGGGTATTATGTTAATAGCAACACAAATATGGAGATATTTATGGAGCAGAATGTAAAACTCACATGAATTTTTAAAACAAAACATAACACTTTAAAGCTCTTTCAGGCTTGCTCGGGGCTGCTTTAGGCTAAGCCTTCAGGTCCCCCAGGGGTATATGTTCGTTCCTCTCTGCCTAGGGTAACTTCAGTGGAAAAAGTCTGGAAGCTTTCCTAGGACACTGAGCATGTCACATGAAACCTTTATCAAGGCACTAGCATGAACTTGGCAATGTTAGCACATTAAAAAACAAGGAAGAGAGGGATTCAGAATCAGAGAGAAGACAGTCATCAGAGAGGCACGTGGCTTAGGAGGCAAACACACAGCACAGCACCAAACGGGTAAGCTGACCAGTGGGCAGGAAAGAAGAAAGGAGGGAGGGAGAGAGAGCAAGAGGACATAAAGTCTGAAGACAGAGAGTGGCTTAAGATAACACAGGAAGGGAGAAGGACAGAAGGTCAGTGCTGAGGCTGGTATGTGCATCTTTGTGTAACTCCTGCTTCACGATCCAGGGAGTCATGCCACATAACCCTGCCCAGCTCTGTCACAGAGATGCTCTCTGAGTGAGGTAGGTCTGCCATGGGATTTTGTTTGCAGAGAGGGGATGCTTACCCTGTCACCTGAAAGTTTAGTTTATGTTTAACTGGTGAGCATATTCGACCGCTCTGTAGAATAGGACAGCATAGAATAAGATAGAATCCAATCCTGGTCCTATGAACCAGGTCTTGTGGCCATAAGTTGAAATTCAAATACCTGTGGAGTCCAGGTGGTAGAAAAAATGTATGGCTGCCAGGTGCTTTTTATTGCAAAGGGGATAATAGTAAACTTGAGGGTGGGTGCATTGTTTAAAGGCACTCAAATGGAAAAACAAAACAAAACAAAAACCCACAAAAACTAGCTGGCTAGCCAGTCTCGCTTTTCTGCTGGATTTGGTTTGCAGGATTTCAGTTTCTTATCCTGGTCACCACTATGAAACCTAACTTTCTCCCTGAAATCTCAACATATTTAATGCCCTGAATATTCCAGGGGAAGCTATGCTATTTATTTACATTCTCCAAAAAGAGAAATCAAGGCCCAAAAAGTAATTTTCATAATGCTACAAACCAGTAAAAATTAAAACCAGATTTGAACCAAAGGTCTTTTTAAAATTTTCATTTCAGAAGTTTTTATTATGATTAACCATTGCAGAACTTCCAAAATCTCTGCAGAATTTTGCTATAGACTGCAGAGGTAGAAAGCCATGATCTTCCACAGAAATGTGGTCTGCAGAATATTTATCCATTGAATGGTTATCAAACATAATAGTGCTATTTAACAAAATACAGTGACAGCTTTGCTATTTTAAATAACATGTTTCAAAATAAACAATAACAGCAAAGCTGGGACTCTTGAAAGTCAGGAGAAGAAATGGTTATTGATTTGGAAAAAAATAATTGCTTTAACAGCAGAAACATGTTAATATGAAACTTAAAAAGAAACTGTCAGTTGATGTGGTTGAACATTCATTAATAGCCAGATATTGGACAGCCTTTTCACTATCTATTATCTTAGTGACATCTCTTTATATAATGAATTTTGATTTTTTTTGGCATATGTTATAAAATCCAATAAAACATCAAAAGGAAGAAAGATAAAAATTAGTAGAGGTGAATGACTTCTCTAACTAGGCAATTGTTCATAGCATTCATTATTAGCAGTAGATTTTTACAACCTAACACTTGTTATATTCTAGTCCTTGTTTTATTTTTATGAGAGCTCAGTCATGAATGTTGATTTCATTCATCAAGTGGAGAGTTTACGAAATGCCTGGCAAAGTAAAATCAGACTCTGAACCTGCCCTGGCTGATTTTGCGTTTTCCTGTGTTTAGAAGTTACAGACCTGCTATTATGCAACTTCCTCTGACCTGTTATTCACACTGTTTTATTGGCTGAACACAGATTTCTGTGGCCAGAATCATCACCATCTTGGCTAAAGAAATTAGTGTCTTCTCACTCCATAGGTCCTCTCCTGATTCCAGACTTTCAGTAGCTAGAATTTAAGCATAATGGTATAACTCCAGTAGCCACAGAGACCTCAGTAATGAATTTAAAACACCCACACAAAACATTATGTCTCTCCTGGATGTGAAGTCACAGAGGAAACATTGTGGTACCCTCACACTTGTGAACAATTCTATTGTTAACAATGGTGTATTAAGCCAGTAGCCTTATTTATTAATACAAAATACAGCAGAGTACATTTTCAAGTGTATGCAGTGAAATGCATACACAGCGCACATTGTTGTCATCAGAGCTGTGCTGAGGGAATTTAGCTAAAACAGTTCAGAGGCACCCCATAATAGTTTCCTGTAATTGTTTCAAAATTGGTTTTCTGGGGTATAGAGCTCAGTTTTTATTATTGTTGTTATTTATTAATCTTATTCTATGACTGTCACAACTGATCCTGGTTTTGCTGACACTCTCAAAGCAGGGACACTATACAATTTTATTTCACTGAATGCTTTCAGTAATATATTTCACTTTTAAGTGAGTTGAACCCTCATACATTTTTGAACTATTAACAGAATTCCTTAAATTTGGCATAGAATTATAGGTCCACTGAGAGAAGTGTTTGCCAATAAATGGGAAATTTCATTCTATCTAATTTATCAAAGTTCTTTTCTTTTTTTTTTTGGTAAATCCCTGTGTCCTTGGTTCTTAAAAGATGACACAAGTGGCCTGTATGCTGACAATTCCTGCAGATGATGAACTTGGTTATTTATCCTGGTCCACTGAGGGTAATATAAATCCAAGTGGGTTTTATTTCCAGTAGTACATAAATACATAAGCATTTTCCATTTTTAATGAGACAGGTAACACAGTGTATTCTGACTCCATATCCTACCCCACTCATTAATATATTACACAGATATGGACAGCTTCTAAACTATATAATGAGGAGGGTGATTAACCTTTGAATGCATTTATTATTTATATTTTATGTTTAAAAAGCTTACCATTAAGTCAGTATTTACTAAATTCAGTTGTTTATGAATCTCTTTACATATTTCCCATGTCTGCACATTGACCTGAATTGGCTTTTATTTTTTGGCTTGTGGTTCTCTGTCATTCAATGTGGTCTGAATTGTACTGTCTGAACTAATCAACACATTGCTGCCATTGCTGCAGTCGCGAGCCTTGGTCCTCGGAACACTCAGGCCCAAGTGCCTCCTAGGCCTTGGCACTAATCCCGGCATTGACGTTAACAGAATGGAAGTGTCACTAGGTTGGTTTATTGGTAGTAGTTATGAATAAACCAGCTGAAGAAGTAACAGGGGAACAAAGTGTTAAGAAATCCTCAGGGCTATAGCCCTGTTTAAAGCCTTATACTCATCTTTTTTTGCTTATACTTATCTGAATTTCTCTCCTTTTGGATGAAGCTCACTAGATCACATGTTTCCCCACCTCTTTTTCTTTTTCATTTCCATGTTGCTGTTTTCATTGTAGTATCATTAGAATGGGGAAGGGATTCTGCAGCTAAGATGGCCAAGCATGGTGCATGTGCAGTGCAGTCTCAGAGGGTCCTCCTCCTATTGACCACATTTGAAATGACTTCTGGGCCCACTCTAATCTCAGGGTGGGCAGCAGTTCTCCTCCTTACATTGTGTCTCTCATCCTGGGGTGGGAGGGGAGATATTTTGTTTCTTTAAATTCTCTAATGGTATTAGTCTTCTTGGGCTGCTATAAGAAAATACCAAGCAGATTAAACAACAGATACTTATTTTTCACAGTTTTAGAAGCTAGAAAGTCCAAGACTGAGGTGCTAACTTAATAGCTTTTTGGTGAGGGCCCTCTTCTTGACTTGCAGATGTCCTCACCTGGCAGACAAAAACAATCTCTCTCCCTTCCTCTTCTTATAAAGCCACAAGTCCCATCAGGAAGGTTCTATTCCCATGACTTCTATCTAACTGTAATTATCTCCCAAAGGCCTGTCTCCAAATGCCATCACTTTGGGAGCTGGGCTTTAACACAAAAATTCTGGAGGACACAACTCAGTCCAGAGGACCAGCCAGCTCTGTCTACTTAGTGTTGCCTAACCTTGATCTTGCCCCTGCCCCTTGTCCACATTACTTAGTATTTTTACTAAAACTGGACTCATATTTGTTTAATATAAAATACTTTCAAGAGGAAATTTTCTTTTTCTTTTGATGTCATTAATATAAAATCACATGGGCAACATTGTGGTTACTAGATTCCCCCCATTATCAAGTCCCCACCACATACCCCATTACAGTCACTGCCCATCAGTGTAGTAAGATGCTTTAGAATCACTACTTGTCTTCTCTGTGCTACACCACCTTCCCCGTGCCCCCCCCACATTATGTGTGCTAATCATAATGCCCCTTATTCGCCTTCTCCCTCCCTTCCCACCCCCCCTCCCTCCCCAGTCCCTTTCCCTTTGGTAACTGTTAGTCCATTCTTGGGTTCTGTGAGTCTGCTGCTGTTTTGTTCCTTCAGTTTTTGCTTTGTTCTTACACTCCACAGATGAGTGAAATCATCTGGTACTTGTCTTTCTCTGCCTGGCTTATTTCACTGAGCATAATACCCTCTAGCTCCATCCATGTTGTTGCAAATGGTAGGATTTGTTTTCTTCTTATGGCTGAATAATATTCCATTGTGTATATGTACCACCTCTTCTTTATCCATTCATCTACTGATGGACATGTAGATTGCTTCCATTTCTTGGCTATTTCTTTTTCAAACTGGGGTGCTTCATTCTTAGGGTAAATTCCTAAGAGTAGACTTCCTAGGTCAAAGGGTATTTCTATTTTTAGCTTTTTGAGGAACCTCCATACTGCTTTCCACAATGGTTGAACAAGTTTACATTCCCACCAGCAGTGTAGGAGGGTTCCCCTTTTTCCACATCCTCACCAACATTTGTTGTTCCTAGTCTTTTCTATATTGGCCATCCTAACTGTTGTGAGGTGATATCTCACTGTGGCTTTAATTTACATTTCCCTGATATTTAGCAATGTGAAACATCTTTTCATGTGCCTGCAGGCCATCTGAATTTCTTCTTTGGAGAAGTGTCTGTTCATATCCTCCACCCATTTTTTAATCAGGTTATTTACTTTTTGGGTGTTGAGGCATGTGAGTTCTTTGATATTTTGGATATTAACCCCTTGTCGGATATGTCATTTACAAATATATTCTCCCATACTGTAGGATGCCTTTTTGTTCTGCTGATGGTGTCCTTTGTTGTACTGAAGCTTTTTAGCATGATGTAGTCTCATTTGTTCTTTTTAATTTTGTTTCCCTTGCCCAAGGAGATGTGTTCAGGAAAAATTTGCTCATGTTTATATTCAAGAGATTTTTGCCTATGTTTTCTTCTAAGAGTTTTATGGTTTCGTGACTTACATTCATTTCTTTCACCCATTTTAAGTTTACTTTTGTGTATGGAGTTAGACAATAATCCAGTTTCATTCTCTTACATGTAGCTGTCTAGTTTTGCCAACACCAGTTGTTGAAGAGGCTGTCATTTCCCCATTGTGAATCCATGGCTCCTTTATCATATATTAATTGACCATATATGCTTGGGTTTATATCTGGGCTCTCTGATCTGTTCCATTGTTCTGTGGGTCTGTTCTTGTGCCAGTACCAAATTGTCTTGAGTACTGTGGCTTTGTAATAGAGCTTGAAGTTGGTAAGTATAATCTCCCCTGCTTTATTCTTCCTTCTCAGGATTGCTTTGGCTATTTGGAGTCTTTTGTGGTTCGATATGAATTTTAGAACTATTTGCTCTAGTTCATTGAAGAATGAAAAGGAAATTTTCTTATCACCACTTTCAGGAGAAGACCAGTATCATTTGCCATAAATAAAAAGTGAAAACATAAATCTGAAACTTTGGGGTAAAAAAAGTTGTGAACCCTTTTCTGGCTCTCATGTAACACAGTTGGGGAACACCAGTGAAGAAATAAAAAGTTCAGGTTTTAAATTCAGGAATCACCCCAGGTACTCCAGACATTCTATTCCTGGTATAGCTTGAGAATTGACACAAGCCATGAGGTTTCTGCATAATTATTCTAAAGACCTTAATCTAGTTTAGAACATATCTAGAGTAGGGGAAATGAGGAAGAATTGTGGCTCATATTAATTCCATCATTTTTCCTTTCTGAGTCCAGATTTATAGTTGTGAGTAATATGTATTTGTTTCTTGGTGTGAGCTCTACTGGCTGCTGGCTTGTTAACTTTAATTGGTGCAACTGTGATCATTCAGGCTATTAGCAGAAACTAGTCATCTGTTTTCAAAGAAACCAGTATAAATTAGAATCTTTCATTAAAGACCAATCAGCCATTTTCACATTTCAAAATTTGATGCCATTGCTTTCTTGATGGGATAGTAAACTGACCAGAACATTTATCTAATCCATTTTCTAAGGGTAAGAGTCAAGAAAATAAAAGTCTATCTATAGGGATGGCTTAAATATTTATATTATCAATTCTGGCATAACTAGTTCAAGAGTAAGATTATAAAGTGATTTGGCCATTATTGCTTGAAAGTTAGACGTAGGCAAACAGTAGCAGAGGCAGCCTCATTACTGTCCAGATCACTAATGTTTGTTTACAAAGATTTAGAAAAGAATCAAATAATTATTTACCTAAAAAAGAATCAAAGAGTCATCTAGCTATAGGTAAAATGGGCCATCTTGCTTTCTGAAAAGCAAGATATAACATTAAAAATATAATGGAAAAAAGTTCATGAATTTTTTTTTTAATTGACCCAGAACAAGTTTCTTACTGAACCTCAGGAGTACCCTCAGACTGGAGTGAGAGAGAATACAATGACTTCCTGGAAATGACTGTACACTTACCTATGTAAAAGGCAATCTGGTGGGTTGCAAGAACTTTGAAATAGTAGTAAACCAATGTCTTACAAATTCAGCTGACCACTAGCAAACTCTGATTTTGAACAAGGCATTGAACTTCACTGAGCCTCAGTTTTATCGTCTATAACTATACTTGTATGACCAAATTTCAGTGATCTACTGTGCATATTTATTTCCTTTTATCAGTTCTGCTTTATACAGTCTGCCTTTGTGTCAACATTAACTTAACTGATAAGTTTCCTATATCATGATTGTTTTGAAAAAAGGGTTTATAGAGTGGTTCATGTATGTGAAAAAAAAATTTTTTTAATATACCCTCAAAATGTGTGACACATATCTTTGCACATTGGGCCTATAGCTAAGTGTCAAAAAGTTTGGGGCATAAAAATCTTAACTTCCAACAAATTAACGTCTAGATGTATGCCCTTCCTTGTTTATCTGTAGTGATCTTGATAAAATAAATTCTACAGGACTTAATGTCATATATATTTTTATGTGAGAAACACTTTTTGCTGAGTGAAGTCAGTCACCAACTAGTGGCAATATATTATTTTGTCACAGAGAAAATTTTATTGCAATGCTCTGTATAATTCATAAATGTATAATTTATCTTTCCTTTACATAATCCACAAAAGATTTAATGCAACTGACAAAATGAACATGCACAATAGAAGATATAAATAGGAAAAAAATGATTTCAGGAAAAGGGAAATGTAAATAAGACAGAAAAGTCAAACCCAGGGGTTGTAATGACCTCAGATGTGCCATCACTTCTTTCATGGCAGTTGGTTCTGTATTGCCATTATTGGTTAGAGAGAAAGATATTAGTCACTTTAAAATATAGTTTTACATTTCATCTGAACACTAACATCTTGAAAAGGATTTCATTCTTTTTTGCAAGTGGTGAGACTTATTTTCTTAGAGGTTGAGTGACTTGCCTCAAGTGTCAAGCTAAAAAGTAGCAGAATTCTAAATTGAATGCAATGCTAGTTCCAATGCTGACTTGACTTTAGATACACATTGCACTATGCAATAATCTGATTACCATTAATTGATTCATTATTTGCCTTCCTCACTCCTCAGCTAATACCTGCCCCTCATAACTATGGTTCTCTTAGGCATTTTTATGTTTTAGAAGCTGGGATTAAATATCTCATATTAACAAATTCTCATATTTTGCCTGAGACATCTAATGCTGAATAGTATCCATTGTAGAATATTTAGGAATGTTGTAATTTAAAAAAAAGAAAACTTTTTATAGAATCTTATGTAGGGTGGGGTTGCTCTAATGCATGGTTACAGAAGTGCTATTGGGCTGTTGTAAATCAGAATGATGTCCTAGGCTCTGCTTTCTGATTCTTTCAGAATCCGGGGACTGAAGGACAGAGTGATACCAGATGGGAGAAGAAAACATATGGGCAAAGGGGATTCTTTTAAAATACTTAGCGGTGGCTTAAAAAAGAATAAAGACAAACACTTACAATTAACCTGCAAACCTTATTCTATGCCTACTATTAAAACCAGGTGTATTGTAAAGGGCTCTGGGGCAGGGCTGGGACATAGAATTTGGCAGCAGTATTTCCCTTCCATATTTATATTGGGACATCTATCCTGTTTGTTTTCTGCATCCTTCAGTTTCTATCTCATGTAGTTTGTAGATTTTTCCATTCAGTTGGTTCAAACTGCCTTTGGAATTTGTATCAACTAGATTTTCCCCTTGTGCAAATGTGATCAGGAGGGAAGGGAGACCACATACTGCGGTTTGTTTTATGCATACACAGCTCTATTTTCATTGTATATTAGTCAATGGAAATTAATTGCTAATTATCCAAACATCTCTATGATAATATCTCAAGCTCTCTTGTAGCAGATGTGGCCTAAACAATATTTGGAAGAGAGTGGATGGTATTATCTTTCTTGATGGGAATGATTGCATGGGGCTTTACAATATTTTTCACCATTTTTATTTTAGAAAGAAAAAATGGCAATCATTCTTTGGCAACAGTTGTTAAATATTCATACTGACCAGAGTAATTATGAACTGACTATATTAGCAAACATTTAACTCTGTCAACTTTAAGAAGTTGGGAAATGAAATTAAGCAGGTTGTGGATCGTATATTCGGTTATATACTCACATAGACACATAGATTGTTTAAATAACCGTGACCACAATGCCGTCATTGGCAATGACAGAATTCTCTTATTTAGGGACTCTTATGCTGAACTATTCATTTTTTATTGTTAGATATCTGTCCTTCAGTGTCTGAACATTGCGATTTCATTTCCCCTTTATGAATGCTAATAATATACTGGATAGAGCACTGGCTATTTTTAGTAATTCAGCATTTCCTTATATTTATACTGTGAACAAATTTGAGAGAGTTTAGATCTGATTAAAACAGACAATTTTTCCCTTTTTTAAAAAGAATAATGTGGGGATGATACATATCAAGGACAAAAGGAATTTGATGGGCACAGTGTCAAAGCTTAATTGTGTCAATAATTATTTGTGTATTAATGCCAAGTTTTTAATAAGGAGTAGTCACTTGTGTGTAATCATGATCAATGACAAGTAGTTAAAATATCTTTATGAAGTGGCAAACTGGGGGGAAAAATGAAGCAGTATTAACATTGCCTACAGTTCCTTACATACCAGCACATCTGAAATCCATCGGGAGAGTCAGGACTAAAAAACTGAAAACCTATAGGGATGTCGCCAAGGATGTATATAGGTGCATACAGTTATATAGGGTTTTTCCATGCATTCTAGGCTCATAAGGGCCTTTTTGGGGGAAGACCTTTTGCTGCCTTGCTCACCAAGCTACCACTCCTGCTCAGAGCTATAGCCCTGTCAATGTATATCTTCAGTGCTATGTTAAGATAATGGCTTTTCTTCTCTTTCCACATTTGTGCCTTCCAAGTCATTAGGACTTTTCATCCACCATCCTGAGGACTTTTGATCTACTTTGGCATATTTAATACCCTGCCACTTTCTAAGTGGCTTGCTCTTAACTTTTACCCATATTTTTAAGCTAGCAAATCTGAGCGGCCCACACTGCATTAAATCCTGTGGAGACGGGAGTGAAGGAAGTTATCAGAACCCTGAAGCATCAGTGGAAGAATCGAGTCCGGCAGTGGCCCAGCTATCTGCTTTCTGTCGCTACACGTATGACGCTAAGTGTAAGTTCTACCAGTCATGTGGCAAAAACTCAGAAACTAGTTCCCTTAAGTATTGTCCACAGTATCAGTGTGCTGTTAACTGCAGACTTTAGTTATCTGCATCAACTAGCCTCAAGCTGTGAATTAGGGCAATCGAAATTAGTGTAGTCTGTGGTGCTCACAGGCATTAGAATGAACTTTATTTATTTACTGATGAGCATGGTGAGGCTTCCATATGACCATGGATATGTGTAATTGAGACAATAGCTATAAAATGGTTTGTTTGGCAATAATGCCCAAATAGGAACATGATCTATAGATTTTTCCTAATTACGTTTGCTTTTACCTAAAGTCCAAAATTAGCAGTAGTGGCAGAATCATTAATGGGTTTTCTGTGCTTTAAACCCATTTGTTGGAATGCTTATATTTCATCTCCTTTATTATTTCATTCACTCTGGTATTTCCTTTGTAAATGATGTTTTCTGGAGCTGGAAATCTGTGCCTCATGTATTGTAGGATTATAAGGAAGAAAGTATTTTTTACTTCCTTTGGAATCTTGAAAGTGAACTCTTCCCTATATGAATATTCACTGAAGGAGGAAAAAAAAAACACACCAACCACGAAGTGGCAGATTTTGAGTAGGCCTTAACCACTGAGTTGAAGTCTGGAGACTTGCTGACATTTTGAAAGTAGTTTTTAGAACAAAATGTCAGATGATGGGAGCTTTACATCATGCAAGAGTGACTTGTGCAGCTGATGCTAACTAAGCCGATTCTTACAAAGCCACATGAGGATGGGTGACCACTGTGCTTTTAAAAGAACTAAATATATCCACACATATATATTCAACACTTCACACTTTGCACATGCTTCTCTTTTCCTGGCTTATAGGTGAGCCCCCAGTTGACCAACACCTTTGCAGAACGACGCAGTGCTAGCAAATGGGCATTATTTTTAAAAAGGAACCATCATGACGAGATGTCATTACATATTCCAACTTTGGACCAATAGTGCTACACCCTCTGTGATCACTCATCAAGGCAGCTGTGCTGTATTCACATTGAAATGAGGGGATTTTTAAAACCCAAGCAGCTGTATTATTCAGACTTAAAATAAAAGCTTAGTTTCCCCAAATGGGTGTGACGTAAACATCTCATTAAATATTTTTAATTTCGAAAAAAATATTTTAAATGGCAGTGACTACACTGCCGGAGAACAACGGCCTGTGTTTGTGTGGGAGCCACTGGGAGACCGTCCTTTTCTCTTGCTGCATCAGAGTGTACTCTTCCTCTTAGCATGGATCTGAGGAGGAAAGCTTCATGCTACAGGTGGCAAGAGATTTGGAATCTGGGTGGGCACATTCCAGCTGTTGTTAACTTTTGATTAGGTGACTGTTGTCTCAGAAGGAAACCCAGGTCCTTTGTTCTAGTCCCTCCTCATTTAACTTTAGTTATTATTTTCAATGAGCTAAAGAGGAAAAGAATCGAAAGGCTTTTTTTTTTTTTTCCTCTTAGATTTTCTGGTTTCTTGCCTCAGTTCATCGGGTACTGTTATTTGCTGCCGTGATTGGCTAAATAGTTAACTCCCAGGAGGGCTACTCAAATTCCATAGATGAAGAGATCAGGGGATCCTCTGGACCTTCTCGCTTTCCCTCTACCTTTGTGAGGAAATTGCTTATTCACCCTTTTGCCCCCCGCCCAAACACCCAGCTATATGCAATTAATTAAATAAAGATGGCAGAGAGGACATTTTTTTTTCTCTGAATGCAAAAGCAGCCTGTGTGCCAGTCATTAGTGAAAAAACATTGCCACTTCGGGTATGTATTGGTTTCCTAGTCTGCAACAAACTGTCACAAACATAGAGTATTAAAACAGCAGAAGTTTGTTCTCTTATGGTTAATAGCAGAGAGGTTAGAAGTCCAAAATAAGTCTTACACTAAAATCAGAGCATCTGCACAGCTATTTCCTTCTGGAGGCTCCAGGGGAGAATCTTGCCAACTTCTAGGTGCTGCTGGCGTCCCTTGCCTCTCGGCCACATCACCTCTACCTCTGCTGCTTCACTGGAATACCCCGCTGCCTTACTCATAAGGACCCTCATGATGCTGAGTCCGCCTGGATAATCCACGGTCGTCTTCCCATCTTTAGGCCCTTAACTTAATCACATCTGTTAAGGCCACCCGTTCATAGTCAGGAGGACTTGGACGTGGACATCTTTGGGAGGGCATTATTCATCCTACCTCAGGATAAGAACTTTGGAGGGAGCTGGGTCTGGATGTAAATTCTGACTTTGCCAGCTGCTGCCCACATATCCTTGGGGAAATTATTAACCCTTTCAGTTTCTCACCCATAAAATGGATAGTACTGCCAGCTCCACGGATAAGGTATGAAATGCAACAGCCTGTATGTACATAGAGGCTGTATTTAATCATCTGGCATCTAAAAAGTAAATGTAGAAGGAATAGAATATTTCACGGGTCTGATTAAAAAAGAGTTAATGGAATTACATGGAAATGGCTAGTCTTTATTGTTTGTTCCTTCAGGGGATTTCAGAGTTAAGTATTAATGCACATAGGGCTTTAAAATATTCTCATTTTTATTTGTGTTACTATGAAGCAGGGCATTTTCTCCCTGCACCTCCCCATATTGGGTCAAGTACACTAGTGATTTTTGACAGATTCTTTCTGTCACCCAGCTGCCTTGTGTCACAGGATGCCATGGGACTGAAAAATCCTATGACTGATTCTGCCCCTGTTGAGAACAATAGGCATTTGAATTTGATTTGCCCATCTTCTGGGAAGGCAGTCAAAGTTCCCCGTCAGTGCGGCTGAGCTGACAATGGGCACCCCTTGTACTCTTTACAGCTCGTTCACCTATTATTATGATGATGTCATTTTCACATTATTGCTGTCATTATTATTATTATTATCCGGTGACCTCTGTCCTGGGGTGGAACTCCCTGTGACAGATGGGAGCCTCATTTATCGGACTGCTTTATGCTGCACAATGCCCCTGCCATTTTGAGTTTATATGGAGACGGGCTGCTTTTCGAACAAAGGCAGCGTGATCACAATTTGTCAGTGCTCTCGGTAGCTGTATATCACCAGAGCTCTCTGCCAGGCCTTCTGGGACCCAATTGTTTATGGAGCTGACAATATGGGCAAACTTGTCTTGTTATGAATGCCACTATTGTGATAGAAACTTAGCTGTCTTGAATGGTAAGGCAACAGGGGTTCTAGTTGCTCAAAAACTCTACTAAGAGTTCATTCACATCGCCTCAGGTAATCTCTTGGGGTCCCAAGTGAGTTGATGACTCTACAGGGAAAGTTCTATTTCAGTACACTTTTCTGTACGGACTTGGGACATCTGTTGACAACCTTAGTGTCTGTGGCTTCTGCATTAATACGGGTTTGGTTTTTAACAGTTTGGCCACAGCTTTCATTCTGAGTTCACTGTGGACACAGTTTACCAAGTACTATGGGGAGTGGAAATGAAACGAGGGACTTGGCCTCTCCCTGTCAAGTGCTTATAATTGAGTGAGGGGAATGATCCAGCTCAAATCTATATTTACCAATGCAGATGATAGAGAAATACATATCAACTGAGTCCAGCCTGACTGCCTCCAGCCTGAGAATGGACACGAATGTCATTGCAATGCTGTAACTCCTTTATTTTCTGATATCCTTCACTAACTCTTGTGTCACACTGATTTTAAATCAAATCCCTCATCTCTGCTTTTAAGATACCTCAAAAGAACACTGAAAAGAAAGGATACAAATTAAACCTAAAAGAAATTAAAGTTAAAAATAAAAGACCTGCATAAGGAAAAGATGAACAGAAACATGGAACAGTCATGATTTGATCTAAAATATAGGATATTATTTTTAGGTCACTAGATGATACATTTATGGCATTGTAAGATGGAGGAACCTATCTTCAGTGATGGATCATTTGAATTTGAATTTTTTGATTTACTAGCTTGGCAGAACTTAAGCATAGCATCTGTATTACAAATATAGAGCATATTTACAGACACACCTTTTCCTAAAATGTGCTTCCACTGCCTTAGTTAAACAGAGAATTATTTTTACTCCATTCTCTTTTATTAAAATAGTTTTTGAACTAGGCATAGTGCTTAAAAGATTAGATCTTATAGGGAAACATAACATTGTATTTAAATATGCTAATCTCTTAGAGGAAATGAAGGATCTGAGCCTGCTCATTAAGAAATAAATTAATTCATCACCATCGCATTCATCATCAATCATCATCGAGTTGTGTCCAGTTTTCAATTAAGTTTTTCCAAACTGCTTGTGCCTTCACCAAAAGAACTGATTATCTCTGATGATGATTTTTGTGGGTATTCGAATGTTGATGGTGGTTGAATTGGCATAAACTTGCTGAATGTCTCTTTTATTCAAGTAGTTAAGCAGTAGCTGTTCAGTGTATGCAAATACATTATGATGACAAGTAAAAAATTCTTATTTTTTCAGATGTATTTTAGTGGCCAAATATCCAGTTTCTCAGATTGACAGGGAATCTTTTACAGGAACAAAGCTAAGATCAGTGCACACAGTGAACATGTATTATATATGCATCATTTGCTTGTTCATTCACTAATTTGTCATTCCTTGAAACAATATTTATTAAACACCTCTAAGCGTCTACTGTGCCAGGTACTGAGTATACAAATTAGTACATGCAACGGACATTTTTCCTGCCCTGATGGAGCTTCTAGTCCATTTTATTTAAGTTTTCTTGTTCTGAGATGTGTTTGTACTAGATAACACAGTATCAATTTTAGTGACTATACACTGTCTCCCTAGGGTTGTTCTATAAAGTGAATACCAAAAGCCATGATCACTTTACTGATGGCCCATCAGATATACACAAGCCTCCTTACTCTTAGAGTTAATGAGCATTCCATGCAGGAAGAGAACAATTTGTGACTATCTCTTTAAGGTTTCCGTGCAGAATGAGGATGCATGAAAATGACTCACCATGCCTGCCACTTATCTCTAGATTCCTATAACATGAAGATGATCACAATCTGCCATCGTGCTGTTAAAATGATGCATAACCCTACCAGCATTCTGAAATGATCGAGTATTATTGCAGCCTCTTACAAGTTGGGCACTGAGATAATTTGGCTAGTGTTGGAGAAAGAATGTTCCACAACCCCTGTGGCTCACCCTTCATTGAATAAATATGGCATGCTGCTGCTTTTGTTCTCCTTGTGTATAGAGGAGCAATTAATGTGTCAGAAAAGAAAAATCACAAAAATGTGCAGACTTTTCCCCCTGTGATAATTGCAAGACTACGTTCAATCTGCTTTAAAATTATTGTCCAACATTACAGGATGTTGTTATCTTTGAAATATTAGATAACTTGTGGTTGGCCTTACATTTCTTATTGTGGTTTCATGATTTTTGTGTCCATTAAAGATCCCACAGTGGTTTTGGATATTTCTTTAAAAATGTTGAGCTACCAACATTTACATAGGCATCTTTAGATATTTTTTAAAATTTGGATAGTTTAATGAAGCATTCTTAGAAATGAGAATGTCTGTAGATTTTAGTTAAGAGAAAGAATCACGAATATGGTCAGACTGCTGCAGTTTTTGCTTTCCAGTCATTTATTTTCCTGATATTCCAGTGCAATCTTAGATTCATGAAATCTTTGTGTTGAGACAGGTTTCAAAGATTGTTTTTCTACTGTTAGTATTCAAAGGAATGGAAGGGGTTAAAAGGAATTCAGAGTTTTTCTTCATCCATTTTGATAGTGGATGTCATCCAAGCAACTCAGTTAATTCAGTATTCTGTACTATAGTAAATGCACAAGAAACATGTGTAAGTTGAATGAATAAGTGAACTAAATCTCTAAATAGTAAAACTTTTGATTACGCTTAGAAAGGAACTTAGGCCCTGATAAATATTATGCTAGTTCACTAATTTCCATTTATTTTTTAAATTAGAACTAGTTCATTAATTAAAAAAAAAATGAATAGTTTCATTTTAGGCTGTTGAATTATATCTACTTATCTTCCCTCTTTCCTGGTAGATTATAAGATCCATGAGGCCTGCCCTGTTTACTCCTGTATCTAGTGCCCAGGACAGTCTGGCACATGTTAGGTCCTTATTGTTTATCTAGTAGTGGATTTTTCAGACAGAAGAATGACTTAGTATGTTTCTGAAAAATGTACATATTCAAAAATACTAAATACTGATTCTTCTTCTATATTAGATGGAATATTTTAAAGATTAATACATGTTGCCTAAGACCTTGAACAAATGTACAGAGTATAGATAATCCAACAACATAGACCTGATTCTCAGTCTCCTACATGGATCACATGTCTTCTCAATACCCTCTCTTTGTCAGGTTTCCCCTCTGTGTGGATAACCTGCCCTACTTTCCCAATTTTCTCCTATTCCCACAAGCTAATTTCTGCTGATTCTTGAAGACCCAACCAATTACTCTTTCAGTAAACCTTCCTTATCTCTCCTTCCCCTCCTCAGGCTGCCCCTTCCAAATTTGTGCTTCCCTCTGTGATTATCTTTGCACTAATTGCATTGACTGTGATGGTCTGCTTGTGCATCAGCCTTTTCCAGTAGACTTGTAGGGATCTTGAAGGCAAGGATTGTGTTTTATTCACTGCCATAGCTCCAATGCCTAACCGAGTGCATGGTACAAAGGGGGCTATTGTCAGTGCTGTATGGAAGGAAGGAGGCAAGGAAAAAGGAAAACATTCAAAGAAAGTTCTCCAGTGACTATTGTAAAGAAGTCATCTCCACTGGAGAACAGCCATCAATTACATAGCGAGAGAAAAATATAGGATTAAAGAGTTAAAAAGCTGTTATGAATGTTTATCTATATGAAAGACACTGCACATTTCCTTCTTTCTACTCTATGGCCTGCTCATTTCTGATTGTGTCTGTTCTCCCTTTCCTTGGGCAGCCATCACCATAAAACTGCAATGCTTTTTAATAGTCACCTATGTTGTTGAACTAGCGGCGAAATCTGTTTCTGCTTGTATTAGGATTGTTACAAGCTTGCTTTGGAGTTCAGAAAAAAAATTCATCATCATAGGAAAAAAAAGAATTATTGCTGTGTAACAAGCTTAAGTATTCAAGCTTGGGGTCACTTAAGTTTAATTAGCTTATCATCTTATTTTCAAAACATATGTTAAGGGTGAGAACAGTGTTCTAATCCTAGAATTAAGAGTTTCTATGAATTCACTTCTTCAAGCTCTCATAATAATAGCTAATACATAGTGCTTCTTCAGCCAGCAACTATTCTAAGTACTTACTTTACATGATCAACCATTTAATTCTCGTGACAACACAATTATAGTTTCTGTCTTTTGAGGATGAGGAAACTGAGACATATAGAGGTTAAGTAATTTGCCCAGGGTCGTACATCTTCTTTGAAGTTTAGTTGAAAGTCCTACCCAGGTAGTTCCAGGATAATCCTGCAAAACCTCTCATAGGATTTTACCCCACAACCTTTGCGGGCAATGGTCACAGTGCACTTATGTTTAATAAAGTAATGTAGTGTGATTACAATTTAATTCTCGATACAATGATGGGCCTGGTCATTTAAATACATTAGTTAGTGTGATGACCATAACAATCTTGGCAGACTGGTGATAATCTTACTGAAAACTCACTTGAGAGTAAGTCAGGGTGCACCGGGTGACGCAGCTGTCCCGGCTGACTTTGTTCTCCTGGGTCCTTGTCCCCACCACAACAAAGAATCGAAAGCAGAGGCAGAGTGGAAGTTTTACTCGAATACACTCCAAGGGAGAAGCAGCCCAGAGTGAAGGTAGGCAAAGGCCTTGAACTTTTAGCAGAGGGTCTATCTATCACCACCTAGTTGAGAAGCACTTCTTTGATTGACAGGGTTGGGGTCATTTGATTGACAGCTCTAGCTATACATCCATTCTTCCTGGTGTGCATGTCTTTTCCCAAAATGCACACAGAAAATCCCACTGGGGAGATGGGGACAAAACCCCAATTTTATTTTAATGAGATTATGAGGAGGTATGGTTTGGGCGGCTCTTGGTTTTGTTCCATTGCCCCATGTTGGGATCAGCTTGGGACCAGTTTAGCCTGGTTCCAGGAAGCAAAGAAGTTATCTCCCTGCAAAGCCTTTTTTGTCTCCACATGGGACCCCCTACCTGGACAGAGTTGGGCAGTTTTTTTTTCCTTGAACCTTATCTTCCCCTTCCGTGGCTGCTTGTGTCTGTCTTTCTTCCTAACATTCCTAACAGACCCACACATTAGAGGACTCCCTCCTGTGTGACTGACTGTCTTCTACTTCAGATACCATGACAATTCCTGAACCAGCTATTAATCAGATTTGCTAGAAAAGGTCACAGAACTCAGGAAAACAGTTTGCTTACTATTACTGGTTTATTATAAAGAATACAATTCAAGAACAGCCAAATGGAAGAAATAATAGGATAAGGTACTGTGGGAAAGGGTGCAGAGCTCTGTGTCACCTTCCCAGCACCTCGAAGTGTTCACCAACCTGAAGCTCTCTAAACCCTGTTGTTTAAGGTTTTTGCAGAGATTCTATTACATAGACATCAATCATTGGCCATTGCTGATTGAACTCAATCTCTACTCCTTCTCCTCTCCCTAGAGGTCTGGAAGTAGTGTACTGAAATTCCAACCCTCTAATGCCCTCCTCCCTCCCCCAGGTTGGTTCCCCTAGCAACCAGCCTCCCTCCAACCACCCCAGTCCCCATCCTTAGGGGCTTTCCAAAAGTCACCTTATTAACATAAACTCAGTTGTGGTTGAAAGGGGCCTGTTATGAACAACAATGACACTCCTCTCACCCATGTCACTCAGGAAATTCCAAGGGTTTTTGAAGCTCTGTGACAGGAACCTAGGAAAAAGACCAAACAAATTTCTTATTATATCAAAATAGCACATCATCATTTAGCATTTATGACTTCCTAGTGTGATTTGAAGGAAAGTGGAGGCACACTCATTCTGAAACTGCTACCTAAGGACCATTTTCATGACTTAGTAGCACTGATTCGGAACCCTGCGTGTTTACAGCTAAAAAGCCAGCTCTTTTCTTCTTTAAAAATGTACCTCAAACCTTTTGGTAATAATGTGGTTTTCCACTCTGTGGGAGGTCAATAAATCCCTGTTGACTCTCTACATGCAGCAGCTCCAAGTAAAAGGGAAAGATACCATGTCCATCCAGGCATTGCACACACTATGGCTTTTTCACATGCTCCATTTAGATACCTAATAGTTAAGCCAGTGTAGTGTGTGGGGCTCAATTTTGAATCAGTAGCAGAGGCACATGCATACAACATTTGCTACTTTTTGTCAAGGAAATAATCACGTTGGAAAAGCAAGACACTATATATATATATGGTTTCAAGCTGTTCTGCTTCTTCTACTTATTTATGTACCATGCACTTTTTTTCTATTTATTGACAAGAAAATTACCTGGAATGGGGCCCAATTTTTTTTTTATGAAGTTTATACACTTTTGAACTAAAAGAAGTGAAGGTTTGGCAATAGTATAACTGAACTTCTAATACCATTATAATAATAACTTTGTGTACACATACACACATGTGGTTCAGATCTGCTTGTGAATTTTTCCTGAGATTTGATGTATGAAAGACTTTATGTTAACAGTAATGTGAACTGTAGTAAAGAAGGAGAGTTTCTTGCCTCTGAAACTGGGAATTAAATTTCAACGTTCAGTTTTATTGGTTCAAAACAGGGGTACTGTTAATATGGATCCACAATTTCTCAGTTGTTATATAGTGTTTAACTGAAGGGAAATCTCTCAAATAATGGTCTCTAGGAAGGATGTATGTGCCAGGCATTTCTAGGCACTTCCGAAAAAGTCCTGACACAAGTAATGTGTCTTAGTTACCAGAGGTTGGTTAGTTTGCCTTCTCTTAGAAACATTTAATGACTTGGAGTATAATTATTTTTAAATAATCTGCTTATCATAATAAATGTGTGTTTATATATATATTCCTTAAAGCTGTGATATGGTTTTTCTTTTAATACATCAAAATCTGGATCAATTTGACTTTGAGAATGGAAAAGTGTATTCTTTTGGGTGTTTATGAGATAATTAAATATTTAATGCTCAACTAATTTGTAAAAAAACTAAAAACAAAACAAACAAAACCACCTTTGTCACAATTACCAGACTTACCAGATATTCATAGCATTTTCTAATATTCATCTCACCTGTTTTTAATTCTCTGTTTTCAACCTTAAGTTAATAATAGCGCCAAATCATGTTTCTGCCACTGCTGGAGAACAGTAGCAAATTCACTCCAACCTGAAATCAATAAAAGCTGCTTTCAGTTTAGTGAAATACAAGGGCAAGGTCTCTTTGTGCATGAAACGACACTGAGCACTGATTTTCTTCTGGAGATGAATGTTTCTGTTTATATTGTCCAGAACAGACATAGCCTACCAGTAATCAATGGATCGAAAGCTACATGGTAAAGATGACAAATGGATGTGCTCTTGTGTATATGTTTTGAAGAACACGGCCTTTGTTTTGTATTTGAAAATTACACTTATTAAAGTGGCTGAGCCCATGACATATCTGGTTTGGAGCGTATATTTAAAAACTGGCGAGCATTTTCCATGGGCTGAAAAGATTAATACTTTTATGCTTTACTGACGGATCATGAACCACGCAGGTATTACAGAAAAGACAATACCTCTCTATTACCTTGTTAAGTTATGCAATTTGGCATGAATCTGGGCATGTGGATGAAGGAAATATGTGTGAAAATACAAAAGAATGCCGTATTTCTATTATCAAAAGATAAAATTTTAAAAATTAATATGAAGCATAGTTGGGAAATGATCTCAGTTGATAGTGAGTAAAAATGTTTCACTCTGATAAGCCAAGCCAATGACAGAGTCAGATGAAGTCTTCCACAAAGAATAGAAGATTCTTCAACTAAAAGAGAGCGTTTTCCTTAGGATTAAAATGCTTGCACATTCAAATCTGTACTCATGATCAAATTAGCCCTGCATTATCTTTGTTCCACTGTGTCATTTACTAGCTGTGTGACCTTGTGCAAGTTACTTAACTTCTCAGTTCTTGAAATGCCTTCTTTGTACAATAGGAAAAAATTAAAATCTAATTTGTATTTTGCCCTCAGGTTCAAATGAATTACTACATATAATAATTAGAAGAGTGTTGGGCACTTAGAAAGTGCTGAATAGACATAAGCCACTTTTATTAAATACTCCAATCCTGTTTGCCTTCTAAAAGCATAAAGGTCATGCATATTGGCTTGTAATCTTTCATTGTTTCTTATTGAATGAACCTAATTATACCATGACCACCATGATAGTAAAGCTTTTGTCATACTGTTCTTTGATATTGCTGATGAAGTGGCAAAGACATAATTGGTTGTGTATTGGGGTTCATTTTGTGGATCCAACATTAAGAATGCACTAATATGTGCACAGATTTTTCTCTGTTAAGAGGATCAGTGTAAACAAATATGAAAAGTAAAAATGTTCACTGATTCAGGGACCTGCCCAGTTATGACATGTTAAGGTATCTTTGTATTTTATGGAGCAAAATTTCCCAAACTCTGTTCTATGTAAAACTGTGTCCATAAGATATTAACACATCCCCCAACTTCCATGGTTAAATAATACTGAGAAAGTAGATTAAACAATCAAGCTTCTGGGATTCAAGAATTCTCAGAACCTTCAGTATGCTAATGTGTATTGAGATCATCAAGAAGAGAAGGTAGCAATTTTCAAACTTGCCCTGAATCCTTTTTTAAAGGGAACCTGTACAGCATCTTGAGTTTAAGAAAATGAACCAGAGGATTTGGGAAGTGCTTCTCTAAATCTGTGACCACAGCCAGAGGCACACGATTGGGTCTCCCCAGTTACCCCACAGTGTGTGACAGTGTTCTGCATTATGAGGTTTCCCTAGTTAAGTATTGAAATTTGAGAATGAGTCACAAAAAGCTAAGTGAAATAAAGCCGACTCAAGGATATCCCAGTAACTCTGTCACTCTCATCCACTTGTGTTTCAGAACAGTTATTTCTCAGGTAAAAACTGGGAATAACAGGAAACTGACAGGGGTTTTGCTGCCCCTGTGTGTTCATGCGGGCTGTGTAGAAATGACAGTACGTCTGAGGAGCGCTGGACTTCTCAGGCTCTTTCCTTTCCTCTAGATGATTCCCTGGGCCCTGTACTTCACTAACTGCTTCTGTTGTCACTCTTGAGTTGTCTGGGTATAGCTATAGCAAAGCACTTTAATTTTATGACTTTCAGCTGTCTTGTTAGTGGGCAAATGAAGTGATGGGACAAGTGGGTTTTGTCTAGTTGCTAAGGAATAAAAATAACAAGTGCCTTTATTACTTTGCTGACAATCTATTTATAAATTTCTGAAGGAGGTGCCTGCAGAGGAAAATATGCATATGTTTTGGACATACCTGAGATTTCTCAAATAAAATGATTTATTGATAACCCCTGCTGTACTCTCCTTTGGTAGCATGCACAACTATTCCTCCTACGCTCAAGGTAAGTGTCAGGCTTGGTTGTTTGATGGCCATTATAGAAATGATATCTGGCAAAGGCTTTTCTGGTCGCCTCTTTTTTTTGCCCTTACAAATACTGAATTGGATATGGGATTTCCAAATATTGTAGTGTTGCTGCTTTAACCACACAGAGTGGAAAAAGAGAAGAGAGGCAGTCTTTTTTTTTTTAACATTTGCTGTGCCCAGTGGTTATTCTGTAATGGAAATTAATCCATAAAGCCTTTCTGCAAAAGCTATGAACATTTTCTTAGTTTTCATTTGTCATTGTTCCTCTTAATGGCAAGCTCTTCTTGATCTTCATATCTGAGAGCAACTCTTGAGTTACCAGTGCATCCAAACCTTTTGCCTCGCTGCTGGAGGTTGGACTTCACATTGCTGGGAAATGGTGGATGGAGAGCATTGTGGGTACTGGCATGCAGATGAACAGTTCCAGCCAGGCTTTTCCTCCCAACGGAGAAACTCAAAGAATGCAAAATACACTTTCCTGACTACATACCTGGCCCTATCAAGCCCTCCTCCAGAATAAAACTGCCATTTGATAATTACCTGGACTATGAGTATTTTGAGTTCAAAAGGCTAGATTTGGCACCTCTTAGTGTGTCTGAAATTTTTAAGTTGCATGTTTCTTGTGTTTTAAGGGGGGCTAAAACTGAAGAGGAAGTGGAGGAAATGGTAAAATATGATGACTGTTGTTTCTATAGGAATACTGTGGTATTTCCACCTTCTGAAAACCTACAGGTGTCTTTATGAACTAAGCGTTGCCATTTGTTTTCATGCAGGTATAATTCATAATATCCGAGAATTCTGAGTTAATAAAGCAGCTTTGTAGACTCACATACTGTTGATGCTAGGATAATTTGGCAATCTGTTACAGTAGGAAAAATATCTTACATAGTAGCCCCGGAGGTTCTATTTACTTTGTACAAAGGATGCCTTTCATCCTGCTATTCTTCTCCAGTGTTCAGGTTTCAAAAGGCCTCTCCTGGTTGAAGACAAAAAGATACCACATGATTCCAAGTTGGAGTAAAATCAAAGTGAAATGAGGGTGGTTTGTTTATTGATAACCTTCTCATTTAGACTGAGCTCATTTCCTGATTACCAGGTAAAAATTTACATTTTTCATGGAGTAGTTAAATTTGAAATGTCCCAATTTTGACCAATTATTGCATCATGAGGGTATGAAAATAGTTTATGCTCAAGTAACTAAGGGTGACATAAAAGAACCTGTAAATTTTCCATAAGTGAAGGGTCTTTTACAGTCAGTAAGGACTTTTAGACTTGTACATTGCCTTCTGATGTCTGGGATGGAAAGAGACAGTTTAGGCAGGGAGGTGGTATACTTTTATATATCACAAAATCAAGTCATTTTGTGAGCCCCAGGGTCTTTTTTTTTTACTTTGAAAATTTGTGTCATGGCTTTGACTAAAAATAACTGACATGTAAAAATTATTTGCTTTTAATTTCTTCTTCACTTGTTAACATTGTATTCTAAAATAAAACAGATACATACCTAAACAGAACAAATATGTAACTTA